>JH431936.1:71112-134494 GCA_000239455.1 Strigamia maritima | reverse complement strand
TNTNTTTTTTTTTNTTTTTTTTTTTTTTTTATTATTCTTCAAGTGTAGCAACATTTCTTTTGTTTACATTAATCATTTTTGCATAAAAGAAAGAAAGAAGAAAAAAAAAAAAAATTGGTTTTTGGCACCTTCACCTGCTAGGTCAAATATTTGAACGATGTTGATGTTGGATTTCGAAAGAAATGAGTTTCAATGCCAAAAAAAAGAAAAGAAATGGGGAAAAAAAAATAATAAAAATAAAAAATAAAAAATAAAAAATAAAAATAAAAAACAACCTTTCGTTTTAAAATCTCCTTCACCCATCGCGCATACTAATGGTGTTCCAGCTCCCAACTGATGGATGAAGGCTACTGGGAGTATGTTGTGACACTCCCCTTTTTTGGTCCCACTCGAACGTGCGATTGAGCCGTGGGTGTGAAATAAATGTTGATATGTTTGGATGACGAAATGGCAATTCCTTGTTTTGTTAAACTTGTTTTTCAGTCTATAAACCGAGATAAAAAGATGATTTTTTAAAAAATGATTTGATTATCGATGCATCTAATGCAAAAACATCTATTTTAATACGCGCTATTATTATTTTGAATTCAAATAAAATAAAATTTCTTTAGTTTTTTATTACTTTTCTACAGACACGTCATAACCCCAATCATTCCCAGTACTTTCGATTATCGAAAATCTCATCAGCAGACCCAACTGTCTGTTATTTTATCGAATAGTAATGATAAATTGTCAGTTTAACGATCTGTTAACTCTTATAAATTCTATAACCTTTGATCTAGGGTTAAAATGTAGCCATATATTGTCAGTTAAAGGGCATGGTTTTGAATAATATACTAAACTATAAAAAAAATGCCCGAATTAATATATTTTATGAATTTATTTCAGATTGTTTGCTGTGAAAAGATGTGCCCGGTGTCATCTCGGCATATCCTCATCCGAGCTGGTAATGCGTGCAAGAGATCTCGTATACCACGTGCACTGCTTCACTTGCGCTTCTTGCAACAAACCATTGACCAAAGGTGACCATTTCGGCATGAAGAATTCAATGGTATACTGTCGACTTCATTACGAACTTATCGGCCACCATCCTCACCTCCCGCATCCAGCCGCACCATTATCGTCGGCACCACCGCTCGGAGATCCCACCATTGCCGGTCTTACGCCGTCGGAGTTGGTGAACAACAGCACCAGTCCTGGCGGCGATTCGCCGTACGCGACTCCGTCTCTGGGACGAATGCCCTACTATAATGGTGTGGGTGCTGTGCAAAAAGGCAGGCCACGCAAGAGAAAGATTCCTGTGGATCATGACTCTGCCTTAGCAGTTATGACACCTGGCATGGGTGAGTTTAATTCACTATTTATCCAAATCGAGAACTTTCACATTTATTTTACATCAAATAAATATGTATTACAAAAACAATTTCCCGCCCATCAAATTATTTTATCTTTTATGGCATAGTATTTAACATTTTAGACCATTTTTACATACTTTCTATTATCTGCAAGCAAATCTGCCGGAACGTTTGGTCCACTTTTTCAATGTTTCTTTTTGTCTGGAACATTGAAATACGTATTTCAAAATGCATTTTGCTTGTTATTTGTGTTTTGGAAACGTCATTAAAAATGACCACTAATACTGTGTTCACTAATCAATCGGTATTTACAATCGGCAAATTTAAGTATTGGTAAAAGTCCAGTAAAAACGTCAGTGGACGGGAAACCCGTCAGAAAAAAATTCTTAATTTATTATCAATTTGAGTGTACAAACAGCAAAATAGAGAAATAATTGAGGAAACGATAACACAACTGTCACGATAAGTTTAATCAAGTTATCTCCATATATTGTTATTTATCGTGTCCAATCGGAGTTGAATTATGACGATTGTGGACGAGTATGGTCGTTTGGTGGTGGTTCCCTCTCCACAAAGGTCGACATGTTCACCCTGCTCGTTTTTCAGGGCTTCTCATTACATTTGATGGACTCGTTTTGCAAACCAACTCCGGCAGACGCGCGAGAAATTTACGGAGCGAAAGGTTACATGGGGATGAGAGGTTAAAGTCGCTCGAATTAGGGGGATTTTTCGAACATTTTTTCTAACAATCTGAAAAATAAAAATAAAAATAAATTTCGGTTAAATTTTATCAAGTGACTCACTTGTCACTTCCGGCTTAGTTTTTCATTCGAGTGTAAAAATGTACGAGGAAGTGATCGACACAGGGGTGTCGATGTATGAAAAAGGAGACACGTATAAAAGGTCTGCTCTGCTCGAAGCATCGGTTCCACTCGGTTGACTGCAGTCAGACCAGAACCGCGTGCCCGACGCCATCGCGCCAAGTGACAAACGATGGATGGAGGGATGCTATAAAAGCAAGAAAAAAAAATTGCACGTGGTGTCAATATGTGAGAAGAAGAATTTTCACGCATTAATTAAATTTAAGTGTATGGTGTTTTTGTGATCAATTACCAGTACACGGTACCACATGTTTAAATCTATGGATTCGATCAATGCGCGAAGCGCTGCCCTGTGTTGACTTTTGATTATTTTTTTTTTATTATTTTTACGAAATAGGCTTAAATTCAGCAATTTGAAGCCTTATAAGGCGAGATAAAAAGCATTTGAGGCCAAATGTGTGAAAAAAGGTGTCAAATCATGTCATGATCGTTTGATTTGTTTTCTGGAAGAAAAATGTGTGTCAGTTTTGACCCTTGGACTTGTGGTCTCATTGAAGGTTTTTGCGGAGTCCATGATGGAAAGAGGGGGTTGACACATTCAGACTGTTGGCGCCGTGAGAGGAGGGAGAAGGTGGTGTGTGGGCCCACATGGGGTCCATTCGTAGGGAAATCCGAGCGCGCGTGGCCTCCGCACCACTTACTCCCCCAAGGAGAAGAAAAACAGCGTTTTCAAGAAACCGAGTGGCCTTAGCCATTGATGCCAGTCGGAAATGTCAATTACAAGACGTAGTACGTCATCACCCGAACTGGTAGGTCTTTGCGGTTGTCAAGGGGGTCAGACAAATCGATACTCCTTATAAACACGAGAGCACTTGAAAAGCACCGGTCTCAAGTTGGCACAAAACATGAGAAAATTGAAGTTGTAAGAAAACGAGGCTTTGTAATGGAGAAAAATGGCCATATTGAACCAGTTTTAAACGAATAGGGATCCAGAAGAATGTGAATCGTTTGGTTAAAAAGGTTTAGTTTTTTTTGGCATAATAAAGTAATGATAGAATGTGGACAGACTATAAAAAAACAACTCTATTTTGATTTTAATATCAGTTACTCCCATTGGCTAAGAAGTGTATTGGTAACTGAAAGTATGGTATATAATATGGTTACTCATTTTAATCCTCTAGTGGAGCTGAGTCCAAAAATCATTGTTTTGTAGCCCAAAAATGTGCGCAACAATACAAAAATGCAAATGTAAATAAAAATTTATATTAGACAGTTTGCGATTTCTCGTACGAGACCGAAAACGAGATTTAAAAAAACGAAATTTTAAAAAAAATCTCGTTTTTAAAATCTCGTTAATAAAATGTCGTATCGGTGTTTGCGGTTGGTCACGAAACACATTACATACGACATTTAAATTGGCAGCAGCAATTTTTTAGGAAAACAAGACACCTTACACAAATTAAGCCTAGTATTGGGCTTGTGGTTTGTGCAAGGTGTTTGACTGATTAAAAAACTAACCTGAGATAGTGAAATCGACACAACTTTGCCAAAATTACAGCCGAAGCGGAGGGAAAATGGCGGCAGAATTTCAGACAATTGTTGTGATTGTAGGCAGTGCGCATGCGCAAGGGAAGTCGTATACACGACATTTTGAAACGAGATTTTTCAAAAATCTCGTCTGAGAGTGTTGGAACGAAAAATTTCGTACGAGAAATTGCAAACTGTCTATTATAACAATGGTATGTACATTTTTGGATTACGAAACAATGATTTTTGTACTCGGCTCAACTAAAGGATTAAAATGAGTTATCTTATTACATACTTTTAGTGCAATGCACTTTTCAGCCAATGGGAATTTACATCAGAATAAAAAATAATATTTACATCTTGTGTAAATCATCAAGGATTTATTTTTGCATTATTTAGTGTATTTACAAATTATTAAATTAGTCCATTAATTTAAAAAAATCCTTAGGTTGAGTTCAATTCAGCAAACTGAGTAGAAAACTGGGTAGAAAATTGTCCATTGCATTAATATCTGCATCCGCCAGCTAAAAGACACTCAAAGCTAAAAAAAAAGAAGATAAAGATGTAACTTTTGAAGGTGCGGATAGAATGTTATCTATTAAGACTCGCACATAAAACTTCTTAAATACAAGTGTGTTAGTTGGAGGGTTTTCAAGAAGCTTTGATTTGGTTTAAGTAAATGAATATAAAATTCAGTGTGAGTTATCGCGGGCAATGAATATGGCATTGGATTGATTTAGGGTGAGAGGGACACACTATTGAGTCTGACCACCACCTTTCCCTATTACTTAATTGCCTCTCCCTTCCCACATCACTACTCCCCTTGACTGTAATCGTGTTGCATTACGGTGAGTGCACCTCGAAACCGGCGAAGCTTCTTTGAACACCTTGATGGACCACAGAATGGAACAAGTTGACGAGTTATGCTTTTCTCGTGTTGCTATTGCTATTACAAGACAACTATCTTACTCGATGTTGGTGGTCAAAAATTGGCTAATCTTAATTGCGAGAAAACCTATTCGACCACATAAACAACATTTGCCAGTAAAAATTTTTTTTTTTTTACCTTTATGATTTTTATCAGTACTGCAGTCTGCAGAGTCATTTTTTTCATGGGAAATTTTAAGTAAAATTTTTAAATTTTCAATGCTAAATAACTATCATAGTTGTAAAATTAGGTATGGTACTGATTTAAAATGAATCATTTGTGGACTTATCTCGGTTCGTCATTTTGGGTATAATACGGTATTTTGGCATTCTCGTTGGAGACATCTCAAAGTGCCTACCAATACTACCGTATTCCCTCGGAAACAACGGCATGCCGATAATAGTGAGTCTGACCAGGGTATCCGGCATGGCGGATAAAGTGAGTATTACCAGTGCCGGATTTCTGCCTAGGCCTACAAGGCCCCGGCCTAGGGGCCCAGCCAGCCTAGGGGCCCCGGTGGTCGTATGATTCTACAAATTTTATAGAATAACGTAACTATAGTAACATAGACTGTATTATTTTGATCTTTATTAAAGATTAAAGTCGATATATGTTCTGTACTAGTGGATTTAATTTGCTAAATTTCCAAAATAGCTTCGACATGGTGGGGGGCCCAAATGTCAAGTGCCTAGGGGCCCTGGGTCTCTAAGTCCGGGCCTGAGTATTACGTTTTACGACTCTTATTCGAATTTTACGGCATGCCGGAAAAAAGACCAGTTGTCCACTTGTCAAAAACTGGTCAGACTCGCCTTTACCGCAGGCAGGCATGCCATTGTATCCTAGGGAATACGCTATATGTAAGAGTTTAGTAGTGTTCTGACATGATTTGGGCATGAAATCGTTACTATTTGGTACCAATTATACACAGCCATACTACTTTTCCCGTTACGTTTTTGCTAAATCAACAGTTGTAACTTGTAACATCTAAAAATACATCTTTTTTACCAGAAGACCACAAATTTTAGTGGTAATACAACTTTACTTTGAAATTTTATTACAGTTTCATTCCATTGTAAGCTTTTAGTTGTATAGAACCCGTGGGGGTGCAGTATTCAACTCGGTTCTTCTGCATCATTCCCCAGAGGTCTTTAGTAAGGCGCCACAGCGTGAAGAACACACAGTTTAAATAAGTAGAGAAGGTAGCATAGACCTCTCGTGGAACGAGTGAACCGAATAACAAGATCTGTCGCCATTTTACGCACACCTTAATGCACCTTTGCCTATATACTCCCTGCCGTTTAGGGCATGCTCCCACTGTCGCACAATGACTTCTTTGGAGCGGAAAAGGGGCCAGGGGTGGGAAATGTGGATCAAAAGGAAATGGATGGTCCTTGATGTTAGAACGTACTTGTAACATGTTGACATGGTGTTTGTTGACTTGCGGTTTGATATACTTAACTCTTTGTATGCGAATTAGTTGATAGGTTTTAAAAATAATGTTTGTTTATATCGTGCTAAAGTAAACAGGTTTTGCATAATTTTTGGCTTGGGGTTTTATGTTAATTAAAGTCACTGAACGATCCAATAAATGATAAAATGTGGCAAATTGTGATGAAAAATGACGTTTTCTTTAATTTTGTAGCTAAAATAATTTTTTTTTACCTTAAATTCCCTTTTACAAATTAGTTAACTGTCATACTTTGAAGTTATTTACAAGTAAAATTCAATAGAACAAGATATTCTCTACACTTCGCTCTTTAACTTCATGAAGAAAAGCAATAAATCAATTATTGGAAGACCGGGAGGATGTGGAAAGAGTGTCACAGACATTTTTTTTGATGAATATTGTATAGTTATATTAAAATACATGAGAAAAAATTAGCAAAAAAATTTTAATTTTAAATTAATAAAATTATCAAAATCTAATTTTCATTTTCATTTTATTACTAATTGAAGCCGACTGTGAGTGGAAGTAAGACTTACTTCACATCTCAACTCGACTAAATCTCTATTAATAGTTCACATGCCCCCATTCATTGGAATTGCTTTGGGGCGTGGTGTGTAATCTTTTAAATCGTTTTAAAAAAAGAATACATCTTGGCAGACTAGTTGACACTTTTTTGTCTATACAAGCACGTTTAATGACATCATATATGTCATGCATAGATTTCGTGTTTATGGGTAATTTAAAACCATGATGAATGCACTCGACTGTTGCCAAAGAAAGTCATTGAGGAAATTCATTGAGTGGATGACTTACAAAAGAGCTATTTACTGTATAAAATAGAAGAAATAATAATTAAAAAAATAAAAACTTGGATGAATTCATGACGTAAGTTTTACTTATATCCCGATAAAAATATGGGATCTCACTTCCGGATCTCGAATTTTGCTGGTCTTGTTCACGTCCTTTCGGCTTTGTGCGGATGGTGATAAGCAAATACGATGGAAATTGAAGAGAGAAAAAAATGACTTATATTATACTGCATTGCAGCAGTCATTTTTGGAAGAGGAAAAAAAAAAAAATCAATTTTTATTTAAAGGTTAAAAGAGCAGGATATAAAAATTATTGTTTGGTTTAACATGAACATGCATGCTATAAATCACAAATGGAAATCTGTCTATTTTTGACTGAACATTCATTGACATACAAAGAATAAGTAAGAAACGTATTTTTTGTGTTTTTTTAATTTTATTTTTGTTTGAAAATATAAGTTTGAAAGGTACTGCTGTATTACAGAAATATATTTATAGGAAAGTATAAAAATCATCGAAAAAGAAGAGGAAAAAAATGGCTTTTGAAAAGTAATACATCCGAGTTTATTTTTGGCTTGAAATAAAATTTGTTGAAAATATACTGAAACTGAACTGAACATACACGAAAAAATTGTATTAAAGGGTTTACGACATCACGTTTTTTATTGGTCCATTGGATTTAACATTGTTCAAAACTCTTAAATAATTTTTCGGAGATTTTTTGAAAAATTTTAAGGTGTTTAAAACAAATGTTTAATTTGTGAAAACGAGCAGACGACAATATGAAAAAGTGAGAGTTTAAAGCGAGAGCAAATCGACCAGTTGTGACGTAAACCCTATACATTTAACATGGGAAATACCAACTGTGCAATCAGAAATGCACTCTGCCAACAATGTCCTTCACCAAGCTCAATTGAGCTGTTTAGGCTGCAAAATTATTTTTTTAAATGCGTTCTGAAGATTTTAAAAAATAAATAAAAAAAAAAATCGTCCATTTTAAGAAATGGTTAGTCATAAAGGAAAGCATGGTAAAAAAGCACGATTATAGCGTGCAAAATTTATTGTTACAAACAGATTGATAGATGTGTGGTTTATATTGTTGGAAATTATTATTATTGGCACTTAGTGTTGCAAAAGAATTTTTGGAAATAACTTGTTGGATGGGAATTTATTGTTGGAATGATTTTAGCAAGGACAAAAAAGTGGCCTTTGATGCACATGCGTGCCGTCCTTTAACAATTCTCATTCATTTTGATTTATGATTGCATTTTCTAATTTCTTTTTTACGACTGTTACAAATTTTTTTTTTTCTTTTCAGAGATCATGCCCTCGGCTTCCGATTTATGCAACATGGACCAGTCGAGTGGTTATGATACGACGCCACCTCCCCCTTCCGGGCCTGGAGCCAACCCTTTGCAACCAACGCGAACAAAACGAATGCGTACTTCATTCAAACATCACCAGTTACGAACAATGAAGTCGTATTTTGCGCTAAACCAAAACCCCGATGCGAAAGATTTGAAACAATTGGCGCAGAAAACAGGGCTTTCCAAAAGGGTGCTTCAGGTATACGAAATTCTTTCAACCTTTCCAATTTAAAATAGTCGTGTTAAAATATGTCTTAAACATGATATAAATATAAACATTTTTATCTAAAGTTTATCTAATATTTTCAGCGTATTTTTTGCATTTTTAATAGTCGGGTTCGAAAATTCATTTAAACGAGTGTAAAATGTTTACACTCGTTTAAATGTAAATTTGCACCTTGTTTACACGAATTATTTCGTGTAAATGCCGTTTAACTCGGTTGCATGGAAACGGCCCATTTTCATCGTGTAAATGCACGTTCAACGGAAATTCGCGTGCAAAGAGTTCTGTTTGACGCCATCTTGAATCCTCGCTTCGAATGCATGATTCTCAAAATTGTTACTATCCAATGTTACTTTTGTTGTAAAAGAAAAGCAGGCAAGAATGATGTGCTTGCTGAAAAACATCTGCTTCGTACAGCTTGTTTGTTTATTACGGCAGCCTTGTTTGTGTGAATTATGGGTAAATTCCAGTGTAATTTTCAGTGTAAAATCCAGTGTAAATGCATATGCAACATTTTAACTCGAAAAGTCAGTCGTGCAACTTGACATTTGCACTATCAGTTGCACTGGTCGTTCAGTGTAAAATAATTTTTGAACTCGCCTACTGAATGCAAAAAATACACTAGGCGGGTTCGAAAATGATTTTACACTGAACGATCAGTGCAACTGAAAGTGCAAATGTCAAGTTGCACGACTGACTTTTCGAGTTAAAATGTTGCATATGCATTTACACTGGATTTTACACTGACAATTACACTGGAATTTACACATAATTCACACAAACATGGCTGCCGTAATAAACAAACAAGCTGTACGGAGCAGTTATTTTTCAGCAAGCACATCATTCTTGCCTGCTTTTCTTTTACAAGAAAAGTAACATTAGATATTAACAATTAGTAACAAATAGTAACAATAGTAACAATTTTGAGAATCATGCACATTGTTAGTACTTACATTCGAAGCGAGGATTCAAGATGGCGGAAAATACAACACTTTAAACGTCAAATTCCGTTGCACGTGCATTTGCACGACGAAAATGGGTCGTTTCCGTTTAACAGGTTGCACGCCGTTTACACGAATTAATTCGTGCAAACAACGTGCAAATTAAAATTTAAACGAGTGTAAACGTGGTTACACTCGTTTAAATGACTTTTCGAACCCGCCTACTAAAATATTGCATTTGCATTTAAACTGGAATTTACACTGGAAATTACACTGGAATTTACACATTATTCACACAAACATGGCTGCCGAAATAAATAAACAAGCTGTACTTGAGCAATGGAGCAGATGTTTCTTAGCAAACACATCATTCTTGCCTGCTTTTCTTTTACAACAAAAGTAACATTAGATAGTAACAATTCTGAGAATCATGCACATTGTTAGTACTTACATTTGAAACAAGGATTCAAGATGGAGGCAAATAGAACTTTTTAAACGTCAAATTCCGTTCCACGTGCATTTGCACATTGAAAATGGGTCGTTTCCGTTTAATACGGTTGAACGACATTTACACGAATTAACAGGATTGGGCGAAAAAGCGCCGTCGCACTATCGCTACTGTGGCGGCGCTGCCACTACTGTAGCGGCGCTGAAATTTCGCTACTTTTCATTGCTAAGCCTGAAAGTAGCGCCAATTACATTTATGCCCTAAATAGCAAAAAAGTAGTGCAAGTTGAACTACTTTTACGCTATTTCCATACGTAGGCAAAACGTCACACAAACGTCATTCAAATGGCATTTATGCAGGAATCCCTCGCCAGAGTCAATGGAACATTCCATTACTCTGATGTTGAAATAGCAGAAAAGTACGGGAAAAGGGAAAGTACGGGAAAAGTAGTGCATCGCATGCGCTTTATTTTCAGCATGCAGCGCTGCGTTGCTACAAATTTTTAAGTAGTGGTAGCGCAATGGCGGTTCACTATTTTATAAATTTGTAGTGCAATACTAGCGGCGCTATTTTTTTCAGTAGCGCGCCCAACCCTGCGAATTAATTCGTGTAAACAGCGTGCAAATTGAAATTTAAACGAGTATAAACGTTTTTACACTCGTTTAAATAAATGACTTTTCGAACCCGCCTAGTGCTTTTTTTTGCATTTTCAGTGCTTTTTTTTTTGCATTTTCAGTGGATTTTTTTGCACTCTCAGTGCATTTTTGTGCAGTTTTTTTTTTTTTCTGTTGCAGTTTTTAATTTTCTGTGCAGTTTTAAATTTTCTGTGCAGTTTTTAATTTTCTGTGCAGTTTTTAATTTTTTGTGCAGTTTTTTTCATTTTCTGTGCAGTTTTTTTCATTTTCTGTGCAGTTTTTTTCATTTTCTGTGCAGTTTTTTCATTTCGTGTGTTGCATTTTTTGTGCATTTTTGCATTTTTTGCATTTTCCATTTTTTTTGCATTTTCTGATCTTGTTTTTTTTTTAAAATTTTTTTCGAATATTTTGGATTTTTTTATTTTTTTCAATTGATGGATGGCAGTCCACGAAAAACATGAGTTCCATAGCAATGGTTGTTTTCATACTACTGTCAGTACAATACAATGGCTCTTTACCCGACTGGCTTGAGCCATTAAACGAATACCTTAAACTACTAAAACTAAATTATGTTAGATTCTTCAAGTGCCTGTGGTGTGAAGTAGTATGTGCTCTGTTTATTTCCTTTTGGCCAGCCGTTTCACAAGCCGGTTAGTTATATGAAGGAAATATAGCATCAAAACAGGTTGTAATAATGTTCCATCTGACACTATACGTTAAAGCTCTTTAAGATACAAGTACTTACGTTAACTTTATACGAAATATGACTTAATAAAATGCTGTTTCACTATTTGTTTTTAGGTGTGGTTTCAAAATGCACGTGCAAAATGGCGGCGAAACATGATGAGACAGGACTCGCAAAACTCCGACAAACCACCGGATGCTAACTCACTAGACATGAACTCCACCTCTCATTTGAGCGACCCGTTGTCATCGACGCACCCACTCAGTGAACTACAGCCGCCGCATCTGCCACCATCGTCCGACGACCAGGGGTCGTCGCCGCTGACTTTCGGTGATCTGTACTGAAAATCGAAACCTCGTTTAAAACATATTGTACATAAATTCACGGGCGAAGATTCCAAAACTAGGACTATGAAACGGATCAGAACGATTTGTTAATGAACTCTTATGACGTAGTTTTGATGATACACCATACAATACTTGATTCGATGTTGAATTGATTATTTTACCTCCTCAGGCTTCAGTTTTTAACTCTTGTTTTCTCTCATTAGTTACACCGAAAGTAAATAAACTACAAGTGTGACGCAATGAGTTTGATCTGTGATTTCTAAGTTTCGTAACAAAAAATTGAAAGTAATGCATGAATTTGTGTAAATTTGACATTTTAATCAGGAAAGGACTCAATCTTTTAGTTTATTTACTTTGTGGTTTGAATGTCAATTGCCGATTGGGTTGATTGTAAATGCATGAGTGATTTTCATATGTTGTGTTTTTTCATGTGTTTGTGATGTCATTTTTCGTGTAAGTGATTAGAAAAATATTCTTGTGTTTGTTTCTTGTCGGCATTAATAAATGAAAAACAGTCATCCACTATTTTCTTGTTGTTTTATTCTATGATTTTGATGTTTTCTTAAAATGGCTGCGCGCAAAGCGCCGTGGTTTTTGAATTTGCCACTAGGGCACTATCGATTAGGAGCGTTTTTGCGTATATATTTATATATATACAGTGATCTTGACAACTAGAATAAATCTTAAATCAAAATTTTAGTGGTTTTTTTCTTATTTTGTAGTATACAACATGGGAAAGTTTAAAAAAACGATAAAAGATATAAAACAAAATTTGTCCTGAGGGTTTCTCGTGAGCAGAATTCTACTACATTCCACATTGTACTTGATGTTCATTGAGAACATCTCTTCTCAGTTCTCACAGTAATCATTCTTTGTGTACTAAAACTGATGGATCATTTGTGTCAAAGGTTCTTTTATATTTCAATGCATTTTCTCAAGTTACTGACAAGTTGATGCGTGTTTTTATTTTTAAAGCGATGGGAGTTTGGGATTTAAACATCAACAAAGGTTTTCTCGATTGATAATATGACATTTCACTGAGATTTCAAACACGTTTGATGGCTGAAAATAAAAAATACGATTAGGCTGCTGACCACACAAATATTTGAACATTTATCAAGCAAAATCCCGCAAAAAAAATTTTGCAAAAATGCATCGATTTACCAGTGAAATTTCTAAATTCTATTTTGCCAAAAAGTATTAAATTTTTTAACAGATAAGATTCGTTCAAAAATCGATATAGAAGGTCGATATAAAATCGATATAGAAGCCAGAAGGTCGATATAAAATCGATATAGAAGCCAAAAGGTCGATATAAAATCGATATAGAAGCCAGAAGGTCGTTATAAAATCGATATAGAAAGTCGATTTAAAATCGATATAAAAAAATCGATATAGCTTTTTTATCTTCAGACGATATATGCACGATATATTTAGGTACGTGCGTAGTAATAAACAACACAATGCAAATTCAAAATGATAAACACCTGTATTTGATAAATTTCCATTCAAAGTACCTAGAAATGCTAAATACCAGCGATAAGAGCACTTATTACATAGCCAGATACGCAATCAACTATACACCTGCTCAGCATGAGGTTGTATAGGGTCTATAATCCACTGATACTTCACACCTGCTCTGCTTCGCGCATCACTTTTGTACATGTCTCCTCTCATGGCGTTCAAAATAAAGGTGTGGAGAACCCTCCCGTGGGTCGCAACCGTCGATTTACGATATCTCATCAGCGTTCATTGCACGTCTCCACTGGACTATCGACGGTCGCCACCTTCCCACGGGGGGTTCGCTGCGGGAGTGCTGCGGCATTACGTCTCAGACAAATGCTACATCTTCGGCCTAGTTTATGCACAGCTAGCATTCTTGGCTTTTTACAAATTGACCATATAAAAATTCTTTTTTATTTAATTTTTTATTTTTTTTATTTATTTTAATTTTTTTATTGTTTCGGTGGAGTGGAGAATTGAGGAAAGGCATGTGCACTAGCTCATCATAGTCATAGTGTGTTTGATTTATTAATTAGAAAGGGTTTTATTATGTAGTTTTATGGATATGAAGCTGTATTAAACTTATATGCGTGCAATGTCCTTTGCAATGTGAGGTGTAAAAATGGTTGATATAGTTTTGTTTTAGTGAGAATTAAGTTTATTTTAGCCTATAATAAACACATTTTTAAACTTGGTGAGTATATTTCAGTACAGTTTTGAACATGGTGAGCATATTTAGTACTTTCTGTGCTATAGCGTGCTTATATTTTAGTGCAAATAATTTTTTTTAGATGTTTTCAGCATATTTCAGTATTTTATATTCGTTTTTTTTATAGACGATTGATGTGCATATTTTAGTATATTTGTCTTTTATAGGCGATTGATGTGCATATTTTATAGTATATTTTGCAGCCTAATTAGGAATAATTAGCATTATATGTACATCTATTTAAGTTTGTATGTTGGAACCATTTTTGTACAGTTTTTTGTACATGTAAAAACAATACTGTAAATTATTTGCAAACAAAACTTTTATTAATTTATTATAATTTAAAAAATACATGTGGTTTTGTAGTATCATCAATCACTAGCATTCATTTTATAACCTAACTCACCTTTAATTCATCGTTAATAACGCAAATCACGTACAAACATTTAATACAAACCATAATTCAAACTAGCACTACATATGACTGGCTCCATGGTCAACGCCCATCGTTATTTGGTATCAATTCGCATTAAAAATCTTTATTTTAAATATATTTCAATCATATTTTATTTATTTTTTATATTTTTTTTTCAAGATTCCAGAACCCAGGTGAGTTTCAAGGTCTTTTAATTTTTATTTTTTTTCTTAAATTTTTTGATGATGTGACGTTTTGAGTTTTGTAAATCTCTTGAAACGCTTTCTGTTGTTTGACGGCAATCCATCAGAAACAGAAGATTAAGGCAGACATCGGATTAAATTGGATGTGTTTCGGTTTGTACCTGAGGCGCGTGCAGGTGACAAGTTTCCCGCGACGCGGGCTTTTGTATCCGGTTCGCGTGGACATAAGGTAGGAGTCGGTGACGCGTGAACGAGAATCATCAATCACGAAACTTTCTCAGTAGTTTTTTCCGTTTAAATTGAAGAAAGGAAAGAGTCAGGTACATGCATGTTTTGATATTTTTTGCGGTGGATTTATTAGAGCAAGAAAATTCAGATAAAATATATATCACTTTGCAGCTGATTTTGGTACATAAACGATTGCCAAACCACAATATAAAAAACACATCAAAAAAGTTTTACGTTCAAGGTTTTTCGTTTAAGCACAATAATAAAATGAATTTAGTTTTTAGATGCACAAAATTAATTTTTAGATGCACAAAATTAATTTTTAGATGCACAAAATTAATTTTTAGATGCAAATTTATTTTATAAATGCATAAATTTAGTTTTTAGATGGGAAATCCATTTCTCAAAAAGAATTTTTTTAAATTCAGCACAATCCGCTTTGTCGAAAGAAAAAATATTAATTTTTAAGTGCAAAAAAATAATTTCAGCATATAAATGTACATTTTAAGTGCAAAATAATGCACTTTAGAAAAGAAATTATCATTTTTTGAGTACAAAAATTTCCTGAAAATGCAAAAATAGACTTTTTACATGCTCCAGTATATACCAAGCACAGGTGCTAAAAAAGACTTGATATATTTCCTCACAACTTATGACGCATCCTGCTGAGCCAACTTTACACTTAATTTAACCTTTTTTTTTTTTTTTTTACTTTAACACAGCATTTTATTTATAACTCACATTAAAACAATCCTAAATTCCTACAACCTAATAAATACAAAAATAAAAATTAATTCTAACATTTAATAATACATTTAAATCTAAAATTTAAAAAAGTAAAAAGTAAAACTTTTAATTCATGATAATTTGTTTTTCTAATAAAAAAATTAATTTTTTTATAAATTTAAATTTATTTATGTACGGTTGTGTGGCAAAAGGTTCCATGGCTTAAGGCAATATGCGGGAAAGGTCGATGAGTTGACCACTGGTCAATTACAGTTACGTCGTTAAAGTCTAAATGATATGAAGCTACTGTATTTGCTCGAAAGGTAATTGGTTTGATCTTTATCTAGCAAGACTCTTATTATTCCATTATCGTTTAACAGGTGTAGCTACTGGGTGACAAACAGACCCGCCTTTACCTGTCAGATACTTAATTGAAATTTGAAATCATCCCCTTAAACCATCTTTGAACTTGGGTCACTTTCTGGGCAGGTAACAGGCAATAAATTTTGTTTTTATGTTTTTAGAGTGTAAATTAGTTTGAATGTCATTATTATTTTTGGGTTGTAAATTATTATTTGTTGTTTCATTGATAAAAATTTTTTTCATTCATTTATGTCTGGAAATAAATGAGTGGAAACAGAGTGGAAGATGTCAGTAGCCTTTTCAAGGGAAGAGATGATGTCACTGATAAGTTGGTTGCACTAGTCATGGTTTACAACTTTCCTCTGCAATGAATTTTGTTTTGTGACAAAGGAAAAGGGCTTATAAATGGATTCTACTATTGTTGTTCCAGTTTATGGGTTTGGGATGGTTTGGGTAATTTATATGGATGGCTGCACTGACAGCTTTCTGACATGGTAGAATTTTTAAAAGTTTTTTTGGGGGTTATTTATTATTGTTATTATTATTATTATTATTTTTTTTAAATTTATGTAGTCAGTTGTTTTTTACAATTTGAATATTTTAGTTTAGTTTGCAATAAGAAAATGTTGAGAAATTGGGAAATTTATCGGTAAAAAGTCAAAAAATTTGGAAAATTATTAGTAAAATTTCAATACATTTGGAATTTCTTCATAATTTTGAAAATTTATCAGAAATTTTTTTTTAAATATTTGAAATTTTATCATTAAAACATCGAAAAAATCATGAAATTTTAAAATTTATTTTTAGAAAAAATAAAATACTAACAAATGTAAGCAAATTTTATTAATAAAATTGTCTAAAATTTGTAGAATTCACCAAAAAATACAAACTTCGTATCTTAAAATGTATATAAGCATTCTGTCATCCTTATTCCTTACATTAGACTTTACATTTGCCCCGCATTTGCCCAGACTCCCAGAGATTTTTCAAATTAACAATTGTTTTATTTTTTCTTTCAAAATTCCAATTTATCTAAAGAAAAAGCTGATAAATTGATAAATTAGTAGATTGTAGATTGAATGAAGCATGGTGGTCATTTCCCACGGGGAGTGAAACTTATTCTTGTTCTTTTATCTCTTTTTTCCCCCTTCTGACTGAAGTTCTCAACTGTTGTCACCTGGGGTCGGCTGTTTATCTTGTGGACATCAACTCGCCACTGTCACCCTAATATACGACCCTTTAAACTTGGTGCGACACACCCCATTTCTTTGTAAATGTGTAGCTCCAGAAAATTAATTCTAAACTAGTAAATAAATACGATTTTTTTTTTGTCGTTTTTTGTTTCAGATAAATATCAGAGCACTATTTTCTGAAACCACACAAAACAAAAGACTATATTTTTTATTTTTTTTTATAAAAGAAAAGAACAGTAATTTTTTTATTTTTAAATAAAAACAATTGTAAAACGAATAGCAAAAATAGTAACAATAGTTTTAAATAACCACACTAGATGTCCACAGCTAACTACACTCCATTATTTACTGACAATCCTGATCACATCTTCATGTTATTCGATTTTATGTAAAATTATTTAAATAATACAGTAATAAAAATTAAATTAATTTTAATTGGTGCATTATATATAAAATATTCAACGACAGGCAATCGATGTATCTCTATGACAAATTAAAATAAAAAATTTATTATGAATTTTGGTTAAATTATACAGACACGTCACGTGTCTGTACAATTGTTATTTAATTATTTATTTCAAAATAATGGCGCATATTAAGTATTGAAGTTTTTAAAAAATTTATTCATTTAGCATGTATGATTTATCGTATTGCAGAGCTCGGTTGCTGCAGAGTCCATAATATTTGTGCAATCACAATTGAACTGGAATACCACAACTCCAATTTGTCGCTAAGTGTCGCTACTAAGCAATGCCTACATTTTCCAATGGTTTCCCTCGCCACTTTCCCGACATTTCTGAACTTGCTGCATCAACAACAACAAGAAATGTTAAAATGCAAGTTCCAATCTGCTAAACACAAGGTTTTGGTACGTGCAAAACAAATTCCCCTTATCCTATCTCATCCATTAAACGACGAAAATAAACAACTGAGCGGTGAAATGATCTCACCCGTCCACACCCCTTAGCGTGTTTACAAATGATGTTTTTGTTTATTTGCAGCCCGAGTGTAATCAAATCTCATCATGGATGACAATGTAAGCCGAGGCTCGTCATCGAATGATTCAATTTTAGCCGCACTTGACTTCGAGATCATTAATCCAATTGAACCGCAGCTGAATATTGCTGGGAATGGAAATTTAGACGATTTAAAGCGATCCATGAGCGAAGTTCTGATGGATAACCACAGCGTGATCACGAGATCCAAGTCGGATACTGGAAATGCATCACCGCAGCTGAAAAATGCGACTACTATTGAGAAAAATGAGGAAATTAAAATGGATTCGAACAAATTGTCGAAGAATGAGAAGGAGAAAATCGAGATTGATATTTTTGCTGGAGGTGAACACGTGCAATTAGGTCCTAAAATCACAGAGGAAGGTGATGTTACATTGTTTACGATGACGCCATGCGATGATGGTGATTTGAGTCAATTTTTTATTTTTTTTGTGTATTATATTATTTTTTTATTTTAGATTTCAATTACATCTGTCAGTCGATGGGGTCGATGGGATTGGTGACGTTGCCTGATGGGGATGAATGTACATTGTTTAATAAAGTTACGTATTTGGGTGCAGCGACTATTAATGCGCCTAAGAGTGAGAATGAAATTCAGAGGAATATTGAAATATTTAATTCGCAATCGTTGGACCAAGCAATTGAGATTACTCTTTCGGTACCAAGTTCTTCGGATGGAAGCGTGGTGTATGTAGATTTATGTATAGATTTTGATTTTTTAGTGAAAAATAAGTTTTTGGTGTAATAACTAGAACTTTAATCAAAATTGAATGGATTTTTTAAAAAATTGTTCATCAAATTGTTGATGTTAATCTAAAATTTGTTTAAAATTGTTTAAAAAATTTCGAAATTTATTGGAATGTATTAATCGTTTTTACAAATTTTGTCAAGTTTTATCAAAAAAAAAAATTATTTGATGTTTAATGTGATAAGAAAATGAAAAATGTCAAAATCAACTTTTTCTTTTTTTTATGAAATTTTAAGATTAGTTTTTCAATTTATCGAAACCACTAATTTTTACCAAATTTTCCTTCTAAAGCAAAGTCTTTACTTTATTTATATGAATTATTAACTCCACATTTATATTTTTCACAATATTTTTCTAGGTTGTTTGAACCAAATAGCAGTGTCCAAATTGCGTGTTTCAAGATAGTTCGCATTATATTTTGCATTGGCGGAATTCCCGACAGTGCTTCAGCCAGTTGCTTTGCTTTTACGTGTACACACGGTGAAATTGGCAAGAGCACATTGTTTTATCAGTGCCAGATCTTCAAATGCGATACACAAGATACTGTAAGAATTTTTTAAAACGAATTAACCGAATTTAATCAATTAATTAATTGATTAATTAATTTTTTTAGGTTACAAAAATTCTCAAAGGTTTTCGCAACGTGTTTCAGCGAGGAACTTCAGTGCAATCAATTCCCGAGGAACCTATGAAAGAATCTACACCTGAAGTGGAATCTACAAATGAAGAAATGTTTATTTTTGAAGTTACTTTAGAAATTAGAGAGGAAGATGCGAAAGTTAGAGTTAATTTGATGTTAACTGTGAGTGAAATTAATTTTTTGATTTAATTTTTTCTGTAGGGAAATTATAATGCGAGTCCGAAGGACAAAGATTCATTCAAACTTAGATGCAATCTAATGAAAAAACTTGTTCTTGTGGTGCAACAGATTTCGAACAACAAGGAATTGCCAATCGAGAAGTAGAAAAAATTAAATAGAAAAAATTTTTTAAATTCTAAAATTTTTTTACAGATGTTTTGGCTTGTTGATCAGTCCTGGTAGGAATGTGAAAAACAATGATATGCATTTAGTGGAAAGTGTATCTACGACTACTTCTGCCGGGGATCCCAAATCGTACTTTGTGACTGGCGTTTGGGATCCGTGCGATCCAATTTTCGAAATTTTAAATGTGGAAACACCGAAAGGTTTGTTTAATTAGATTTGTATTAAGATTTATTCAAAAATAAAGTTATATACAGGTTTTTAAACACAATAAGGAAGAAGAAAAAACATTTATCTTTTTGGGACCTTTAATTATTTTTTGAACTATTTTTTTTTTTTTAATTAAGATTCGCGCATTCACATGACATTAGCAATGGATCTGAGTATTAAAGGAATTCAAGAACCGGTTCGCTTTTGGATGGAAACGAAAGCAAAGATTTTTCCACAGAATGATCGGTTTTGGTATTTTACTCGAAAGCAGTTAGTCGAGCAATTCCATTTACAATTGAAAGAGGTCAGTATTTGCGGACTGCGATACCTAAATTTTTTTAATAATGAAAACATTTAATAATACAATTAAAAATTTCATGTATTTGTCACGAAAGTAATTTTTTTAGCCAGAAAAATTTCATAAATATCTAAAACTCAAAAAAATGCATAATTTCTTGATGGTTAGATTGTATCCAGACAATTTATCCAAATAACCATTTTTTTGAACACACCACGTAGATTAAATAATCACAA
This sequence comes from Strigamia maritima, assembly GCA_000239455.1. Taxonomy (NCBI): domain Eukaryota; kingdom Metazoa; phylum Arthropoda; class Chilopoda; order Geophilomorpha; family Linotaeniidae; genus Strigamia; species Strigamia maritima. The sequence goes on along the minus strand of JH431936.1, from coordinate 114,131 downwards.
AAATTAAAAACCATTTCAGACGATTTCTTCACCCGACAAATCATCATACGAAGTGATCAGCCTGAAAAGCGTTCCAGTTCCCGAAGTGAAAAAACTCCAGTTAAACCTAAACCGAAACCCAACTCACACGATATCTCCACCCGTATCGACGCCTGGCGATCGTGAGGAGGACACAGGTAATCTACAAACATAAATAATAATTAAAAGAAAATTAAATAAAAATAAAAAAAAATATCCAGACAATGATGAACCATTGCTGAGCGGTTCCGGCGAAGTGAGCAAAGACTGCAATCCAGTGGAATTAGGTGACTGGACCGATGTTTTGACCAAATGGCAACAGGACCAAAGCTGCGGTCAACGGTCGCGGCAAATCGTAAACCTCGTGCGTCGTGGCATTCCTGAACCGTTGCGCGCCGAAGTGTGGCCGCGATTAGTCGGCATCGCGGATAGTTCAGAACTGATGGAACAGTATAGAACACTGATTAGTAAAGTATAAGATTTTAAAATGGATGATTTAGGGTTATTAATAATTTATTTAAATTATTTTTGAATAGGATTCGCCGTGTGAGCCGGCAATTCAACGTGATATTAACAGAACTTTTCCTGCTCATGATTATTTTAAGACTTCGGGGGGAATTGGGCAAGAGTTATTGTATAAAATTTGTAAGGTAAGTTTGAGTCGGTTAATTTTTGAATTTTTTTTCTATTTAAATTTTTTAAAAATTTGTTTAGGTTTATTCTATTTATGACGATGAAGTTGGGTATTGTCAAGGACTGTCGTTTTTAGCCGCATCACTTTTACTACATGTAATTTATTTTTAGTTTTTATTTTAATTACAATCGGGGAATTCAGAATTTTGTTTGATTTGCACTGTTCAGTGGTCTCTAGTGTCATGAAACAAATTACAAAATTTCAATGCAAAAATTTAAAAAAAGCATTTTTGTAGAAAATTTTTATCAAAAAAAATTAAAACACAAAATTTAACTGTTTCTGAATACCCGTATTGTAAGAGCTGATATCTTACTGTTTTTTAAATTTATTTGGTTTAAAGCAGATGCCGGAGGAACAAACATTCTGCGTTCTTGTTAAAATAATGTACGATTACCAGTTGCGAGATTTATTTAAGGATAATTTTAAAGTTCTTCATCTTAGATTTTTTCAGCTTGAAAAAATGATCGAAGTAAAAAGAATATCCATCATACTAAATATATAAAATTAATATATATTTTTTTAAATTCAAGGATCAACTTTCTGATTTGTATACCCATTTTATGAATTTGGGAATAGAGGCTCACATGTATGGTTCCCAGTGGTTTCTTACACTTTTCACAGCCAAATTTCCATTATTTTTGGTTTTTCACATCTTGGATATATTTTTATGCGAAGGAATGGATACCATTTTCCAAGTAGCGCTCGCTCTCTTAAGCGTAAGTCATTAAAATAAATATTTTTTCAATTATTCACTTAACTTGTATGTTTTTCTCATAGATGTCACGAAAAGACCTCCTCTCACTAGATTTCGAGGGCGTTTTGAAGTACTTCCGGGTTGCTTTACCTAAAAAATTCCGGTCGGAAGAGACTGCTCGACAATTATTGCGCACTGCTGTTCAAATTAAGGTTTATTTAACATTATTTTACCAAATTTATTAAATATTTTTATAATTTTTATTATTCCAGACAAAGAAACTGAAAAAATACCAAAAAGATTTTGAGGTTTTTAAAGAACAAGAAAGACAGTTAGCAAATCCAACTGAAAGATTAGAGCGCGAAAATAAGCGGCTGATGGAAGCCAATATGAGATTAGAACAAGAAAATGATGATTTGGCGCACGAGTTGGTGACGAGTAAAATTCAGTTAAGAAACGAATTGGATGTGGTAAGTAGATATTTAAGGAATTAGGAGACGTTTAATAATAGAATTTATTGATTTAGAGCGAGGACAAGGCTGATGCATTGAATAAAGAACTTTTGTCGACGAAATCGTTGTTGATTGATACGGAGGAAGAGAAAAAACGACTGGAAATTGAGGCTACGCAATTGAAGGAAATGTGTCGTCGAGAGTTGCAACGAGCTGAAAGTGATGGCACAAGAAACACTGCGATAATCTCGGATTATAAACAGGTTATTTAGTTTTAATTTTTTTAGACAAGAAGAACAATAATAGCATTTTTAAATTTTTTTTTAGATTTGCAGTCAATTAAGTATTCGTTTAGAAAAGGAGCAAGCAGCTGCTAAGAAAGCAATTAATCAATTACACGTAAAAATCATGTAAAGGCGAGATGAGGAGTTTCTGCAAGCATCTCAGGCAACTCTTGAAATTGCAATTGTGCAAATTTTAGGGCCCAAAAGTCATTATTAAAGTCAATTAACGCATTTTATGCATTTTTAGAGGCATTTCAGCATTTTTAGAGGCATTTTAGCATTTTTAGAGGCATTTATGCATTTTTAGAGGCATTTATGCATTTTTAGAGGCATTTATGCATTTTTAGAGGCATTTATGCATTTTTAGAGGCATTTATGCATTTTTAGAGGCATTTATGCATTTTTAGAGGCATTTATGCATTTTTTAAAAACAATTATGAATGTTTAGGAGCAAAGATGCAAGAAGTTGTTGCAGTGACTTCTTTGTCTCGCCACTTATAGCACACATTTAAAAAATTAAAAAATGTCCTAAATTACAGGAAGAAATTAAGGAATGTGATAAATGCAGTAAACTATTGGATACAGCGACCAAAGGTTCAGTTGTTCGCGGCCCGCTAGATGGTGATCCAAAATTGGCCGATGCCCTTGATCAAATTCGTGAATTGGAACTAGAATTGGCTCAAACAAAACTAGCCCTTGTCGAAGCGGAATGCCGAAATCAAGTATATTTTTGCCATTGTTATTGTAGATAATTTACAAATAAATATTTCATTACACTTAAATAGGATTTAAATCATCAATTAAACACTGCCTTGTCCGAACTACAAGCGTCTAAAAACACATGGTTCCATAAAACCATTTCTTCCATTCGCGATGCAACCAAAAAGGATTCATTGTCGCGGGAATCATCAAAAGATGGAACTTAAAAAATTAAAATAAAAATGAAAAATTCCATTATTAAATGTATAAAATGATTGTAAAAAATATATTAATTAATAATTTGCAACATTAATCGTTTAAGAGATTAACAAAATAGTCATTATGTGCAGTTAGCATGGTTTTGCAGCTTTTTTTGTGCTTAATTTTTAAAAAAAACTGACAACTATGCATGGCGATCAGTGACCAGTTATTTTCTAATGTTTACAATTCTTTTTACTGTATAGTAAATTGGCTCTGAAGTCTCTCTCCGTACTTTTTGTTGTGTTAGTTAAATTTATGCGAAGATACGACCATTCCAACAAAATTATAAAAACCACACAGAATTTATTTGCAATGTACTGCTTGATATATTCATTAATACATGTATTAGAAAAAAATGCGAAGCTGCTTATAATATATAAATAGAGATTTTGTACCACAAAATGTATATCTAGACATAATAGCATAAATTTAAGAGCCATATAGATTCAAATATTTTAGTTCAAAATTTTGTAATTTACTAGTACTTGCATTTTTAACTAACAATTCTAATGTTTTAATATTATGGTTTTTAAATGTTTGTGATAATTTAATTCGAAGGCAAATATGGGAATATAAAGAGTTTTTATTTTTTCCACAACTAATTAAAATGCAAATAAAATCTGAGTACTTAAAAGAAGTTTTTTTTATTTATTAATTTTCATTTTTTTAATTTAAATTGTGTTATGAAATAATAACAAAATCTGCCGTCAGAGCGCGCATAAATCGAAGGAAGTTGATAAGGAACAGCGAGCAATCAATCCGCCGATCAATTCAGATCCCGTCGAGTCCCGTGGTTATTTAAAAATGGCGAGTCAAACTCAAGGAATCCAGCAACTTTTAACAGCTGAAAAACGTGCAGCCGAGAAAGTAGCCGAAGCTAGAAAGAGTATGTAGTATTTGCACATATATCATGATATTTAATTAACGCATTATGAGAATACTGCTAATCCTCTTATAATTAGTTTAAACCGGTTTCAACATTTCTTAATTTTATTACAGGAAAAGCTCGTCGTTTGAAGCAAGCTAAAGAAGAGGCTCAAGCCGAGATTGAAAAGTACAGACAGGAACGAGAGAAAGCATTCAAGGACCATGAAGTGAAGGTTTTAATCAAAATAAAATTTAAAAAAATGAAAAAATTCACTAAAAACCGTTTATTTTTTTAGTACATGGGATCAAAGGACGACATTGCTGCTAAAATCGAGGCTGATACCCGATACAAAATTGATTCGATGAATAAGTCTGTGCACAGCAACAAGGGGGTGGTTATCGAGCAGCTTCTTTCGATGGTTTATAATATTAAACCTCAGGTTCATATAAATTTGAAACCTGGAAAATAATTTGTGTAATTTTGTATTATTGTGAATTCTCTTTTTTTTTTCTCTTTTTTTTTGTTGTTGATTATATCATGTAAAAGTTTATTTAGATTTGAATATGTTATTCCGGAGATGTAAATGATTGTATAAAGTATTGTACAATGTAGCAGTTATTTTTATTTTGTATTGTAAGTGGTGATTAGTCAAGTTTATTGTATATTAATAGATGTAATACGTATTGAAAAGAAATGAATACAATAAAATCATTACGAAAGACAAAAATTACAATTTTAATTTTAATGATATGTTTACATTATAAAAAAAGCACAAATATGAAGTCATTGAACACATGAATAAATCAAGGTTTTGAGGTAAATAGCTTTATTTTAATTGGGATAGGGAAGTTGCTTAATTCATTTTTCATTTTTACTGATGCAAATCACAAAATTTCTCAAATAAATCTTTTCCTTTAAAAAATTATTTTATTCCATATTATTTTTAAATAAAAACAATTTTATCTCATTTTAAAAACATTAAAGTAATAGCGCTATGAACAGTTGCGGCGCACCCACTGCAATGCAAGAGGGGTTGTTCTGCTCACGATACGGATTCATTCCGACAGCACATGCGCACTGACTCCAACCCATCGCCATTTTGCTTTTTAAACACCGCCCCTGTCATGGTAGTACTTCACCGTTGATCTTCAAAACCGAGCTCCATAGGAAACGAGCGAAACTTCCACAATGGCTGGAAACACGGGGATGGAGCAACTTATCCCCATAGTAAACAAACTGCAAGATGCATTCACACAGCTCGGTGTCAACATGTCCCTCGACCTCCCGCAAATTGCGGTGGTTGGTGGCCAAAGTGCAGGGAAAAGCAGTGTACTTGAAAATTTCGTTGGAAGGTACCGTTAAGAAAAAAAATTAAAAATCTCCTATTATCCAAACACATTTTTTCCTATTAAACCGAGAAATCCACCGAAACTTAATGAAATATTTAACGGAACTGGATTATAACGTAGTGCCACGTATTTATACGAATTGCGTATAATTTTAAAATTGATGTTATTGATTTTTGTAGTTAACGTAATATATTAAAACGGAAACGTGTGTTTGGTGGGAAATTGGATCCGGTAAATGTTTTTCATTAAGAAATTAATTTTTTTTTTTAATTGTTTTTTTTTTAAGAGATTTTTTGCCGAGAGGGAACGGTATAGTTACGAGAAGACCGTTAATTTTACAATTGATTCATTCCAATGTTGGTAAGATTGATTATTTTAAGAATTTGTTTATTATTATTATTATTATTATTTTTATTATTATTTTTTTTTTAGAGTATGGCGAATTTCTTCATTGCAAAGGTAAAAAATTCATGGATTTCGACGCCATTAGAAAGGAAATTGAGGATGAAACAGACAGAATTACGGGATCTAATAAAGGAATTTCAAATATCCCCATCAATCTTAGAGTTTATTCTCCGCATGGTAAAAATTAAATTTTTTTTTTTAAGATGTACAAAATTGATTTAAAGTTTGGCAATTGGCCACAATTTGAACTACAGCTGTGTGGTAACACATGTGTAGTTATTTATTTTTATTTTAGGTGATATAAGTACAAGTGATATCATTTCACGATACAATCAATTTGAAATGTTATTTGATATCGCTTTAGTCTCACTCAAATAAAAAATGGAAAAAAAAATACAAAAATACGATACTCAAGAAAGCCTTGTGCTAATTTTATCAATGGACGATTTATGTGGTCATTGAAAAATGAAAATATTAATTTTTGTTGAGTTATGCACAATTTTGGTGGGCTTTCGTGGTTATCGGAAAGATTATACGTTTGTTTAGGTTGGTTTTACGGTTTACGTATTGAAAGAATTTTTATTTTTGAAATTTTTGCTGATTTTTTTGTTACTATAAAATAGTTTAGGGATAATATTACAATATGCAAATTCAAAATTCAAAAATGGAAATATAAAAATTTGAAATTTGACATCTGGCTGTAAAACACGAAAATCTTCAAATGCAAGGCTCAAAAACATAGAAAAATTAAATTCTCTAATCAGTAAAGATGATTTTTAAGTTCCAAAGTTGATTTTCCTTATCAGGAGTATATTAAATCAATTTATAATTTTTTAACGTAGTCAAATATTGGATTCGAAATTATAAATGTTGACAATTAACTATATTTTCAATCATTTACTGTCACTTATAACAGTTAATGATTGATTAAGTTAAGATCATGGCACTAGTAACTATAGTGCAAAGATTTTGGAGCCTAAAGCAAAAAAATTTGCCAAAAAAAAATCATTCTTCATTCCCAAAAATCCTATTTACTCTTAATACTCTCATTTTAAGGACCAAATAATAATTTTTTAGGAGTAAATGATTATTTACTCCTAAAAAATTAAAATGTTATTATTTACTTCTAAAAAAAAATCAATATATTCTCTTAAAAAATATTATTTTTTTTCTACCAAAAATATTTGTTTTTTTCTCAAAAATGTAGCTTGAGTTTCTTAAGGTAAAGTAGGGATAACTTAAATGCCCCAATTACACCTTGCCAGATTCTTCACGTTATAACCACGCTTTTTGCACCAAACGAAAAAATTCTTAAGATCATTTATACCCAGTTTGTTTTGTAATCTTATTTTTAATGTAATCAGTTTTAAAACTACCATTAGGAAAGCCGTAAGTATACAAGTTATATAATCGAAGTTTTTCTATTTAAAAAAAAATTATCTATGTTACGTAGAACAAATAAAGGATCCATTTAGTAGCATTTAAATATTGCACAGTTGGTTCTCAAGGATTCTCACTTCTTAGTTTGTTATTTTTAAATGCGAGATAAAAATTCTTTTACATTTCTAATGCTAAATTGAGAGTTAATGGTTGAATTCAATATCAAATTGATGAAATCGATTATTGGTTTTTTGGATTCGATTTCTGGAAATCACACGAATTGGGAAAAATTTTCGCAGAAATTGTTGTTATATGCATAAATATTTGATCTTACAAGTTAGCAGGCGGAAGTAACATTATTTATTCAAATTTACACCTCCAAAGTTTTAATATTTTTGCATTTCTAGGTAAAACAATTCAATTTCGATTTTTGTTTTAAAAAAAATCTTATTTTCTAAACTAAGAAATTTTTCGATCTTATTTAAGTCATAATTGTTACTTAGAGTGAAGGAAAATTCTTTCATTTTCTAACATATATTTTTTCAAAATAACATCAGTAATAGATGAATAAATCAAAATAACACAAAAGGACGACAGTGTTGCAACGATTTAATTCAGAATCAAATTGAAAACAAATTCACGATTCACGAATCAAATTCTATTTACATTGTTGTCAGATGATTCAAATTGTGAATCAAAACATTGTACAGACAATAATGAATCAGAACTACATTGTTCCAAGTTTTCAATTCACTCTTTTTTAATGAATAATTGCAACACCACGCCACACTCTTTGATACTGAATAATGAATCCAATGACTTACAATTGAATTTACTCATTTTGAATCACAATTTTACATTTTTCGTCACTTTTAAACCACTTCCGCTACCAAAATTGCAAGAAAAAAAAATTTAATACCTCCCATGTTATAACTCTCTTTATTTACCCACTTAATACAGCAACAACGTCCTATTGTTTAATATTCCAGTTTTGAACATCACTTTAATTGATTTGCCGGGCCTGACTAAAGTCGCGGTCGGCGATCAACCCGCTGATATTGAACAGCAAATTCGCGATATGCTGGGGACATTTATTAAAAAAGAAACGTGCTTGATTCTCGCCGTGTCACCTGCAAATGCCGACTTGGCCACATCCGATGCATTGCAGTTGTCAAAAGAGGTCGATCCCGATGGTAAAATTCAAAATTCGTGTTTTTTTACCTGCCCCTGGTCCGTTATTGGTTGAATTTCTGCTCACGGTACACCAGAGATTCAACCAAGTGATTAGTTTAGTATGTACTTTGTTTGTTTGTTTGTTTGTTTGTTTAACATTATTATTTTGAATTTTTTTCTCTCTTAGTTCTTACGCTGACGCTAATCGACTTGCCGGGGATCACGAAAGTAGCAGTAGGCGATCAACCTGCAGATATAGAAACGCAAATCCACGACACCATTTTAATTTACATTCGTAGGGAAGCATGTCTTATTTTGGCAGTGTCACCTGCGAACGCGGATCTGGCCAATTCCGATGCCTTAAAAATTGCCAAAGAGGTCGATCCAGAAGGTAACGCTTATGCCAGGGTAACGGAGTGGACGACCAATAACTCGCGACAACGCTTATTTGCTAATATGAATTTTGTTTCTGGGTTTTTCGCAGCTTATAATGGATTTAGTTAGATTTTGTGTTGTTTGTTTGTTAGTTGTAGTTGTATGATGAAATATGTTAAAGGAACCTATTTGCTTAATATCTCAGAATGCTGAAAAATTACTTATATTGGTCGGTTGGACTGTTAAATGTGGGAATTTGATTGAAAAATTGCATTTTTGGGTTATAAAACCAAAATTAAGATTGAGTTGAACATACTTCATGTATAATGAATGATGTAGTATGATGTTTAAATGTGAGTAATATTAGGTTGACTTATTTCTAGTTTTTTGTGCAGCACCTGACCGATGTTTATCTTTATTTCTCATGCAAATATTTGGATATTTTTTAAATTTTTTTAAATTTTTTTAGATTGTTTAAATTTTTGCAATTTTTTTTTCAATATTCATTTGAATTTGGAATTTAGAATTTGAAAATTTTGTTGGTTAAAATGTGAAATTGCAAAAATTTGATTGTTTTGTTTGTGTAGCTTTTTTTTTGTAATTGTGTTGTGGTGTATTTTTTTAAATGGTTTTGTACTTTGTTAGGTGTGCGCACGATTGGTGTGATAACGAAATTAGATTTAATGGACGAAGGCACCGACGCGAGAGAAATTTTGGAAAACAAGTTGCTTCCTTTGAGAAGGGGTAAATATTAAATGGAATGTTATGATGTGAGTGATTGTTACTTATTTTTGATTTTGTTTAGGTTATATTGGTGTAGTCAATCGAAGTCAAAAGGATATTGAAGGGCGCAAAGATATTAAAGCAGCTATGGCTGCAGAACGAAAGTTTTTCCTTAGTCATCCTGCATATAGGTAAGATATAGAGATTGCACGAGACGGCTACTGCCAGCTAATCTGTAAACTCTGTATTCAACACATTGCGAGAAACTTCCATTGACTAGAGCCTTTTCCCAGCGATTGTTCAATGCACTTAAAAAAATAATTCGAAAAAAGACCATAAAACTATAAAAGGGCATAAACGGCCATAAACGAACGGAAACGAACAGAAATGAACAAAAAACGACCATAAACGACCACAAAAATGACCATATATGGTACAAATTTGTATTAATGTGCAAGCAAACAAGCTCCAGCCAATGAGAGTTTCTCGCAGGGTGTTGGAGTCAAGGAGGGGACGTTCAATAATTCAGAAATTTGAATTTTGGAATATCTGATTGAATAACTGTCTGTATTTGTCAAAAATGCATGGGTTTATCAAAGTTGTGTCGAATTTCAACCCAAAGTTTTCAAATTTGTCGAATTTCAACCCAAAGTTTTCAAATTTGTGTATTTTCAACTTAAAAATTTCAAATTTGTTTATTTTCAACTCAAAATTTTCAAATTTGTCTATTTTCAACTCAAATTTTTTATATTTGCCGATTTTCAACAAAAAATTCTCAAATTTATTGACAATTTCTAACTTTAGGCATATGGCTGACCGCATGGGTACACCGTACCTTCAACGAGCGCTGAATCAACAGTTGACCAATCACATTCGAGACACATTGCCAGCATTGAGAGATCGGCTTTCTCGTCAAATGCTTTCTTTAGAAAAAGATGTTGACGAGTACAAAAATTTCAGGCCCGATGACCCATCCCGAAAAACCAAAGCCATGCTACAGTAAGATATACCCACTCACTGTTTGCAGTGTCTCAATTAATTTTGATTTTATAATTTTATTAAAGAATGATTCAACAAGTTCAAGGAGACTTCGAAAGAAGTATAGAGGGCTCTGGTTCTGCAGCCATTAATACCGCAGAGCTGTCAGGAGGAGCCCGAATCAACAGATTATTCCACGAGCGGTTTCCATTTGAGATAGTCAAGGTTTAGAGTTCTGAAAAAATGTAGTTTATTGAAGTGTTAACTAGGGCAGTCCAAGCAAAAAGGAGGGCCCTCTAAAAAAAATTTTAAAAATGATAATTTATCGATGAAATTTATTATATTTTTGCTCTGATTTGGTCAACATCTCAAGATTTTTCATCTTTTTTTTTTGTAAATGTTTAAGAAATTTTCATAAATTTTGACCAAATTATTCTCAAATTTATCCAAATGATTTTTTAAGACGGCTCATTAATTAATCAATTTTCGTGCCCCTATTTCAATAAAATTATAGATTGGTTTAAACAAAAGAAGCAACAATTTATCTCAGATTATTGTTTTTAAATTATTCTAGATGGAATTTGATGAAAAAGAACTTCGAAGAGAAATTGCATTTGCGATTCGAAACATTCACGGCATTCGGTAACCGAAATATTTTTGATTTGTATCTTCATTTGCTAAATTCCAATGTCCATTCTAGAGTTGGTCTATTCACACCAGATATGGCGTTTGAAGCCATTGTAAAAAAACAAATCATGCGTCTGAAAGAACCTTCTCTGAAATGCACAGATCTAGTTGTCAGCGAACTCTGCAACGTCATTCGCAAATGCACAGAAAAGGTGACTCTCTCTTTTCCAAATTAATCGCATCAAATTTTATTTTTTGTTTACATTTTTTAAGATGAGTCGATATCCTCGATTACGGGAAGAAACTGAAAGGATTATAACTTCGCATATACGTGAACGCGAAGTGAGGACCAAAGATCAAATCATGCTGCTCGTGGATACGGAACTTGCTTATATGAATACTAATCATGAGGATTTTATTGGCTTCACAAAGTATATTTTCTGATTAGTTTGATTTCCAAATTTTGAATGGAGTTAAATTTTTCGTTTGCTATGGCTTTATAGCGCTCAGCAGAGTTCCGAATCAACTTCAAAGCGTAAACTAGGCAACCAGGTAAATAATGTTTTTTGTTGTCTTTTTTATTATTATTATTTTTTTATTTTTGGTGTTTAGACATTTTGTGTGACTGAAAGAAAATTATGATTGGAGAATTTTAAATAGGCTACAGTTTTGTTTGGAGTTGCAGTTTTGAATTACAAACAATTTCACAAAATGAGATTAATATTAATCTTGCAGTAAATTATTTTGATTGTTTTGTTAACTAGAACATGACTGGTAGCGTATTTAAACCAAGAAAATTATTTTAGCATTGTTTTCTGCAATGAGTGCAACATTTTTGTAATTTTTTTGCCGAATTTGAGTTTGACTAAAATAAGATTTAAATGTTCAGTTTTGATCAAATTTGCATCAAAATGGTTTAAATTTGGTGCTAAAATGTTGCATTAATTACAAAACAATTAGTTTTTAAGATAAAAAATGTTTTAATAGAATGTGAGGTTACTAATGTTTATCAGCTATTATTTTCAATTACAACAGATACATTAGATTTGCGAAATTCCAGAAACGATATTCAGTATCAAAACAAAATATGAAAGCAAAAAAAGTTTGATTGTTACAATAAAAGCATGCTTTTCATTTCTAGCAAAATATCGTTACAGAATTTCGCATACACAGATTAAACGGTAACTAAAACACTATACACATGTCGGAATATTTTTTTTTATAGAAATTTGGCCACTATCAATTGAAATCTCAAATGATTACATCACAGATAATTTAGCCCATTTTAATTTTTAACAAATGAAACTTATGGTTGCAGTGAACTATTTTCTACTGGGTGAATTCTCTGGGGTTTGTAGGGATCCTGGCGCCAAGATCTACATTATTGTTTGCAATAGTTACTATTTGATCGAAAAACCACCATTTCTGGACCAATACAAGTTTTTATGTTAGCATGTTCTATCTGGAGTGTGTGAATTGGAGTTTTAATGACATTTCTATAGCGTTTTTTTGTTTATTATATTATTTTTACCAACCAGATGATGTGAGTGTTTTGAGTTTGTGTCTGCACCTGTGCTTATTAGCTAGTTTATATGTAGACCAAAAGTTTGTTTGTTTATTATAGTTTCCAAAGTAAATAGTGAGAAATGAACAAAAAATAAAATAATTTTTTTTTCTTGTTATTAATTTAACCTTTTCAATCCCCAGGAATACAAGAGTGATAATTTAAAACTTGGTTTTGAAAAGGTTAGTTATTATCAAAATTGTAATTATTCACACAAAATGTTATATTGGAAATGCTTTATATCAGTGGTTTCCAAAAATTAAAAATGTAACCAAAATAATAATAATTGTATAATAATACCTAGTGATGTTAATAATCTTAAAAATTGAGGTGGAAATTCAAGAATTGCAGATTTGGAAAACGCTGTTTTATATAGCATTTGCCCGTCTCTTCTTGAGTAACTGCTTAAAAGAGAAACACTAGTCATTCTTTCTATGTTCTCGTCTTTGCCACCATGAAAATTCTGTCTTGACACAAAACAATGAATTTTTTATTTAAATTTATTTTATGTTTTATTGAGACGAAGTATTGTACACAGTGTTTGAATTGCTTTATAATCTAGAGTTTGCAGTAGGTACTTTTCCCTTATAAAAAATTGATTGGTGACGTAAATAGTGGAAACTCTATTTTCAGTTGTACAGTTATGAATTTTCATTATATTAATATTAATAGTTATACCGGGAGTTTTTATAAGGGAAAAGTACTTGCCACAAACTCTTGTATTCTTTTCGGAGCTATTGAGGACATTTTTGGATGTCCTAATAACCGAAAGACATTCTCTCACTGTGTGGGATCAGTTTTCTTATAACCACCACCACCCAAGAATGTGTTGAATGTTTGCATTTGATCTAAGGTCTATTTAAGTAGTTTTTAAGCAAAATTTAAATTTGAAAGGGTTTCTTAGTAGTGATGATGTTGGATTACATTGCAGATGCCCAGAAGTATACATCAGGTGTGTGACTGTTAAAAGAACAAATATTTACTGTTTGCCTGTAGTTAGCAAAGTTGTCTTTTGTTAGTCCACCTTTTCTTCTTTTTGTAAATCTTTTGGATGTTTTGTAAGTATTAAAAAAAATGCTATATAGTTTTTTATTATTCAGTTTGTAAGTTTGAATAATATTTTTTTTTATTATGATTTTTTTAAAAATTAATTTTTGTTATTAATTGTGGTGGCAAGACAAGGAGGACATAGAATATAGCAGGTGATTGTTGATTGTTTTAATTGGTTTTTTCTTTTTATAATACTGTTCCAGGTTATTCGGAAGGGTTATATGTCTATTCAGAATTTGGGTTTTATGAAAGCTGGTTCTCGAGAATACTGGTTTGTATTGACATCTGAATCAGTGTCTTGGTTCAAGGATGATGAGGTAAATAGTAAATAATTTTTATATTTGTTGAAGAGATTTTATGTTTTTCATGTTTTTTAAAATGGATTTTTAGGAAAAGGATAAGAAGTATATGCTCCCACTTGATGGATTGAAAATTAGAGATATAGAACAAGGATTTATGTCCAGAAGACATACATTTTCACTCTTCAATCCAGATCAGCGGTAAGAAATAATAAAATTCTACTTTACAAGTAGAACCTTAGTTTAACGGAACTGCAAGAGATATAATTTATCGATGAATACAGTCAACGCCCTGTAGGCAGGACACACTGTAGACGGGACACTAAACTGGCATCCAAAGCTGTCCAAAGTGACTTTTTTCTTTGTTTTTGTGTCCTGTAGAACGGGACGCAGTTATTTTTTTCTGCACCAATCTCCCAAGTTCCTCCACCTGTCCGAGTTCTTATACGCCGTACGAGTCTAATGCGCATGTGCGTGGATTTGTGTTTTTAAGCACCCTCAACCTAACGTAAAAAAAAAAAAAAAATATGGAGAATTACTTGGATTGGAATCCGAACATCTGGTTCTTGAAGTCGAACATCCTAACTACCAACTCATCGAAGGCATACCAAATTCCTGTCTTAAAGTTCTTTTAAACCTGACTTGACTTGACCTAACTTAACAATGACACGTGAGGACTCGGTATGACGTATAAGGACCGGGACAGGTGGAGGGACTCGGGAGGTCAGTACAGAAAAAATAACTGCGAATGAGACAGTTTGAACAGTTTTGGACGTTCCAAGGGTGTCTCGTCCACAGGGCGTTGACTGTACATCAAATTCTGTTTTATTGATTGCTTAACTTGTTTAAATTTTGAAGGAATGTGTACAAAGATTATAAACAGTTGGAATTGTCATGCGAAACACAAGAGGAAGTGGACAGTTGGAAGGCGTCATTTCTCAGGGCAGGAGTTTATCCTGAAAAAAGCACTAACGAAACATCAGAAGGCAGTGAGGTAAATGTCAATCGGCGTGCTAATTTTGGTTGGAAATTAATCACTCGGGTTTTACTGTTTGACAGTCGACAGGATCCGAATCAAGTTCGATGGATCCACAACTTGAACGCCAAGTCGAGACAATACGTAACCTTGTAGATTCCTACATGAAAATTATTACCAAAACGATAAGAGACTTGGTGCCAAAGACTATCATGCATTTGATGATCAATAACGCCAAGGAATTTATCAACGGGGAATTACTTGCACATTTGTACTCCGCAGGCGATCAGGTCTTTACAGTTTGTAAATTTTTGGAATTTAGAGCATTGAATGTAATTTTTTCTTTTTTCTTTTTGTTTCCAGAATACTATGATGGAAGAGTCGGCAGAGGAAGCTGTGAAACGCGAGGAAATGTTGCGCATGTATCATGCGTGCAAAGAAGCGCTTAAAATTATTGGTGACGTAAGCATGGCGACAGTCTCCACACCTGTGCCGCCTCCGGTGAAAGATGATTGGCTGAAGACTGCACCCGATTCACCCAGGTTTGAAAATCATGTGTCTAAATTTAACGACTAAAGGTTCAACACTAAAGATGTGGAAAAGAATGATGGGAAATAAACAAGCTTCAAGTGAAATACGAAACTGAGGTTCGGTTTTATTAACATAAATATCATGGTGAATAAAATGACACCTAGAGGAATTCTTAGGTCAGAAACACTAGTCAACAAGATGGCAGCTTGATTTTCCAGTTTTCTTTTCTATGTACTTGGTTTAATGTATTAATTGGAGTTGTTTCCTATTTTTGATTGTAATTTGTAACGGAATTTTAATACTTGAAATACTTTAATAGAGTATCACCACCATCTCCTGGCGGCCCACAGCGTAAAGGATCAGGACGCATTCCGCCGCCACCGCCGACCAATCGACCGGCGCCAACTATACCGAATCGGCCAGTACCTGATCTTCCGTCGCGAGTTCCTCCAGGGATAATCAATGCTGCCGCTCGCCAGGTGGTAACCAACGCTGTACCAAATTTACCACCACCACTAATACCGCAGTAAGTAATACGTTTTTATTTAAGCACTGTTAACTACAGTAGGTACTGTTGCTGTACCAGTTTTGGCTTCTTTATTCTTTTTTTTTATTATTATCTACCGTATTTATTATTTATTGATGCATGTGAGTTTTATGTGATAATGTGTGTGTGAATTTGTTTTGTTTACAAAATTTTAAGTAGATATTAACAAACATTGTGGTTGTTGAGTACTTAGCATGGTATGGAGTACGAGTAGTGTTACAGAGTAGTATAAACTTCAAAAGGATTAGTTATTATTTATTTATTTATTTTTTTTTAGTCTTATTTTTTTAAACGCTGCTTTTTGAATATTATTATCAAGTCCATTCAAGCATTTGAAAAAATGTTGGAATTCACTTAGTAAAAGTTTATTAATTTGTTGATTTTTAATTATTGATTTCACTTGTTTGAATGGGTGCAAAATTCTTTTTGTTTCTCAATAAAATATGGAGTAACTTGTCATCCTTTTGTTGTTGCTTTCTCTTGGGATTTAAGGCAGAAGTAATCGGTGATGCCCAGGCACTAGGTTAGTAGCTTTTGCCCTATTTACGTATTAAAAAAATAGAAGAGATTTTTGAGATTTTAATTTTTCGTATTAATTGTTTTGTACTAACATGTAGTCTGTTTATTAATTATTATTGTTCTTTTCACCTCATGATTGGAATAACTAATTTTGTGTTGGTTAATAGTTACTACTACATTGATGAGTGATAAGTGGGATGAAATGTGCTAACTAATACAATGGCATTTAAACTCCTATTTTAAAATGTGAAATGAATTGATCTGAATGAATTTTTAAAAAATATTTTTGAAAGTATGTTTGATGGTAATATATGAGAATAGACTACAAATAAGTTCTAATCAGTGGTTTAAGGAAGTCAACCTACACTACTCTATTTTTAGCATATCAGATAATTATACATAATTGCTATGTTTAAATAGTTTTCGTATGTAATTGGTTGCTGTTGTAAATATCCATATTTACTATAAAGTTGTGGAGATAAATCGCTGAAATTTTGTGATTCGGATTTAGGGATTCAGTGTGTTTATTTATTAAAGGGTTTACGACATCAAAGTTTTTATTGATCCAAATAATTTTCTGAAAAATATTTAAAGGGTTTATTAAAACCTATTAAATGTTGAATTTGTACAACGACCAGAGAATCTGCGTGATTGTAAGCAGTTGGGATGTGAACTCTATACCTCATTTCGCCTAAACCCAGTTTAGTTTGCCGATACCCCAGTTTGCCTAATTCCATTTTGCCGACACCAATTTGCCTAAAATTTATTTTTAACACCAGACTATCGATCCATCTGTCAGCAAACTGGTACAAAAAATTGAAAAAGTGAAAATTTGTTGGCCAGTTGGTGTCAGTTTAAGAGGGGAAAATGTGTTGGCAAATAGCCTCTAAATGGCCTATTCGGCAAACTGGGTTATTACCATATTTTTAACATGGGGGAAGAATACCATGCTGTGATGTCAGAAACAGCGTCTTGCTAGCCGTGGCCAACAATACTTATTTACCTTAACCGTCTTAAAGTGACGTTTTTGACCATATATGGGCAAAAACGTCACTTTCAGGCAGTTAAGTCGAATAAGTTAAAATATCTAAACAAATTTGAACGTGGCTACTGTCTCTGACTAAGCTCAAATAAGCAGAAATACAAGCTGAAATACAAAATGATTTTTTAAAGGTGTCCTGAAAACTTTAAAAAAGTAAATAAAAATCATTAAGCTATTTTAACCCTTTTAGTGCCAAGCACCGATGAGCAAAATGCAGCTCTAGGCCGAGAAACTTTTTTCATGTGCGACGAATGCACCTCGTAACTAATGCTCAAACTACAGACATGGCCGACAATGCATTGGTATTGGTTAGTTCGTAACACTAAAAGTAGAAAAGCTGTATTTATTTTTTAAATTCGAATCTAACACAACTAAACACTTGAATTCTACTGTAAACACAGCTTAATAGGTCCATAAATAGCGCCAAGTTAGACAAAAACGTAATATTACGTGACCGTAATAATGCAAACGCCTGAAAGGGTTGCGGGATGGCCAAATTATTTAGCCATAAAATTTTTGATGTTGTAGATCTTAACAAAAGTAGATTATGCTGTAATCTCATTTCTCATCTTGATCAGTAGTGCACTAAGAGATAAATTTTTTACTTCTACATTGGATAATTTCTGCTGATCGATTTGTATAACTCTCCAGTTGTCATGAAAACAAAGTCTTATATTGATCCGACAGAGGGAGAGGGATACTGATTATTAAACAGTAGACAGTTTGACAAATTTGTGACCCAAATTTGTCAAAATTGCGTCTGAACCGAAAGAAAAATGGTGGCAAAATTTGACGAGACAGTATGCGATTTCTCGTACGAGATTTCTTTCATTACGAGAATGCCAAAATAATGAGATACAGTATATGCTGTGCGGTCCGGACATAGGACGGGTCTCAGAAATATGTCCGGTGCGCAGAGCGTTAGGCCCACACGGACCGCACAGCATATACTGTGTTGTGAAAGGGTTTACGATATCATAGGTTTTATTAGTCCATTAGATCAAGCATCATTTAAAACTCTTAAATAATTTTTCAGAGATTTTTTGAGAGTTGAGAGGTCTCGATAGAGTCTAACTTCAAATTGTCGTGTTGTACGACTTGATTGGCGCATACGCACTGCATGCAATAACAACAAGTAGACAGTTTGCGATTTCTCGTACGAGACAATGAAATTTTTCAAAAATCTCGTCAAACCATTAAAACAAAGGGACGTTATTAACCATATCTCGTTATTTGCCATTCTCGTAATGAAAGAAATCTCGTACGAGAAATCGCATACTGTCTCGTTAAATTTTGCCACCATTTTTCTTTCGGTTCAGACGCAATTTTGACAAATTTGGGTCACCACCGGTTAAAAAATTGTTGCCTTGCTTTCGCCGTTTGAATTGTCGTACGAGAAATCGCAAACATCTCGTAATTATTCCATTTAGAATTAAAAAAAATTAGCTCAAGATTCCGTGAATGGGGTATTGTGCGAGATATTCCAAAAAACAATGTAACATAAACGAAATTTCACAAAAAATATAAAATCTTAACTGTAAATAACAAAATCAATTCTGTGTGTTAGGTTGACTTTCTTTATCCAAAGGATTGTTTGCACCATTAACTATTGTTTACTCAATATAAATATAAAAATTAACCGGTTATTGATTATTTGCATGTTTACTGCAAAATGCAAATAACAGGTCTAATTTTTAGTAGAAAAGTACTTGCAATTATTTTTTTGGGCTCTAAGCAGAGCCGGTTTAAGTTGGCTGATTGGGGAAAAGGGTTCGTTTTGCTGTGCAGAAACTGGACATTGAATCAGTTTTGCTTTTCTCAGTTGTAAGAGATCTATATGCTAACATTATTACATCACCAAATTTGTGATTGATAGTAAATAAGAGTCGGATTTAGGCTATAAAACTGCAGGAATTTTTAAAACGTTATGCAGTATGTACTTGCAATTTTGTGGAAGTCCTCTGTTAAGCATCAAAGGGAAACTGTGTGGAATTTTGATCTGAATCTAAATCTAATTTTGCTTTAATGGCTAATTATGGAGATTGAAGAGAGAGAGAGAGAGAATATGGTTTACCGGTCTAAATAGCTACAATGGCCATACCCGCTGGCTAATTATGGAAATGTTTTAGCAGAATTTTACAATCCATTTAAAACCAACTGAACCTCAGTAAAAACTATCCATTCCTATACAAAATATAACAAATCCCATTCAAATACATCAAAATCACATTCAAATACATCAAAATCACATTCAAATATATCAAAATCACATTCAAATATATCAAATTCCATTCAAACACATCAAATTCCATATAAATACATCAAATACTATATAAATACATCCAATTCCCATTTAAAAGATCCCACCCGAATACATCAAGTCCCATAAGTTCAGACCCGATGAGTCCTATAAGATTTCTACAGAATATCTATCAATCACTTTGCAACTTTGCTTGTATGTCTACACTTCTGAAATTCTTCTTCGGAAGCATGAAAACTGACATTTTAGCATGTAATTATACTAAATACTAAAACAATAGGTGTTGGTGCAATTAAACCTAATTTTATTCACTAATTGTCATGAAATTATACAATAACCTGTATCAAAACAAAAACAAATAATATTTTTTTCTTTTTATTTTATTCCCTATTTTTGTCTTTCTTTTTTCGTGATTATCCCAGGCGCCCCGGGGCCGGGCTTCCTCCCATACCCCAACGGGTGCAAGCCGCTGCTATCAACGAAATAATGGACTCGTTTATGCATAAATGATAATAAACACTTGTTAATTTAAAAAAAAAAAAAAAATCAAATAATAATAATAATAATAATAATATAAATATTATATAAACACTTGATTAGAGATGTTCAACTGCCTACTACCGTACAATAATTCAAATTTGCTGCTGCTATTGTAGCTTAAAATTCGCATTTATTTCAATGCCTTTTGTTTTACGTTTGCTCACGCGCCGAATCTTAACTACAGTTGCATTCATTTATCAAGAAATAGCTCAAGAATTCAATAAAGCTGTTGGTGAGATTCTATAGGCATCCAGTGTTGGAAGAAGTCGAAGTTTTGTCAATTGTGTGCTAATTAGCTGTATATAGCCAGTGTTTGAATTGGAATATTAATTTCAACAAACTGCGTTTTATTTGAGGCTAATTAGGAAATGGTGTATTGTAATCTCTTATTAAAGTGCTATACTGTTTATACATAAATAAATTGTGAAATAATATGTGACTAAGGGAAAAAATTTTATCAAGTCATGTATCTTTCACAATTTACTTGCAGATAATGTATAAAAAAAAATCAAAACTTTTTTTTGTATAAAATTGGATTATCTCTGAAATTGAGCTCTACTAGAACTCTAGGACAATTATTTCCAGAGATAGTCGACGTCACACCATAACTAATAGGATCTTAAAACAAATAAGCTGGAGAGGGCTTATACTTATGATTTACGTTACCTTGGGTATCAGAAAATATGTATAGAGACACTTAGTGTCAGTATTGTTAGTTGCCAAGTGGCTTCGTGCCAATACTGTATTGGTCAAAAGTCTGGGTAAAAGCCTAAGGTGAAAGATCATGATGATTTGGATCAGATATGGGCTACTTTTGGGTTACGGACCTTATGTTTTATGTTTTAAGATTGCGAGTGCTGTCCTATATATAGGCTGGTCAAAATCCAATTCTTTTTTTTTAAATTCAACTGTTCAACGAAAGCTTGAGATAAAATTTTTTAATAGTTGAATTTAAAAAAATGTAAAGTATACAATTTGAACTTGACATTCCATACTTTAAAAGCTGTATTAGCCATTGGGAATTGATTTAATAATCAATTCCACAATTAAATTAAATTACACAATTAAATGGGTAAAAACAACGAATAAGAAAGATCTTACTTGTAGAAAGATGCTCATTAAATGTATTTACAGCTATTTGTGCATTCCAAATGTTAAATTCACAGGCTCACTGCACACAGCACTTGGCTTAACCCCTTAGCAATATATTTAAATAAATGCAACTGGAGTTAAATCACTTAAAAGTTGATTTTTCTATAATTTCAAGCTGATGACATTTGTGTATATATTTGTATTGTCTTCTGTAGATTGTAAGATGGACATTGTTTGTATAGTATGAGGGATTTTTTCTTTTTAATATATATATATTTTTTATTATTCAAAATAAATTCTATTTGATCTGTAATTGGTCTTTGAAATAGATTTTAAAGAGAAAAAATGGATTTATGTGGATTTAATCAATGTTTAAAAAAAAAAAAAAAATCAATCACATTAGATGTAGTTGCATACATCTTATTGTATTGTACTTGAAAATATGGATTATAAATATAATGTACTCGTGTTTTATCATTTCTGGGTGCTGGTTTTGATGATGCAACCATTTGTCACTCCATTTTAACAATTTTTCAATGTCATTAATTGATATTTCAGTTGTAATTATGAATTTTTTTTTTTTTTTTAGTTTTGATTTTTTTTTTTGTTTAGTATTATTATTAGGGAATAAAAAAAATTAAAAGTACAGAGTTTGTGGTTTCGTTGTTTTTTTTTTTTTTTTTTTTCTTTTTTTTGTTATGAAAAAAGGTTATTCGTGTTCGTTTAAAGGTGCGTGCTTGTGTTTTTTGGTGTTTGTTTGTAATAAATTTAATTTTATGAAAATTATTATTATTTTTTTGTTTGATTAATTGATTATTTTATTTGTTTCAGAAACAGGTGGAATTGAAGTAGGTGAACATTAGGGATATTCGAATGCTTCGCGGTTTCCGCTTTGCAAGTTATCGGAGAACTGCAGCGTCTGGAAATCATGCATCTGGCTGAATATTTTTTTAGTATATTTGGTGTGGTAAAATTTTAAAATTGCAATGCTCAGGGTATGACAGGTCAATTTTTTTATATAAAAATTGTTTAAAATATTTTTCTTTTCTTTAAATATACATATTTATATAAATCTATGGGTGATGGTCTCTAAACTGGCCATTGACCAATTAACACGCGTTTCCTATTTCTTTCTAGGTTTCAGACGGGAAAGGATGAAAATTGGGAAATAGCTGCGAACAATTTCAGCATTGGTTTGCAACAGAAATGGGACAATTTTAAATTGATTTAATTCAATTGATTTAATATTGGGTAGTTTGGAGAGCACTTATTCGAGTAGAAAGAGAGAATATTGCTAAACGACGCTAGTGGCAACTTGGGCCATACAATATTTTGAATAAAACTCGTGCTATGCGGATAATGATTGATAATTTGAGTTATCACGTGAAAGTGGTCTTTTACTGGCTAGTGCACGGGTCTCGCACCACATTAGTCCCAGGTTTGCTTCCGGGTTCCGGCTTTTGGTAACCAAAATGTATAAAAAAGTTTTTCAGAGTTCTTCTGCCTGTTATTAATGGGTTTTCTTTAGGTATGCTGGTTGCTCAATTAACTAACAAAACTTGGTCTATGTTAGAGATTCTAGAATTGGAGACAGAATCATTAAAACAAGCCTTGTATAAGAGTACGTTAGACATGTCCATAAGACATGGGGAATAATTTACTTGGGTGAAGAAAAAAGATCGAAAGGGTCTGGGCAAAACTGTGCCTAGCGATAATCCTCGTTAAAAAAATAGTTATTTTTTGTTGAAGTAAAATAGTATCTAGCCACTTACAAGTTTATTTAATTCTTTATTTAATAAAATGATAAAATAATGTGAACATTACTTGAAAATGGAATACCAGCATCTTTTTATAGAAAAACCTATTAGTTATTGGGAACACCCATATGGTCAGAAAATAAATTTCCCAATTTCGCATAGCACTTGTGATTTAAACAAATTACTTCATGACTGAGGTGACTGCACTCAGAAATGGCAGATTTAAATTAAAAACATTAATTCTTTTACCTGAGCATTGCAAAGTTCTATCACATTAGTATACTAAAAATTGGAAATATTAGTCAAATTCATGATTTCTAGTTGTTAGTTTTGCCATTGTTGTAGTTTTTTAGTTTTACTGGGAAAATAAAAGTGAAATGCAGTCGTCATCAACCTTACTAACTAAACTAATTACTGTTTTTTTATGAATTTGCACAAAGAATGGGCAGTATTAGTTCATTTGTTCTTGATTTTATGATGGAACGTGTGAAGAAGTCTTTGACTTTGATACACATTTGTAGAATAGAAAAACAAGAAAAATAATTTGTTTGTTGAATCAATGTTACGGATAACTGTTACTTAAAATCTAAAAGTTTCAAATTATTATTATCATGATCACGGATTCCATTGTGGCAGGTCGTTTAAATACAATAAGGAAATCCAACACCTGAATTTTGCTTTGGAACCCCTGAAGTCTGCCAAACTATAGAAATTAAGAGAATATATTCATTTTATGAAAATATTACTTATATTTATTTTCTTTTTGATAAAATTGATTGGCAGAAAAGTACCTCTAGAGCTAGCAAGACTAGTAAATGTGAGGTCCTTTGACGTAAAGAGAAAATGGACATCTTAAATGAGAAAAAAAATGTTCATCTAGGCACAAAAATAAATTTTTTCAAGAAGAAAAAAACTTTTAAACTAAAAAAAAATAATTTTAAACTCAAAATGGCTTATTTTTAATAAAGAAAAACAAAAAACAAATAAATAAATAAATAAATAAATAAATAAATAAATAAATAAATAAAGCATTTTCTCTTTCAAAATTCCCTATAGGTGAGCAAAAAATAAGACAAGTTTAGCGTGCTTAGAAAATTTTTAATTATCAATTGTTTTTGTTTTGTAGGTACATTAAAAGTACCTGCCATAAACAATTTAAAATGCACAATATAATTTACTTTGATAAACAGTTGTCAGTTCTCATTGACTCAACAACAAGACGTGTGATAACAGGAAAAGTTCATATAAAATATTGTTTTTTAAAAAAAATCTAATCTGATATCACTAAACCTTATTTTTGTCTTGTATTTTTATTTTCTAAATTCTTTTATTAGGCGTCCTGTTCCGAATGTTCCTCCAAGAATACCCGAACGTCCACAAATGTCCGCTAGGCCTGGTAATTAAAGAAAAACATTGAAAATGTTTGTTGTTTCATGTGAACTAAGGACTGGTGTTATTTCCCCGTTGAAAATTGATTCATAGTCTTGCTGCTGCTGATAAGTAATTTATTTTCTAAGTGAAATCAAGGTAAGGAAGGAAAAAAAAGACACTTCTAATACCACAAAATTGGATCAACTTTTAAAATGATGCCGTGCATCATCGTGTTAATAAAAATACTAATAAAATCATTCAACCATTAAAAAAATGACAATTTTTAATACTCAAATAACAAATTTTTTTGTTTTTGTTATTTTCATGCATTAAAAAAAATCAATCTAGTCTAAAATAATGTCAATAATAGTTGCCAAGAAGGAAAGAATGTAAATTTGTATCCTGTGAAGCAGTTTAATTTCATTTTCACTGTTTCCAATTGATTATTCTAGGTTCCAGCTTTTTTCCTCATTTATTTACATCATTTGCAATATTATATATGGTACACGCATGCAAAATAATTATTTATCTTTTTTTGATATGGCTGGAATTCTTGTGAGAAAATTAATTGTCAAGTATTGTATGTAACTATTCAATTACTGTATAAAAAGAAAGAAGTTGTAAAAGATGTATAGTATTTTGCCACTAGTTGATATTTTGCACCATGATTTAAGTTATTAATTTAAAACATAAACTGAAAAGAAGTTTATTATACTTCTTTGTAATAAAGTGGTGATGAAAGAATAATGTATGTCTTGATTTAGATCTTGCAGGAAAAATGTGATTTACTGAGAATTAAAATGGTTGTTCATTTGCAAATTAGTTTAATTTTCAACTTAGTTTGGCGTAATAACATTGTTTTTATATAAATATGACATATGGCATATTTCGTCATAATTTGCTAATTTACACTAACTGTAAAAGTCACAAAACACGACTTTTTGGCAGCTACTATAAATATGGTGTCTTAAGTCATATTTTTGTTATTATTACTTCATATGTATCATTTATCGAGTGCGAGGTACGAAACGTGAGTCAATTTTTAGCAAAAAAAATTTAATTTGTATATTTTTGCAATTTTATAATAGAATATCGAAATTTTTCGAAACTTATATTTATACATTTCTCCTAGAAAGTAAGCCTACACGATAATATCCAGACCGGTAAATGAACAGGAGTGATTCATTTTCAATGGTTTTTCTCGTCGCGAGTCTTAAAAACGAAGGTGAGGTTTGTTTTTCATCATGTGCCTGGAAAAGTAACAAAAAAAGTTTATACTTTTAATTTTGTTTGATTTAAAAAATGTATAATTACTTGTCGAGAACCTCCCAAAATACTAAGAGATTAGCTCGATCCAAATGTCGTTTTGTACGACTCAATTGAATGACGTGAACGGCCCATTTAGCCACATTTTGGTCCAGACTCATTTCATCCCATTTTAAATGAAAAGCTTTAACTAAAAAATAAAATAGTATTAATTAATAAAAATCATAAATTAACCAAAAATCAAATTTCTCACTCCTAGAAAATACATCAACAGGGTTCCCGTCCCAGGGCCAGCCTTTAAATTGCCATGCGGGACCCTGAACAAAAACAGCGACAACACGATCCCTGTAAAAATAAAAAATAAAAATACATACATAAATATAAAAAATAATCATCATGAAATTAACATTAGATATACCAATCTTCACGTCCTAATTTAGATGCGTTATCAATAACTCGATAAGGAATCGTAACACCATCACGTCGACGCTGAACCAGCACTTCGTTATCTCGTTTACAACCCCCCTGTTTCTTTTCATCCGTTCCCACGAATCGAAGATCTTGCAAAATATCTTTTGCATTATACATCGTTATTAGAGTATTTGTTGTCGCGGGAATAATGATAATCGGGGTCCGTGAACCTAAAAAACAAAAAGGACATTGGAATTTCCGTAAAATCGTAGTTTTATGATTAAAAAGCACAAATTTGCACATAAAATGTATTTTTTTCTTTCTTAAAATGGTAAATTTACCCCTTTTAGGTTGTGGTCGGTTAACAACAACTGCCGCCGATTGTGTTTGTGGCGGCGGCATAACAACCGGCGCTTTGCGTGGTTGTGATCCTTCTGTCACTGATTTGAGTGTCATTCCGTGGTAAGTTCCCATTGTATCGATCTTAAAACCGGCAGTTTCTATTAAAATAAACACGAAAAATATTAATTTCAATATCAAAAATTTTAAAAAAATTCGCTAAATTACCTTCTTTCCCCCGAAATCGCTCTTGATCGTATCTGTTATAAACTATGGGTTGCGGATTTTGACGTACAGGCGTCTAAAAACCAAGGGAAAAAAATTTATAACATTTTTTTGATATATAAAGTCATATAACTCACTCTAGGTGTTTGTTGTGGCGGTTCTTGTGGCTGTGGCCGCACAATCCCACCTTCTTCCCTAGCCTTTATCGATTGCAGGATCGCAAACACATTTTTAGCAAAATTTTTCCCGGCGCTTTGAAGAATAGTCGTCCGAGTCCGCCATTGCCTCTCTCGACTTATGATATCGCGAGTAACGTCCACGTCGTACTCCAGCATTCCTCGCAATGCAAGCAGTCCCGATTCCATGTCATCGTCGCCTTTAATCGTTTTACGTTTATTCGCTAATCGTTTCGCTTTAATAGCCGCGATTTTTTCCACCGACATTGTGTCGGAGAGGGATCTTGGAAGAAAATTTAAAAATAATTTATAGATTTTATTTATTTTTTTTGTTTCCTTCTTTTTTAAAATTTTAATTAAGAAAATTTACAAACTTTAAGCCAATTTGAAAAGCAAAATTTGCTTTTTTAAAGTACATTAAAGAACAAAATGATTAGAATAAATTAAAACCTGATTTGTTCAGTTGTAACGGACGACTCTTTTGGTGCGTCCAAACGGGCCGCCAACTGTTCTTTGGCTCTTTGCACTTGCGTTTCCTACGAAAAATTAAAATTAAAAATTAGTTATAATTTTTTTTTCATAATTTCTTCCAAGATCCCTCTCCGACACAGCTAATCGTAGCTGTAAAAGCGAAACGATTGACGATTTATGACGAATAAACGTAAAATGATTAAAGGCACCGACGACATGTAAATCGGGACTGCTTGCATTGCGAGGAATGTTGGGAGTATGACGTGAACGTTTTTGGAGCAAAACTACCTCATATTTTGGCTTTTTCGCACTTTCATGTTGCGGCTCTTCTGCAGGACGTTTAACCTGAGTGGGAATTTCCAATGGCGCGCTTTTGTCGATACTTGCTGAAGTTGCGGTTTCGCCATTTAAATAAGCCAAAATATCCTATAATTATAGAAAAAAAATAAGTTCGATTGTTCATAATTTTCGCATTTTTTGCTCATTTTTTTTAAACCTTTCGATCCGGTCGTCTCACAACGGGAATAGATTCGGCCTTTGTTAATTTTAAAAAGCAAAGAAAAAATAATTACAATTTCAATTAAATTTCAATTACAATGTGAAATGCTTACAGCTGTCTGTCTGACGTACACAGGATGAGGTAAATGGATGTTTTTGAGTAGAAAAAGCAATGTTTCTAAGGTATAATACTCCTTGGGTGTTCCTTCTTTACCAGACCTAAAATACGAAAGAATATTACATCGGTTTTAAAAGTTATTTAGCAAACCGTATGTTTTATATTTACCCCCAATTCAAATAGTTGGTTTTCACGTTTTTTGGCCATGAGAATTCACCGAAGATGATCTGCCCATCCTTTTCCACTATTTCCCGCTTGTTGACGTTGTACTGTCTTAATAAACTCAACGGATCCGCCATAATATTTTATCCTGGTCCTAATTTTAGTCCCAAATTATTCGGTAGACCTATACAAACAGCAGACGTAAATGGTCACAACCATCAGCTCACAGTACAGTATAAAACAAAAAAGAAAACAACATAGACGGTTCATGTAAACTATACCTTATCGTTGGTTTTATTGCTGCGTGGCTCGATGGCAGCGCCCTCGTGGAGTCAGAGTGGTTAAAAAGAAAAGAATGTTTGAGTCGAAAATTCGATTTTAATTTAGGAATAATATAAGGTATGTAAAATAAAAATAAAATTATAAAATAACTTTAATTTTATAAATTAAAAATTCTACAAAATATCAGAATTCGTCTGCTGCTCTTGTTTTTCTCGTGGTTTATCTCCTTTTCATTCTCGGTTTCTCTACTTCCGCCTGTAGCTCGCTTTGTACGTTTTTCTCCTCGTTTTTCTCCCTTTTTTGTCCAGACAGGCCGAATTTTTTATTGAATTAATTACAAATATTTAGATTATTTTTTTATAAAATATAGTTGACCCGGATAAAAATAAAAATGTAAACAAAAAATTAAAATTTTGTAATTTTTTATCGAAACGTCCATTCTTCACGTGTCTGGCAATCGGTAAGAATAGTGCCGGTACAGAATAATTATTTTTTTATGTCTGACGGTAGTAATCAAATTTTTTTTTATTTTATTCAGATACGGTTGGAGAGGAATGTTATTGGGCTTTTTATTTCGGGTTTGGTCGTGATTTGTTGGGGTGAGGTTTGGTTGTGCTCACTTTTTGGGTTGGTCACAACGATGAGCCATGTGATTTTTTGTTTTTGCAAATTTTTTATGTAAGTTTTTCATATTCCTTAATAATAAATGAAAAGTTTTATTAAATTTGTAATTTGATTTTATACACTTTGAATATATATAATTATATACAATATATAATTTACATAAAAATTCGATACATAAAAAATTTGATATGTTTGCGCATTAAAATTTGTTTAATTTGTTTATTATTTTTTATTTTTACTGTTTGAGCAAAGCCTTCAAAACCGTGCACAAACTTTTATTTGGCTCTTTGGACTGCGTTTCCTACGAAAAAAAACAAAATTAAAAATTTTTTTTTTTTTTCTCTTCATATTTTGGGATATAAAACTACCTCAATTTTGGGCTTTTTAGCACTTTCATTTTGCGGCTCTTCTACCGGACGTTTAAATCGAGTGGGACTTTCCAATGGCGCGCTTTTGTCGATACGTACTGAAGTTGCAGTATGACCATTTAAATAATCCAAAAGATACTTATAATTATAAAAAAAAAAAAATTGTTTAATTTTCCTTTATTTTTTTCTCATTTTTTTATTTCTACCTTTCGATCCGGTCGTCTCACAACTGGAATGGATGCGGCCTTTATTGTTCAATTAAAAAAAATAAAAAAAATTACAATTTTAATAATTTTGCAATTAAAATGTGAAATGCTTACAGGTGCCTTCTGTCTCGCATACACAGGATGACGAAAAAGAACATTTTGGAGTAGAAAAAGCAACGTTTCTAAGGTGTAATACTCCTTGGGTTTTTCTTTTTCCCCAGACCTAATTACGAAAGAAGATTGCATGCAAATGTTTTAGCAAACGGTAGGATAGGTATGTTTAATTTTTATTACCCCCAAATCAAATAGTTAGTTTTCACGTTTTTTGGCCATGAGAATTCACCGAAGATGATCCGACCATCTTTTTCCACTATTTCTCGCTTGTTCACGTTGTACTCTCTTAATAAACTCAACGGATCCGCCATAATAGGTCCTAATTTATTTATTCGATAGACCTAATCAAAGACCATAATCCATTGGATTGTAAGATCACAATCCAATCCAATGGATTGTGGTCTTTGACCTAATAAATAAATAAATAGCAGACGTCACAATAAACAGAGCACATGAGCACAGATTATTCTGGGTCAGGGGTATAACCAAGGATATAGCCTTGGTATAACCAATGAGAGGTCGCAACAGACGGAACCTCGTGATATTGAAAATCGCTTTCGTGCTCAGTGCTCATTAATTTGTTATTGAATTAATTAAAAGCATTTTGATAATTTTTTTGAGTTTCTTTATTTAATAGCTGATTCGGATAAAAATTGAAATGTAATAAAAAAATAATATATTTTTTATCGATTAAAACATCCATTCCACAAGTGTGCCTGGAAATCGATATACCGTCGTACGTATAAGACAGCTCCACCGTTAACAACTACTACGCATTATTAGTTATGAAAACGAAACTGTGCCGCAGCTCTAATTAGTCACACGTTCAGTGTCATGTAAGTAGCAGCATGTCGAATTATTTCACATTTGCAAGCGGTCTAAAGGATTATTTATTTCTCAGTTTCAACATAAGAAGCATAGAAAGTGAATGAATAAAATGACATTAGCAAGACATTGTAGAGATAGTGAAATTTTATTATTATTAATTCCAGGTTTCGTTGCTGTTTGTTTAGTCGTTGCACTCGTTTCCTCATTTCTTCAATGGATTAAACAATTGGAATCTCAATTTCAAGGCCATTTAATACATTCGAACTTCTCTACAAACGTTTCGAGTATTCGATTTTTTCATTGGAGCAAGTAAGAAGATGTCGAAATAACATAAAATAAAATTAACGTAAATTTAATGTTTATTTTTATTTCTAGATTTATCTGGCTGACAATATGCACAGTTTTGTACGTAGTGCAAATCGTCTTGGATTATTTTTTAATGTTGAGTGTGATGACGTATAATTTCTACCTGTTATTGGCTGTTATTATTGGATCTGCGATTGGTTATTTCGTTTTTGTCAAGACTAAAAAGTCGAATACTACAATTTATAAAGTTTTTGAAGACTCGGTCAGCAGCGAAATTGGTTCTCCATCTTCAGAAGAATCGCGTGTTGATTAAATATTTTTCTCATGTTTGTAATTTTTTGTCTAAATATCGATTATGTCACGTGATAGTCAGTGACGAATAACAAACGTTATTTTAACACTAACGTGATATAATTTTTGAAAATTTTCGCTTTAATATTCATCTAATGTTTTTATTTTAGATTTGTAAATAGAAAATATACACAATGACGCTTGAATTTAACCACGAAATTGCTATTTTTCAAAGTGCATTAAAGTGTGTCATTCAAAAATACACCTGCATTAAGTCCTTAGGTATTTTTTTTTTTAATTTAGATTTATATTGTAAAATACTAATTTTAATTATTATTTTTACAGAGTACAATCATCGTCGTTCAGCCTTAGAAATTATTCGAAGAGCTTACGAAGACATTTTGAAAATTCGAGAAGATGACAATTTATCGGTTTTACAAAAACATCATTTGGATCGTAAACTTGCTTTTGGTTTAATGTGCTCAATTTATAAGTATATTTATTAAATTACATCTAAAATAATTAATTAATCATTTATTTTGTATTTTTTTAGGGAAAAAGTTGAATATTGGCAACCGGGCGAATGTTTCGAACAATTTCGTGACATTTATCCACCAACAAGTTGGCCATTTATCCTCGAAATCATTAAATCATTTCAATGGAACGATTATTTAATTGAATGCTTAGATTCAACTCATCCCGAGAGCCTCATCGCCATTTTGAATGACATTTTAATGCACATATTGAACCCTGACGACGAGAATATCCCAATTCTTTTCCGCATTTTAACTATTCTTATCCAGAAAATGTTCTCATTTCACTGCAATGCATTTACCAACAAAAGAATCCTCAATATCGAAGATCAAATCAACACCGTGTCCTCATTCCTTGCTCAACAAATTGCTATCAGCTCTCAATGGCAGCCCGTAACTCTAAACAAATACTACGTGCATTTATTTGACTGTATTTTCGACACTTGCGACGCTTTATTGAACACCGACACCGAAAAGGAAACTACCACAACATCCGAAATTATAACTATGAAAAACTTGGCCCAATACGACATGGAGAAGACATGCGTTAAGCAATTATTAACCGACACATCGTTCGATAATTTGCAATGGTTGATTAAGTTCTATCAGTTATGTTACGACAGTTTGTTGATGTTGGATTTAAACGAGATGAAACAGTTTGCTTTGATAAGCGGTGGGAAGTTGAGCGAGAAAAAACGGCTTGCTTTTGGATTTGAAGGTTTATTTGAACGCTTTGAATGCAAAGTCGATTGTGTGCGATGCAAATCGATTTAGGGAAGTTGTTTCTCTATTGCAATTGATACATCAGCGCATGGAAATGCTGTTTGAGAGTATAGCGGAAATTGAGCCTAAAGTCACTCCTGATGTAATAGGCATAATTGATGGACGTAAACGACATTATGAAAGTAATTTATTAA
Source organism: Strigamia maritima (assembly GCA_000239455.1). Lineage (NCBI taxonomy): Eukaryota > Metazoa > Arthropoda > Chilopoda > Geophilomorpha > Linotaeniidae > Strigamia > Strigamia maritima. The sequence continues at coordinate 81,468 of JH431936.1, read as the reverse complement.
TATTTATTCGTTTTTTAATTTTATTTTATACATTTATTTTTTACAATTTTTTTTTTTAATTTTGTTTTTTAGAATATTTGGATCAGTTTATCGGGAATTTCAGTTTATTGAAGAATATTGAGTATCTGGAATGTTTGAAGAGGAATGCTTCGTTGATTAATGAAATTCGAGCTCGTAATTTGATTAGTTGGCTGATGAATGAAAAAGAGAAACCCGATATTTTCGTAGAATATATTCAACAAGTAAATAAGGTTTTAAAAAATAATTTTTTTAAATACAGTCGTAACTGTGCGGTCCGGACTGTGCCTATTGTGTTCGGACTAGACAGGTGTCCGGTCGGCGCTATGTCCGGACCGCACAGGTTTGACTGTAATTTACGTCATTAATTTTTATTTTAGACTGTTTTACGCGCATTTTCGATGTGGCCGTTACTCGTTAGGCAACATTTTCAACAAGTATGTTTAATTGAATATGAAGAGAAAGGTGTCCTGATGACGGATCATTTTGAAGAGGAATTGACAACAACTTTCAACAAATTCGTCTGCGCCGATATTGAAGCTATCAATGTGTGATTTAAAGAGAAATTTTTTCTTTTTTAAATATTAATGTTTTTTTATTTTTTAAATATTAATGTTTTTTTATTTTTAAATATTAATGTTTTTTTCTTTTTAAATATTAATGTTTTTTTCTTTTTAAATATTAATGTTTTTTAAATTTTATTAATAGAATTTATTGGTTCAAATGGGAAGATTATGTCTCCAAGCAACGCGCAAAACGATTGCGCAGACGGTTTTTCAAGCGATGAACAGCCGAAGCAAGGAACATTGCGAAACTTTGGGACTTATTTTGAAAACCGTATTATGTTCGAACTCAAAGATGATTTCTGTCGAGTCGAAAATAACATGCGATGTTTTGAACGAATTATTATTAAATTATCACATGACTGAGTTACAATTTCAATATTTGAAAGTATTTATTCATAAATTATTAAAGGTAACAAGTAATTTTTATTTTTTGAGGTTTTAAAATTTATTTATTTATTATTTTTTTTTTTTTTAGTTGCAAGCAAAATGAATATCCACTCATTAAATATGCCGATTTTATGCGTGTTTGCATTTTACCTTATTTGGATCAATGGAATCCTGGACACGGAAGCCGAGTCACACTTTTTGCGATGCAATTGCTTCAAGTAAATATAACAAATATCAAAGGAAAACATTTTTTTATTCAAGAATTTATTTTTTAGATTATTCTCAACACAGATTGTTTTCTTAAGAGCTCTCAGTGGACCCAGGAGTTTAAACCGAGCGTTTTGTTGTGCTATCTCGCATTAATTATCGCACAATGTAAAGTAATTCGCCGAAATAGTGTGGCAACGGTCGATTACATGCAAATAAAAATGCAGGCAGTTACGACTTTGAATAAATTGATCTCATTAATTGGACAGAATCTCGCGTTTGTTCAAAGTATGTTTTGTATTATAATTTATAATAATTCTTATTTGTGATAAATTATATTTATTTTAACAGAATACGAGATTATGTGGCTGTGTAATAAGTTAGATTCTGTTGATGAATTTCTAGTGTTTTATTTTCTAAATTTAACTGACTATTTTCATGTGGATTTAACAACACGTAAATATAAAATCAATTTTTAATTCAAATTGTTTAATTTTATTTATTTATTTACAGGAAAATGTGAAGACCCGTTTCAAATTCTGCTCGAATTTTCATGCTGTAATGATGACAACCTGAAAGCATCTCTTGAAAATTTCCAAACTTTAGTGAAAAATACTGGCAAAGATGCCGAAAATCAATTAATCAGCGCTTTAACTAAAGTATTAACAAAAAAATTATCGAAAATCGATATAAAATTAAATAATCGATTTTAAATTTCAGGTCTTGCCCTATTTTATATACGATGAATGGAAACGGGTTTCGATTATCATAGAACACATATTTCAAAATTTAACCGTTAATTTTCTAGCCAATTGGAAACCCTGTGTGACATTAACATCCCAAAGTAATTAAATAATTTTTATTTAATTTTTTCATAAAATAATTTTTATTAATTTTTTTTTTTCAGCTAGTCACAATATTTGTTGTATGTCTTCAATTTTTTTGAACAGCATTTACATTTATTTAAACCAGAATTCTGGTTTTAACGTACATTTTATGATGCAATGTTATAGATCGATAATTAAGGTAAACATTTAAACCTAAAAACAAAATTATTATAGCAACTAAATTTTAATTTATTCATTCCAGGAAAAACTAGATTCTTTCGAACACCCAGAAGTAACTTCAGTCGCAGCTGAATTATTTTTTCAAGTTTACCACTTGATGCGGTTTTTCTCATCCGAAGCAGTCGAGGAAGGATTCGTTATATTGATGGAGTTGAGTCAAATTTACATGAAAGATTCCAACTTACAACACATCAAAAAAATGAAAAAAGTTGTTAAAGATATGAAAATGACCACGTATCAAAGTAGTTTGCTTAAAGTACTAACACAAACGACTTAATTGTTTTGTTTTCTGTATTTTCAATTAATAAATAAAACAAATTCAAGTTGAAGTTTTATTTATTCAACACTTACATTTAGATTCACATCATTTTAGTTAGTATTATCGATTTGATTTCGCAACACGTTCGAGTTCGTCTTTCTTTTTAATCGCGTAACTATTAGAAGAACCCTTCAAAGACAAAAAAAGAAATTAAAACTTAAAATATAATAAAAAATTATAAAATTTATAATTTTACTTTAGCTGCGTTGATTAACTCATCAGCTAAACACTCGGCGATCGTCTTAACGTTCCTAAAAGCAGCTTCTCGTGCGCCGGTGCACAGCAACCAGATGGCTTGGTTTACTCTTCGCAACGGCGATACGTCCACAGCTTGTCGCCTCACAGTCCCAGCTCGTCCGATACGTGTGGAATCTTCACGGGGCCCGCTATTAATAATAGCAGTTACGACCACTTGCAATGGATTCTAAAAATTGGATGTTTTCCTTTAAAATTTTCCTTTTTTAGTAATTTTTTTATATTTTTATACCTCTCCGGTCAAAAGATGAATGATTTCAAAGCAATGTTTAACAATACGAACAGCCATCAATTTCTTTCCGCTGTTTCGCCCATGCATCATTAAGGAATTTGTTAAACGTTCAACGATTGGACATTGCGCTTTTCGGAATCTCTTCGCAGCATAACGGCCGGCGGAATGTGGCACATATTTCGCGTGTTTTTCTTTAACGGCAATGTAATCCTATTTTACAAAATTTTTAAAAAAAAAATTAAACATGGATTTTATGTAAATTTTTTTTTTTACACTTACGGTCAATGAAATGTCGCTAACTTGCACATCGTCGGTGCTCCAACGGCCAAATAACTTGATTTCTGGTAAATCAGCGGCTATGGGAACGACTGCTGGCTCGTCCCAGTTTTCGCCCATTATGATGAACTATAAAAGTTAAGAAAAATTACATTTTCATTATTCAGTAAATTAAGTAGGCCTAAATTTAGACACGTGAAAAATTGAGTTAACAATGCTTCAAATATGTCTTATTTTGCTACTTCAATATTCTGTTAAAAGGGAAAAATTTGATGTTTTCTAGTTGTTTTTTTACCTATGAACAAAAGAAGCCCAAAAAGACTGATGATTTGTGTTACAACGGCAACGTGGTTGAAATGGACGGCAGCCAGAAGGAAGTACCACAGACCGGAGTATGGACGGAAGTGCGTCACCGTGTGAATAAAGTGACCTCTGCTGATAGAAATTTAAACTAACGTAATTTTTCCATTTTCTATTACATTACTCGCTACCTAGTGAGGGTATTTTACACTTCTTATGTGTGACTTCTAAGGAGTGAATGCGAGAGTGATACTTTCCTAAAGTATTTGAAAAAAAAAATTTGAAAAAAAATTATTTTCTCCTTTTCAGAGCATTTTGGAGAAAAAATTATTTTATACTTTTCAGAGCATTTTTGAAGAAAAAAAATTATTTTATACTTTTCAGAGCATTTGTGTTAATAGAAGGTATGTTTTTTAAAAAATAATATTTTTTATTTAATTATTTGTGCTTTTTTAGATTTGAAACTAAGAAATCAACTAAAACGAAAAACCAACTAACATATCTTCTGCTAAAAAATGAAAACACACAACAAAATAGAAATTTGTAGAATTTCTATAGATTTGTAACAATAAATAAATCAATATTGCTTAAACAGAAATCTTAGTTTTAGTGAAATCCCATTTTATAAAGCCTGTGAATTTCACTAAAAACTATGAAATCAGAAATCAAAGTTTCAACTAAATCCAATGGCAAAGCCTGGATAACAGTGCTTTCATGTAACATCTGAAAACAGGTCCATTCATAAGCTGCGGTCAATATGAATGGTGAAGGAATAATAAAATGTTAATTTTAAATGTTATATTTGATTATTTTTAGAAAATTATTTTTAAAAACAATTCCATTATTAGTATTCTAAATAAATGTTACATTTCAAGTCCTTCAAATTCCTCTATAACAGTTTTTAAAATTTGAGATTTATTTGACAATTTATTATTGAATACGAGGATTCCCGGAGACTTCCGTACAAACCACGCGTATTTCACCATGCGGCCGAAACATTCGATCGCATTTTAAAGTACTTTTGGGCAACTTCTTAAAAAAATAAATATAGCGGTTTTAATCAGCTGGAAAAAGGCTTTCTTTTTATGTAAATAACATGGCATATAGTGCAACTTTATTTTTTGAAGTGGAATTTTGGCATTAACACAATTTGGGCGCCATTTGCAATTTCTATAATTCACATTCACACACACACATATACAAACACACATTCATCAGCCAATCAGATTGCTGGGATACGGCTTCGAACATTTATTAGCCAATCAGATTGCCTACGGTATATTCATTTAGAGGAGTCATTTAGAGGAGACATATAGAAGCCAAGTGAAATTAATATAAGGTATGTAATAATAATAATAATAATAATAATAATAATAATAAAAAGTAACATACACATTACTTTTCTCTCCAGCAATATTAAAAAACTAGAAAATAAAACAAATTCAAGATTTTTTAGGAAATAGTTTCGTGACATTTAACCGTGTCGCAATTTCTAATTTCGTGCCAACATATTGTCGCGATTCACAGAGCGCTATAGCATGTTAAAACAAAAACAAATAAACAAATAAAAAAAATTATTTTAATTTATTTAATTTATTTTATTTAATAATTTTGATTGATTGATTGATGATTAATATTTTATTATTATTTTTTTTCTTCTTCAATCAATTGTGTTGCCTGGAAGCTACCCCTCTTTTAAATGTGAATGTAGATTTAATAATTTTGAAACTGCATTTTTTAATATTGTTGTGTTTAGCATGGATACAGGCACGTTCTGTTTGCCATGCTTTGCTTTGTTACTCTTGCCTCTGTCATGTATGAGCAGACGACATGATCTGTTTTTCATTAAACCTTTTTGCTTTTTGACCTCTGAGCTTCATTCCACCACAGTTATTGGTAGCAGAGGGTGGTTATATGACGTGCGTGGGTTCGAGTCTTATCGGGTGGAAGGCGCGCAAGCAAGGGATTGTCTCACTGTCATCTTGCGAAGCGGAGCTAGTTTCCATCTCGGAGGGTGTCCGAGACCTCAAGTGGACCCGTGGTCTATTGATTGAATTGGGGCAAGGCGATTCGGTCGGCCTGCCGATGGACGTCTTCACCGATAGCAAGTCTGCCATTGATTTGCTAAACAACCCGTGTCACCACGAGAGGTCGAAGCATGTTAACCGAAAGTACATGTTCGTTCGGGACGAGGTTGCACTGGGCAACGTCCGGTTGGTCCACCTGCCGTCAGAAGAGCAGCCGGCTGACGTCCTGACCAAAGTTTTGAGTCGCGAGAGAATGGACAGATGTACGGACCGTTTTCTCGAGCGTTCTCAAGACATCGTTTGATTGTTAAATTTTAAGTTTCGTTTTCCTTGTGAGGTAACCAGAACGTGTCTGTAGAAAGGGGAAAATGTTGTATTTAGCATGGATACAGGCACGTTCTGGTTGCCATGCTTTGCTTTGTTACTCTTGGTATTGTTGCCTCGTCATGTATGAGCAGACGACATGATCTGTTTTTCATTAAACCTTTTGCTTTTTGAGCTTCTGAGCTTCATTCCACCACAAATATGACAACTGCATTTTATTGATGGATTTAGTTTTTTATTTTGTTATAATTTTATTTTATTTTATTTAATTTTATTTCGTTTGATTTTGTTGTTTTTCCTGCCTTCATCGCCAAAATCTAATCATCGCTCATCGTCTCACCAAACTGTCGAGCAGTCGTATAAATATTCCTTGACGCGTTAAAACATACAAATTAATTACGATTGTACAATCTTCATAGCCCGGGAATCGAAATGTCATTTCGAATACGGGCTCTTGCGCCATCTTCGACGCCAAATTGATTTGAACTGAAAAAAAAAAAAAGTACCAAAAAAGAAAAAAAGAAAAAAAAAGTACTTACGATTGACTGATCGTAATTCTCTCTCTCCGAACATTTTCTTAAATTGTTCCATTCGAAAGTAAGTCTAGGAGCGAACGAGAGCTGAGCTGGTGCCTACCGTCGGAAATAAACTTTCTTATCGCCCTGCGATGATGCGTCTTTCCGCCCCCCTCCGTTCAAAGTGCGAGCTTCTCCGTGTCACACATACACACCAAAAACAAATTTGTGTTTAATTTTTCTTTCATGCGAACGGTGAAAAAGTTTGCTCGTAAGTTTAAAAACACAAAAAAAAAACATTTATTTTTCTCATATTTATTTAAAACTATCGCCTTCTTTTCCGGTGGTCAAAGACTCTACGTGCTTGACCCCAAGCGAGGATTTCCTTCGCAAATGCCAAACGTAAACGTCCACGCACGCGACACTCGACGACAGCCATCACTAAAGTACAGGTCATTCCCAAGAAAAAAAAAGATAACACGACGATGACCGCGGCAAAAAGTTGAAATATTTTTTTTGTGTGTTTTTTCTCGCTTTTTTTATTAGACAGTTTGCGATTTCTCGTACAAGATTGAAAACGAGATTTAAAAGAACGAAAGTTTTGGAAAATTTCGTTTTTCTAAATCTCGTTAATAAAATGTTGTATCGAGTGTTTGCGATTTGTCACGAAACGTGTTACATACGACACACAAATCGACGGCAACAATTTTTAGTAAAACTAGACACCTTGTCACAAATTAAGCCTAAGTATTGGACTTGTGATTTGTGCAAGGTAGTTTGACTGATAAAAAAACTAACCTGAGATATTGAAATCGACACAAATTTGCCAACATTGCAGCCGAAGCGGAAAGAAAATGGCGGCAGAATTTCACGACAATTGTTGTATTGTATGCAGTGCGCATGCGCAAATCAAATCGTATACACAACAATTTGAAACGAGATTTTTGAAAAATCGCGACCGAGACCTTTCAAACGAGAATACATGTAACGAGATTTTTAACAATAATTCGTTATTTTGACATTCTCGTAATGAAAAAAATTTTGTACGAGAAATCGCAAACTGTCTATTATAAAACGCCAACTTGTTTTTAAATTTTTTGTAATGCAAAAAGAGAAAATAAAGAAATTTCTTGACTGATTTAAAAAAAAAAACAATTTTATTAGACAGTTTGCGCTTTCACGAACGTAATTTTTTTAATTGCGAATGTTAGATAAATACGAGATTTTAAAAATTAATCTCGTATTTAATTTAACATTCGTATTACGAATATACGAGATTTATTTTTCAATTCGTTCGTATATAAGTTGATATACGAATGCACTGCACATGCGCAGTGTGCATCAAAATTCGCACATGCGCACTGTTCTGCAATTTGAAGCGAGCGAGGCATCCATCTTGTTTTTCATCGGTTTGTTGTATTTTCGGTAGGTTTTTAGTCATCTAGGTTAGAAATTTGTTTGCAACAAACGATTTTTTATATAAACATGACATTAGACCCTTAATTTACACATTTTCTACTGGAACATTGAGCGAAGCCGTGTTCCTCGTTTATTTGTTTATTTCGTTCTCGTTCGTGTTTAATTGTTTGTGCAAGCGCAATCTGAAACGATGATTTTAATTACGAGACACGAGATAATTAATAAAAATGAATTTATTTCATTTTTATTAATTTATTTCACGTTCGTAATAAAATCTCGTTCGTGAAAGCGCAAACTGTCTATTATTTCACCCACCAAAAACAAGATAAAAGAAATAAAGTTAAAGAAAACATTTTTTTTTAAATTTTCGTTCCACTGCAGTCCGCACGTCTAGTCGAGAGCCGATGTGTGTGTGCATACTACGTTTGGCATTTGCGAGGGAAATCCTCGCTTGGGGTCAAGCACGTGGGGTCTTTGACCACCGGAAAAGAAGGCGATAGTTTTAAATAAATATGAAAAAAATAATGTTTTTTTTGTTTTTTTTTAAACTTACGATCAAACTTTTTCACCGTTCGCATGAAAGAAAAGGTAAACAAATTTGTTTTTGATGTGTGTGACACGGCGAAGCTCGCACTTTGAACAGAGGGGGCGGAAAGACGCATCATCGCAGGTATTCCGTCCAAGGTACTACCGTCAAAACAGTCGCCTTGCGTCCAATCACCCCTACCCTTCCGCGCACGGCGTTAGAGGATGTAGGTTACAAAAGACAAACAAACGCGCGGGAAAAGAAGGGGGAGTCGCGCGGAGGCGTTTTCTTTCCCTCCCCCCTTTTATTTGAACGGTTATCGACAACGCGTGTGTGAATAAAAGACGAACAGACACAAAAAAGTCGACTTTTGGTTTATATTTGACTTTAAAAAAAAACTTTATTGCTTTCTCGAAGATTTTAATAGTTCATAAATCATAATAAACATCTTCGGCGCTACAATCAGACCGATTGTAGCGCCGAAGATGTTTATTATGTTCTGCGATGACTTGAACCCTCGGTACGACGACAAGATGAGAAGATGTGGGTTGTGGGGAAAGTGGGTGTGGTGGTGGTGGTGAAGACGGACGTGAGAAAGGGAATGGCTTCTCGTCAGTGGTCGTGCTCGAGAGGGTGGAACGCTGCGTTGTTTCGCACGTCGGGAGTGGATGGACGAGGGGAGTTGCGGTGGACGATTAAACTGCAAAACCACTTGTTACATTTGGTTTTTTTTTTGTTTTTTTTGTTTAAATTACTTTTGATGGAAACGAACACACAGCCGCACACGATCAAAATTGCGAGGACAAGAATTGAATGCCAACGGACAGACGAATCAACGAGAACTGAAATTTAAAATTAAAGTTGGAGCTTGAATTTTTTTTTATTTTTTATTTTAACACTTACGAGGACGGTTTAGTGAAAAATCAAATCGCCATCACGTTCAAACGCGTCCATTTCTATTGTAACTTCATCGGTTTCGTTCATTTTGAAGAAATTAATTAAATAAAGTGACGTGCTAAGCGCATCAACTTTTATGTTGTATTTATTTTTGTTGACACAGGTGTGGCAATTTGAGACGGATGAGAACAAAAAAATATTTTTTTAAATTGATGTCATGTGAGCGAGGGAAGAGAGACAAAACAGATGTTGTTTTACATTTCACAATGTTATTGGAATTAATGAAACAGTAGTACAAAAAAAAATTGGCTTCACATCCGGTGACATTTCAGTGGGAAATAACAGAGACAAAAAGTCGTTAAACCATTTATTACACGTCATTCGAAGCTCATTGACATGACATTTAACGCAGGTATAAAAAGACAATAAATCTCCACGGTGGTCGCACATCAACTGACCAAGTCATCATGGTTTCCATTCATTCCTCTGATTTTTACCAGCTAGACGATTACAACGATATTTTCCTTCATGTGAGCAAAAGGGAACGCAGTGGAACGATGGTCATCCAAATCAGAAAATATATCACGTACAACAACCCAGACAAGAAGTTTCCGTCGAAAGAGGGCATCACACTGACAGCCCTCAACTGGATCGAGGCAATGAAGAACCTATCATCACTGAAAAAGAAAGTGGGGAACGGAGAAGAAGAAGAAGTCAACGATGCACCCCATTCGGTGAAGTTAATCAAGAGAACAACGGACTTCAACAATGACGAAGCAGAAAAAAGCATCGTGCTTTTATTGCCATCTTTTAAAAAGTTGGTGGGTCTTCAACTCGACATCTTGGAAACACTCAAACGCGTCTCGGCGGAAGTACTGGTGGAGACTTTGGAAAACGCATTGCATAGAGAAGAAGCCAAAGAGAAAAAACGTCGTTCAACCGAGGAAAGAAAACAAGAGCTTGGCGGGCAAGCATCAATGCCAGACGATGACATTGAATTCATAGAAGCGGTCATGAAAGT
>JH431936.1:52177-71092 GCA_000239455.1 Strigamia maritima | reverse complement strand
TTTTTTAAACTTACGATCAAACTTTTTCACCGTTCGCATGAAAGAAAAGTTAAACAAATTTGTTTTTGATGTGTGTGACACGGCGAAGCTCGCACTTTGAACAGAGGGGGCGGAAAGACGCATCATCGCAGGTATTCCGTCCAAGGTACTACCGTCAAAACAGTCGCCTTGCGTCCAATCACCCCTACCCTTCCGCGCACGGCGTTAGAGGATGTAGGTTACAAAAGACAAACAAACGCGCGGGAAAAGAAGGGGGAGTCGCGCGGAAGCGTTTTCTTTCCCTCCCCCCTTTTATTTGAACGGTTATCGACAACGCGTGTGTGAATAAAAGACGAACAGACACAAAAAAGTCGACTTTTGGTTTATATTTGACTTTAAAAAAAAACTTTATTGCTTTCTCGAAGATTTTAATAGTTCATAATAAACATCTTCGGCGCTACAATCAGACCGATTGTAGCGCCGAAGATGTTATTAGATGTTATTATGTTCTGCGATGACTTGAACCCATGAACCCTCGGTACGACGACAAGATGAGAAGATGTGGGTTGTGGGGAAAGTGGGTGTGGTGGTGGTGGTGAAGACGGACGTGAGAAAGGGAATGGCTTCTCGTCAGTGGTCGTGCTCGAGAGGGTGGAACGCTGCGTCGAAAGAGGGCATCACACTGACAGCCCTCAACTGGATCGAGGCAATGAAGAACCTATCATCACTGAAAAAGAAAGTGGGGAACGGAGAAGAAGAAGAAGTCAACGATGCACCCCATTCGGTGAAGTTAATCAAGAGAACAACGGACTTCAACAATGACGAAGCAGAAAAAAGCATCGTGCTTTTATTGACATCTTTTAAAAAGTTGGTGGGTCTTCAACTCGACATCTTGGAAACACTCAAACGCGTCTCGGCGGAAGTACTGGTGGAGACTTTGGAAAACGCATTGCATAGAGAAGAAGCCAAAGAGAAAAACGTCGTTCAACCGAGGGAAAGAAAACAAGAGCTTGGCGAGCAAGCATCAATGCCAGACGATGACATTGAATTCATAGAAGCGGTCATGAAAGTGGAAAAAAAAAAAGAAAACGAGGTAAGAAAAACAACTTTTATTCATTTTTTTTTTCCGAAAAATAGTAATCTTTTTTTTTTCTTATTTTTTTTTTTTGATTTTCACTTCATCGGTCAGCCCCATTAAGATGCCGATCGTTAAAAGAAAACAAACGGATGAAGTAGATGTTGCTGCTGCGCCCAAAAAACCATTCCATCGTCAACTGTTTCACTAATTTCAAAGCATAAAGAAGAAAAACTTTTGTAAGCCAAAAAAAAGTAGTTAGGCTTTCTTTTTAACATCTTTTTTAAAAAATTTTTTATGTCATGTATTAAGCATTATATTTCAATAAATTATTTTTTAGTTTCTTTTGAAACCGTTTTTTTTTTTATTATTGATATAAACGAATTCCATGATTACAATAATTTCTAATCGAAATACAAAACAGCGCAACGGAGGAGACATTGGTTTTTCGTTTCGATGATAGGTGGCATGCAAGAGGAAAGAAAAAAGAGGAAAAAATCGCTCCATTGATTCCAGTGAAACCAATGACCTGGAGTGATGCAAAAACGGTTTCTGCACGTGATGGATGTACCCTTTTAGCGGACAAACAAACAGAAATTGCAATATCACATATTAACAAAAACTTGTTGCTGCAATTCCATTGATAGGTGGTGTTATCTGGTGTCGACTTTAAATTTTTAACAAGAACCTAAACGTGACAAACAAAATTGACCTTTTCTTTAATTTAGATTAAAATCAGAAAACAAATGACAAAGAGTAATGTTTGACATTTGAAATTGAAAGGATGCAATAGCACAATGACGTTTGCTCTCTGTTTTTTATTTCTTTCTTTGTGGTTTTTGCATTAAAAAAAAAAAATGCGTCTGGTCAAGATAAAACATTTATTTCAAAACAAACAATGGATACAACAAGTGCAAAGAAACCTTATTCCTGTAAAATATGTCAAAAGCAATTCCACAGTGGATCTGGTTTGAGACATCACATGCAGATCGAGCTTCAGAGAGATATCATGCAACAGAAGACCAACAATAGTCAAGATCACAAGTGCAAAACGTGCGGCAAAAATTTCTCTAACGCCAAGAATCTGAAAACACATGAAAAAATAGAACAGATAAAAATGTCCGCTTCGAACGACGCTACCACTTCATCATCATCATCGTCATCAACAATGAACCAACCCGGCACGGCAAAAGTGAGTGACAACAATGTTCTTAAACCTATTTTACCGTTTAATTATCATTACACGACCAAACGTTGGAATGCAGGCGAGTTTACGTGGATGCAGATAGAGAATAACACTGTCACACCGGGCGTTTATCAAATACCCGTTCACTTTGCTCGACAAAAACGAACAGCTGACAAAGACAATTTTAATCGTGGCTAGGCGCAGAATGAAACAAAAACAAAGAATAAAAAAAATCGAATTAAAATACAAATCGTTGGAAACAAGATGAATACACGATCGAACCCAACGCTTTGCTGCGCGAAGAGTTGAGAGACAGGATTTAGGCTTTGATAACGAGTTGCAAAGATCTATTGAAAAGCATAAAAGTGGAATTGTGTTTGGCCGTGGAATTCGAGCGATCGTTGGCACGCGACGGCGAGGCACAAGGCGCTCACTCCGCGGTCCTGCAAAACACCATCGGTTATTTCTGCTCATACCTGACTATCGCGCAAGACGAAGGGGTTTTGAATACGCTCTTCGATGCCGTTCTTTCCTCGTATGCAAATTACACCACTGAGCAGTCGGGTTGGATATTCAAGAACAACGTGTTCATGGAATTGCATGTGGCTCTTTACAGGCCATTCGAGGGAAGAAGCTTTCTGCCATTACCACATTGCTTGCAAAAAAGGAAACGATTTTTGATCAACGTGCGAAACCTGAACGACAATTGGTGCTTCATTTACTCCATCTTAAGCATTCTCCACCCCGGCGTGGACGAATGTGATGCCAAGTCATAAATACCAATGTGCATTTGGACACATTGAATTGGGATGGGTCGTCGTGTGATTTTTTGAACGAAACAACGACGTTGCGCCAAATACCAAAATTCGAACGCGACAATAAGTTGCGCATTATACGTTTACGAATAATTAAAATTTTTAAAGAATTTGAATATTTATTTTTTTATTTTTAATTTTAAATTGTAAAATAATTTTTATTACATACGGATGAAACGTCTTATAAAATTTCAATTTTTACTCCGCGCAGATACTACCCTGCATGTGTAACAACATAAAAAGTACTCGGCAATCAATAAGAAACAAATGAGCACACATTACATTAAATTTTTATCAGAAAACAATTTTTACCGCAAAATAAATTAAAACTAAAAACTTTATTTACTTCTGAAAACATAAATAGAAACAAACTCTGCAGCTGGTGTCCAACATTGTGAACTTTAAATATGACGTAACCTACATCATATAGGATATAGCATACGTCATATATCACATGACCCATTCAATTCTGCCCAACAATCCAAAATCGCAACTTCTCCATACTCGTACTGCAGTCCCTAATATGGACATAAGACCCGGAACTTCATCTACTTCCGATGCTGTATTTAATTCTCCTACCCCCAATTCATCAGAAAAACAACAAATATTACATTACATCGACCACCTAATGATCACCTTAGGTTCGCATTCCGTCACCACCTCCTTCAAAGAGTGCACGGAACAACAAGAATGTTCGCAGCGGTTACATCGCTTCCTAAACGACTCGGTCACGCTTTCGAACGTTATTGACATAATCGTCGCGCAATCAGTCACGAATCCGAATGTGCGAATCAAGGGGCCCCAGTTATGCCTTTACCTAGCTGAAAAACATCATCTTGGCTTAACCATCTGTCAAACTTTGGTGGAAAAATGTCATAAAGACTTAGATAACATGAGCGAAACGAAGTTACACTATTTTAATGCAGATTGGGCCTGCGCAGTCGTTTACTTTTACGGCGGACTTTTTTACAATGCGCTGTACACATTGGACTGTGATTTGAAACTCGTTTTTGGGATGACTTCGTATCTTATGCTTAGTTTATTGCTCGATGTGCATCCTACAAACTCTGTTATGTTGAAATGCGTCGCGCGGGTGTTAGTTAGCACTTTGGACGTTGTGATAGCGATGGATGACGGGAATTTAAATGACGAGTGTGAAAAGGTAGTGCGAAAGTTGATTTATTTGTTGAGCGTTGTCGGCTTCAATTGTCGTCGAAATGAGAAATTCTTGGGACAGATTGACTGTGAAATGAAGATAAAAGGCCAAATGAAAAGTGATTTTTTTTCTCGTTGTCAAAAATGGGAATTTGTAGTCATGTATTTCATGGCGCTGGTTTTATATTTTGATGACATTACGACGGAAATGGATGCCACACTCAATGCGATTATAGGTCAGACAATTGAAAAAGAATAATTATTTTTTAAAGTTCTGTTGTTTTTTTTTGTTTTTTTCTTGTTGCGGGAAGAATGAACACCAAATTGAAAATTATTGTTACAATATTGAAGAAAAAAATGTTATTGTTTCAAATTAAAGTAAATTTTCTAAAATTTGGTAAATTAACATAAAATTTGTATTTTTTGGGGGTGTTACATGTCAAAAAATTCTCTATTTTTTCAAGTGGCTGTGAATAATTCTTTACTTTTTTCTGTATTTTTAATATCGGTAGTGTGAAAATTTTTATTACGTGTATAAAAAAATTATTAACCAGAAATCTAAAATTCCTTTATTTTTCTCACAAAATACACAAACTCTCACTCCTCCATCAATAATACAAACAATTATCCAATAAAATTTGCGTGAATTTAATTTTTATTATATCCAAATTAAAAAAAATAATACACAATATTTTATACAAAATAAAAACACGAAAAAATAATGAATAACTTGAATATTTTAAATTCACCTGCATAAACTATGAGAGTATGACGTATCCACTCATCTACTGACCTCTTCAATCACGTGACCCATAATTTAATTATAAAAACCAATCAAAAATCAAACACATCGACGATTTCACAACATCCAACGTCCATTCGTCATTCCAACTGCCAACTGCCACACAATGGAACCACAAGCACAAACTGGACCGTCAAAACAGTCGACATTAGATTACATCAACGACCTAATGGCCACTTTATCAAAATATCCCATCGACACCACCCTCGACCAGTGCACGGAAGAAATAGAAGAGTTTTCGCAGAGATTAAAACTCGTACTAAAAGAAACTGACACGCTCGATGCCGTTATTGACGTAATTTTCCAAACATCAATGTCGGATCCGAACGTGCGACTGTTGGGCGCGCAGTTATGTAATTACTTATCAAAGGAAGTCAACCTAGGTTATACTTTCGGTCAACTTTTGATGAAAAGATGTGATAAAGCCGTCAATGACTTACACCGAACGCCGTCAGATCAGGTTTGCGATGTCATTTACTTCTATTGCGAACTTCTTAAGAATCCGATTGCGAACATAATGTTTGCGAGAACCGTGTGTCTTATGCTCGGTTATTTAATTAATCTGGACACAATAAGCGATAAACAGTTTGAATGTTTCGATGAAGTTTTAATTAAAGCACTGGACGTTGTGGTTGACAAGAATAATAAAGATTTGAATAGTGATTTGGAGCTAGTTATGTGGAAATTGCAACAAATGTTGAGTGATAAAACGTTCAATATTCGCCGAAAGGAAGAATTTTTGGGGTTAATCGATGACGAAATGAAGTCAATAGGCGAAATGGAAATTAAAAATTTCGGGGATCCTGATCATGGGACATGGATTTTTTTGGCCAGGTATTTCCATGATTTACGTTCGGGGAACGTTACGACGGAAATGGACGCTATTCTCAGTGCCATTATTGCTCATGGAGATTCATAATAATTTGTTGGAATATTTATATTTAAAATTTGTTTTTCGTGATGTTTGTAACTTTTTTTTTTGATTGTAAATTAATGTAAATTTTGAATGTTTGATACGTTGGAATGAAGTGAATGGTGAATTTGTGTAAAATTATTTTCTGGGGTGTTTAGATCACAAAATTTCTATTGTTTTTCGAGAGGGTTTTCAATTTGTATTACCGTAATATATTTGTTTATTTGTTATACTGTAATATTTTTTGTTTATTTGTTATATACCGTAATATTTTTTGTTTATTTGTTATATACCGTAATATTTTATTTTTGTTTATTTTTTTATTTGTATTTTTTACATCAGATTTTACATCAACTTAGAAAACATGAGTTTTCGAGGGGCTGTGCTTTATTTTTTTTTTTGTGTAACATATTTCTAACGTCCGATAATAAATTAATGTGAAAATTTTTATTACTAAACGTGCGTAAAATGAAATTTGAACTTTCTTTGCTTTTTAATACCCAAATAGAAACTCTGCACTTGCTTTGTACGGCCAGAAATCCAGATTTCCACAAATGCGCAATGACAATAAATTCAACGCTAAAATCCTACGTATCTACCAAAATATCAGGAAAAAAAAACTAATAAAATATGAAACCGACAACTATTAAAACTATTCCTAACATTTTGTAAATTTGAATAGAATTAAAATTTTTTTCTCACAAGAATACACACTCCACCTTTACAATTATCCAAGAAATTATTTTTTATTATTATATCGAAATAAAAAATAAAAAATACAAAATAATGAATAATTTGAATAGTTAAATTAATTTGCTTCAAGTATGACGTAAACTACTCATTTTTTTTACCTCTTTGATCACGTGACCTATAATTTAATTATAAAAACCAATCGTATATTCACAATTTGTCAACTTCCAACGACCCATTCGCCATTCAAACTGCCAACTGTCACACAATGGAACCACAAGCACAAGCTGGCCAGTCGACATTAGATTACATCAACGACCTAATGACCACTTTATCAAAATGTCCCAGCGATACCACTCTCGACCAGTGCAAAAAAGAAAAAGAAGAGTGTTCGCAGAGATTAAAACTCATCTTAATGGAAACCGACACGCTCAATACCATTATCAACGTAATAGTCCAAAAATCAGTATCGGATCCGAACGTGCGATTGTTGGGTGCGCAGTTATGTAATTATTTATCAGAAAAAGACAACCTAGGTGATACTTTCGGTCAACTTTTGGCGAATAAATGTGATAAAGCCGTCAATGAATTATTATACCGAACGCCGTTGGATCAGGTTTGCGATGTCATTTACTTCTATTGCGAACTTCTTGAGAATCCATTTAAGAGCATAATGTTTGCGAGGACTGTTAGTGTTATGCTTGGTTTTTTAGTCAATCTGGACACCGTAAGCAATAGCCAATTGGAATGTTTCGAGGAAGTTTTAGTTAAGGTACTGGACGTTGTGGTTGACGAGGATAATAAGGATTTGAATAGTGATTTGGATCTAGTTATGTGGAAATTGCAACAAATGTTGAGTGATGAAACGTTCAATGATCGTCGAAAAGAAGAATTTTTGGGGTTAATCGATGACGAAATGAAGTTGAAGGGCAAAATGGAGGTTAAGTGTTATCATAATAAATATACAAAATGGATTTTTTTGGCCAAGTATTTCGTCGATTTACGTTCCGGGAGGGCTACGCCGGAAATGGATTCTGTTCTCAGTGCGATTATTGCTCAGGGAAGCGAAAATGAAGATTCGCAATAATTTGTTGGAATATTTAAAATTTGTTTTTCGTGATGTTTATAATGAGTTTTTTTTGTATTGTAAGTTTATGTAAATTTTGAAACATTGTTGGTTTGAAACATTGTCAATGGAGAGATTGGTGAATTTATATATATAAAGTTGATATTTTCGGTTGTATTTAGATAATTACAAAATTTCTATTGTATTTAGTTAACAATTAGGTTTTTGGTCTGTTATCGTAATGTTTTTTTTTTTGTTTTTTTTTACGTAATAAATTTTTCTACATTTTTTCTAAATTTTCTGCTTTTATTGTCAGTTTGAAACATGTATTAAAAATTAACATAAAATTAAATTAAATTTAGAAACTCCACACACAATAAATTAATATTGTAGAATAAATAAAAATTATTAGACAGCACAAACAAATAAATAAATTTGAATACATAAACAGAAAATCGTTCTGTTTCCCGATTTAGTTTTCATACGTCGTCTACTTACATCATTAATCACTTATTTATGAAATTCATTAAAAAAAATAAATAAGTAGAATAGGAAAAAATCAATGAGCAACATTTTACAGTTTCAACCATTTTACAATAATTAACTAATTTAGCCTTAACAAGTTCGAAAATAAGAAATAGGTTTCTATTCATCCTTAATAAAAAAATTTAAAAAATTAAAAAATTAATAAACAACAAAATTGAATACATAATTAGAAAACACTTTGCTTCTCGATTGGTCTCCAGCTATGTCGTAATCTACCCATTTACACACATACTTACCTCATCAATCACATGACCCACACAATTCCGACAACCAATCAAAAATGACCAAAATTTCTTCTATTTACTCATTCATTCTTCGCTGCCAACTGCTGTCACACAATGGACCCAAAACCTGGACTTTTATCCGATACAGAATTAAATTCTGGCACTCCACCCGTACCAGATAAACCGATAATATTAGCCATAGTCAACCAAGTAATGCACTATTTAGGGTCGCATCCCGACAAAATCTCCTTCGAGGAAAAAAAGAATGTGCCGCGACGTTAACTCGCTACAAAAAATTCTTGTACGTCCTCAACAACGTGATTGACGCAATCGTTAAGAAATCAATCGAGACACCAAATTTTGGACCGTGGGCTGCGCTGTTCTGCCTTTACCTTTCGGAGGAAGACAAAGTTGGCGAAATATTCTACCAACTTCTGGCGGAAAAATGTGAAAAAGAAGTTAAGCAGCTGTGCAAAATTCCTTTTCAATCTCTCGATGACGTTCAGTTTCGTTCACTGCTCTATTTCTACGCCGAATTGCTCTGCAGTGAAAGCAACACATTGGGAGGGAAATGGAAAATGGTTATTGGTGAAGCTGTTTACGACATGCTCGGTGTGTTACTCGATTCACTAAATGTAGACGGTAGAGTTGAAAATTTTCAATGTGTTGATGACGTTGTGCGAAGGACTGTCGATTCTATGACGACGAGAGATGAATCGAAAGTTGGTCGAGAGTTTTGTAAGAAAGTGATGCGCAAATTAGAAAATGTTTTGAGTTATTCGCGTGAGAAAATAGAAAGTGAAAGAAATGAAGCAAAAAAGAACAAAAAGGAAGATATAAAAGGCGCTCGTTGTGGAAAATGGATGGTTTTGGACGAGTATTTGGAATCGGATGATGAATCGGATGCCCTTCTTGATGAGATTATTGTTGAGCAGAATGAAGACAAAATCAAATTGCTAAAGATGATGAAAGAAATAGAAGCATTCAAAGAAAAAATGGAAGAAAAAGAATTTAATCATTAATTTTTTTTTTTATATTGTCTAATGGTTTTTTTGGATTACAAAATAGCAGGTTTCATTGTTTGTTTTTGAAATGGTAATTTTTCTTATTGATAGTAAAATGTAATGTTAATTTTGAAATTTTGAATTCCTGTTGTTAGAATGGAAAAAAATTTAATAAAAATTAACTTGTAATTCTAAAACATTTTGAAAGAGTTATGTATAATTTTTAATAAATATTTGATTAATTTTTAATTCTTTCATTTTTTGAAAATTGAATTAAATCTCAAAATGGCAATGACGCAAATGCGCAACAACTATTTTATAACAGATAAACTACGGTAATTAATTTAGCCTAAACAAGTGTGTAAGAAATAGATTTTTATTTATCCAGAATAAAAAAAAATTTTTACCAGAAAAAATATTAGTGAATGCATTTGATTTGCAATTGGTTTCGTTTTCAGATTTGTGATATAAAAATATGACGTAATCTACTCAACTCATCAATCACGTGAACCACATAATTTCAAAACCAATCAAAAATCATCAAAGCTTCATTCTACATATTGCGCTGTCAACTGTCACACAATGGATCCAAAACCCGGTACTTCATCAACACCTGATCAAGAATTAACTTCTGAAAAACCTACTCCACCTTCACCAGAAAAACCAATAGTATTAGCCATAGTCAACCAAGTAATGCACTACTTAGAATCGCATCCCGACAAAATCTCCTTCGAGGAAAAAAAAGAATGTGCCGCGACGTTAATTCGTTACAAAAAATTCTTATACGTTCTCAACAACGTGATTGACGCAATCGTCATGAAATCGATCAAAACACCAAATTTTGGACCGTGGGCCGCGCTGTTCTGCCTTTATATTTCGGAGGAAGACAAAGTTGGTGAAATATTCTACCAACTTCTGGCGAAAAAATGTGAAAAAGAAGTTAAGCAGCTGTGCAAAATTCCTTTTCAATCCCTCGATGAAGTTCAGTTTCGTGCACTGCTCTATTTCTACGCCGAATTGCTCTGCAGTGAAAACAACACATTGGGAGGGAAATGGAAAATGGTTATTGGTGAAGCTGTTTACGACATGCTCGGTGTGTTACTCGATTCACCAATCGGAAAAGCTGAAAATTTTCAATGCGTTGAGGATGTTTTGAAAAGGACTGTTGAAGCTATGACGACGATGGATGAATCGAATGTTGGTCTAAAGTGTTGTGAGAAAGTTCTAGACAAATTGATAAATGTTTTGAATGATAAAAGCATCAATCCGCGTCGGGGAGAAGAATTCTTGAAACAGATCAAAAGTGAAGTGAATAAAACGGTAAAAGAGCAGACGGAAAAAAAAGAAAAGATGACCCAAAAGGAGCTCTTTATGCAAAAGGAATGTTTTTGGCCGAGTATTTGCGATTTTTCCCGTGGAATTTGGAATTCGATGAAATAACTCTCGATGTGGATGCCATTCTTGATGCGATTATTGTTGAGCAGTATGAAGGCAATATTAAATTGCAAAACGAAATGGAAGACAACAAAGAAAAAATAGTATAATGGCATTTTTTGGATTAGCTGCGAAGTTTTCATTATTATTGTAATGGTAGTTTTTCTTCTTGATAGTAAAATGTAATGTTAATTTCCAAATGTTTGAATTTTTGTTGTTAGAATAAAATGAGTAACTTGTATTTAACTTGTATTTTCTGTGTTGTTTAGAAATATTCCCATTTATTGGTTTAAATTTTAAAAAATAATACCTAAATTGTATTGTCACAACATTTTGAAATGGCTGAGTACAATGGCGTAATGAATATCTGATTTTTTTTGTGCATTTTCAATAACAGTTTTAATTTGTCTTCGATAATAAATTACGATAATGTCAAAATGCAAAAAAATTAGCATAAAATCTGAATATTCTTTTAAATGTTCCGCACTGTTGCTTCTCTCAGCATGACATTACGAAAAAATTTACATTTTATTTCACCAGAAAAAAAATAAATTGAATAAATTGAATAAAACAACCGTTGAGTTTTACTATATTTTTCCTTTTTATTTACATCATTAACCACGTGACCAATGCGCACAAAATTAATTAATGCTAAAAAAACAAACCGACTTTTAAAATATCATTAAATATTTCATGCTTAAGCATTTCTATCATTAAATATTTTTTCTAAAATTCATCAGCTCCCATCTTCAATCACGTGATCCGTGAAAACCAACCAATCAAAACGCTTTCTCCTATTTTTGCATTCATAAGTCTACCACTTCCAACTAATTCTCCATTCAAGCTCGTACAGCTACTTAAAAATGTCCGAAAAACCTGAAACTTCGCCTTCGTCTTCAACGTTTACTCACCCTCGTTCATCACGTGAACAACAAATCCTATCGGACATCGAAAACTTGATGACCACCTTAAAATCCCATCCCCTCAACTTCGATCTGTGTGTAGAGAAACTAATGAAATTTAAAAACGACAAAGAAATGCTTAAAACCGCCATCAACATAATCTTCAATAAATCCGTCATAGATCCAGATCTGAGCGACGTGGGCGCACAATTATGCATTCACGTCTCGGCGACGATCAACCTCAACCAAATTTGGCTGGAAAAATGCAAGGAAGACTTAAGAACATACCAAACGACATTGCAATCGGACGAAGTTCGTTCTCGAGGCGTTGTTTACTTCTACAGTGAACTATTGTACGACGCATACATCGACGGAGAGTTTAAAATGCTTTATGGTCCGACTGTATATCAAATGCTCGTTTCGTTACTCAATTTACCAACCCGGAGAAATTTGCAATGCGTCGGCGACGTTTTGCAGCAAACTGTTGAAGTTATGACGACGGGAAAAAACTTTAATGTGGGTGAATTTTTCTGCGGGAAGGTGTTGGATAAATTGGTGGATGTTTTGAGTGATAAACAGTATAATTCGCATCAAAAGAAAGGGTTTGTAAAGAAAATTGTACGTAAAGTGGAAAGCGGACTTAAAAATGAACGTTTTTCTTCGTATTGCGAAAAAGGACAATTCTTGGCGAAATATGTGCTGTATCTCACGTCAAATGCTGATGGGATTACGGAGGAGATGGATGCTAGTCTTAATTTGATTATTTTTGAGAGAGGGAAGAAAAATGTAGAAAATGATGATGTTGATGAAGATGATGATGATGATGATGATGTTGATGAAGAAGATGATGATGTTGACGAAGATGATGATGATAATAATAATAATAATAATAATAATAATAATAATGATCTTGTTGATGATAATAATGATGATCTTGTTGATAAAGATGATGATAATGATGATCTTGTTGATAAAGATGATGATAATGTTGATGGTGATGATTTTAATGAAGATGAAGATGATGATAATGTTAATGATGATGATTTTAATGAAGATGAAGATGATGATAATGTTTAAAAATTTAATTTGTTATTAAATGTCTTTTTTTTTGGTTTTAATTGAATGAAAATATATTTTACATTATCAATGTCTGTTGATTGCAAATTATAAATGTTCAGATAGATTGAAAAATATCGATCCTGCATTCATATACGTGCTACAAAATTGTGTAAATTCAAAAATTTTCATTTACAGATTTCAAGATGGCTACATCGTAAAATTGAGCAACGTCCCAAGACTTAAAGAGTAATAATTTTTTTAAAAGACTTTTGTTTGGTTTTTATAGTTATGTCGGGACTTGATACTTTGACTTTAAAAAAAGAACTAAACTAGAATTAAGTGATAAATTACTTAAAAAATGACTAATAAATAGATTTTTTATTTTTATTTAAAACAAAACAAATTGGCATGACAAAAGAAAAATTACTTTTATATTGAAGAATCAATTACTGTACAAAAACATTCATTTGATGCAGAGAAAACGTTAAATATCTTATTAGTAGTAAATTTCTTCGGTAAATAGTGACTTGTTCTTTATTGTATTATAATTACAGTGCTTAGAAACGTAGCAAGAAATAGATTTTCACTTTACGACCCAAGTAATTATTTTCCACAAAAAAATCATTATTTTATCACAACCCACATTTAACTTTTTATTCGTTTATTTGCAGCGCATTTTAGCAAAAGGAAGTTGTGATATGTCAAACCAAGTTCATGAGTTTTACGGCAGATCCGGTGCAAGAGACAGACGAAACGTAAAGAAATTGAACAAATCTAAAGTCAAGTTGAATGGTTGTGATAAAATTTTGGCTCCTGGAGGATGCAAAATGAAAAAATTTGTTTGGTTCATGATAATTACAACTCTATTCAGTTTTTCTGCGTATCAAATTTTTACACATTTTGCACAGTTTCTCCACCAACACACAGCAGTGACTTTGACTTTCATCAACACTGCAACTATTAAGCCACCTTGTATTACCATTTGTCCTAACTAGAAATTCCAATTTAATAACAAAATTTTGGACTAAATCAAACATCACATCCAATGATTTATTCAATTTAGTCAGTTCATCTATAACTGTTGATCACATTTGGAATATTTCTGATATGTTAGTTGAAGATTTGTCATTGGAAGTAATTGAGGTAATGTAATGAGCATTTTTGTTTTTAAAAAACACTTTTTTTTTATATTAGTATTATATTTACAGGGTCGTTCATTAGTTGATGATTGGCGCATTGATATATCTGCTTTAATTGCTGAAAAGATCTATGGGTTATCTGGAAAATGCACATCAATTTATGCCAGTAAGTAATTTATTACAAATTACTGTTACTCGTCGTATAAGTTCTCTCATTACTGTCATAGAAATTTTAGAAATCGTAGGACTCAAATTAGCTGAGCTAATGAATTTTAGAGTTTAACTTTAATAAAATGAAAATTAAAATCGAATTTCAGTGCGTTTCTCAAACATCAAATGACGCTGGTGCTGTCAGAAATGATGCATCTCTTACGGTTTCAAAGATATCATCCATCCTACACTCATTTGAAAAAAAATTTGACCATCTTTGCTTTCCAATCACTCAAGAACTCTACAGTAAAAAATTGTTTATTCAAGATCAAAATGTTGATTGCATCAATACCTTGAAGTAAAATTAAATTGTATAACAAAATAAACGAAACGATAGAATTCAATCATTCCAAATTTAATTCATTTTTAATTCAAATTTTAATTACAATATTTATTTTTCTTTTTCTTATCAACTGCCAAAGGCCTCGCAACACCACCACCTTCTTGCAGCTGCTCTTGAAGTCGCTGTATAACTATAGGATATACCCTTGTCAGGCAATCTTGATCTTCGTCAGTATTAGAATTATAACAACATTGGTAGTTGTTACCTTTCTTCTTAAGAACATTTTCTCCACAACATTCCTCTACTTGATAATTATAAATTTTGTTTCCACAACAATATTCAGAAACTCCATTGGTCTTGTGTAACTTCCCCTTACAACACTGCAAATTAGCAGTATAATTATACACTTTATCCCCACAACAAGCATTGCCCTTACTAGATGAAACAATTCTAGGCTTTAATTCTGGTGTACTATAATCATAACAACAAAAATCTTTGTTTGGATTATAAGTTAATGCATTTACACCATTCCCACAACAAGCCAATTGATTTGTTTTTGTGTACTTAATTTTCTTTGTCCCACAACAATAACCTTTGGTTGTATCAATGGATTTGCCACCACAACATGCCCTGTTATAAAACCCACAATTAATAGGAGAAGGACGAACAATAGATAATTTTTGCAGCCCAACAGGTGACTCATCTTTACAGCAAATATCTTTGCCATATTTATATGTCCTTATCCCACCACAACACTGGTTGTCTTGAGGATGTGATTTCTTTACAACAGTTTGAATATTGTTATGATAACAACATAAAGCTGTTTGGTAGTCATAAGTAACTGCTCCGCAACATTGGTTATCATTTTCTCCATTTTTCTTCACACCCACAAACTTCCCTTTAACATAGCAACAAACGTGTGTCTTAGTGTTGATTGTTGTCTCTCCACAGCATTGCTCTTGTCCATTTGGATTATCAATTACCTTCTGATAACAACATAACTGTTTTTTGTAATCATACAATTCACTCCCACAGCAGGAATCTGTTGGTGATCTCTTTTCGAGTACTTTACTCATGCCATTGTTGTAACAACAGACTTGTTTCTCATAATTATAAACATCTTTGCCACAACAAGACAGTTGTTGGTCTCCACCTTTCCGCTCAATGACTATCCCGTCACAACATAATTCAGTTGCATAATCAATTAATTTTTTACCGCAACATGTTGTTTTGTTGCCTACTACGGTCAAAAGAAACGTTTGGGGTCTGCCACTGCTGTAATCATAGCAACAAGTGCTGCGTTTAGTGCTGTAAGTCTTCAATCCACAGCATTGGTCATCAGTTTTAGATTGTTTGGTTACGACTTCTGCTTGGTAGTTCTTTTCATAGTTGTAACAACATAGTTGGCTGTTAGTATCATACGCGTTCTTTGCGCAGCAGTCGGCATTTTCGGGTTTTGTTCCCTGGGGTAGGCAAACAACAGTGTTGTCACAGCAAATGTCGGATTTTGTGTCGTATGTTTGATTTCCACAGCAGAGTGAACCAATTTTTATGTTATGAACTGTACCTTCGCAGCATAATTGAGTGGATTTATCGCGGATGTTAGTTCCACAGCATTCTAAAGGAGCTTTTGGTGATCCTTTATGTACGGATCCTTTACAACAGCGTTCAGTTCTTGAATCGTACAAGCTTGTAGCATTATAATCTGTAATAAGATAAGAATAGTTATAAACGGACTACAGTTGCCCGCCCGATATCTTGATGCTAAAATTGAACTGCGCATTTAAGTAAATCCTGAGGCATCTCCAAAGATAGTTCGCCCTAGACAACACATGACAAATCAAGTGAAAATCTAATAATACGATGTTTTCCTTTCCTTTATTCGAGTGACTTGGGCGATTAGCAGTGTGATCAAATCCTTGGTGTGACTTCCTAATCCCAACTTACGCAAACTCAACTTTTCGTATACCGTTTCTATGCGCTTTGAAATATTATATTTACACTTACCGACAGGCACAGGAGGATAAGGTGGACGAATTGGTGGAATTATAGCAATAGCAATTTTGGCTTCTGTTTCTGGCTCTCCTTCTCGTTTTACTCTTCCATTGAATGTCTTAACATCAAACTTCTCAGCAGCTCCAGCTGCCGTAAACACAACCAAAATAAATGAAATCAGCATTTGGACTGTAGAAATAAATAATTATTAGAACCAAAACAATATGCGAGGTTAATCACATTCAACTCACAGAGCAGAAAGTGAGGACAAACTGTACTAAGTTTGTGTTGGCAATGCATCTTCCATGACCTATTTTATACGTGTTGATGCAAACTGTTAACGAGTAAATTTTTTAAAAAAAATTTAGGAAATTTCATAAGCGGATGTTCATTCAATAGATAAATGTATATATATATATATATATATATAATTGTAATTACTCCACTTTATCCGGGATAATTCAGTTTACAATGGACGTATAATTTCTAAACTTTGTATCACCGAGACGATATATATTATTTCAAGGTGACAAACAATACGACCAGAATTGTATAGTTTCTAAATTGATGTAAAATTTTGTCATAATTAACTTCCGAGTAATATAAATAAAATAAAATTGCGCGTTTTGAAACACGAAAAATGTCATTTGTTGAATTCATGCAATACAATATAATTTATGTTTATGAGAAATATAAAAACACTTAGAGATTATTAGGCCTTTTAAAGCAATGAAAGGGTTTTCTCTACTCCCATAAATATGCAAATGTAAAAAAAACCTTGGCATTTCCAATTTTCTACTTCCTTTATGTTGATTCAAAATATCATATCATCAGAGAATTTACTACAAAAGAATAAAATTTGCAATTGAAAGCACTAAGAAAATCGTATTTGTTGTTTGATGATTAGCTTGTAAAATTTGGAGTCCTATGAGAGAAGCCTTTAGTTATGGAAAATTGAAATAGAGTAATTTTGTTAATTAAAGTACTGTAGGCAGAGTTTGATCATCCATGAACCTATGACCTTGAAGCTCAATTATGGCTGCCTAACTTGGATAAACTAGTTGTCATCCGTCACGGTTTGACTAACAATTTAAAGTGATGGTATCATCCCAAAGACAGCCCAGCTGCAGGACCCACCAAGTAAGCTGGCCATCCAAAGTGTTCAGATAAAAAAAACACTACCAAGTAAGCAGCAAGACAAAACCGAGTCCACACCTTACTTGGCCCTTGCCTTTTTTCGTTTTGTCGTTTGTTTTTTCAGTAGTGTGAGTGTGTAGCTGTTTATTGTTGTTTTGTGCAGGCATGCAGATGTGTGGGTCAGAAAGCGAGCATGTGTGTATGTTTTTGTTTCGTTAGTTGCCAGCTGTTTGTTAGCTTTGTGTTGTTAGTGTTTTTCTTTCGCCCTCTATAGCTTTAAACTAAGCTGTACAGGAAAGCTAAATGGACAGCTGAACAATGTAAGGATATCTTGCTTAGTAGTGGCAAGCGTAGAACAAGTCATCATATCTAGTGCTTAAGATCAAATAAAATCATGAAAAATTATCAGGCCATGTCTAGAGACAGACTTGCACCCAATGTTACAATTTCAACTCTGATTTGAACATTTTCAAATTGAATGCAAAACATAAAATTATCATTATTGGCTTTTTATCACTACTAAAGAATATGTTTTCACATGTGAACAATATGTGATATGTGATATAACAATAAAAAATATTTTGGAAAAATTGATATCATCCCAAAGACAGCCCAGCTGCAGGACCCGCCAAGTAAGCTGGCCATCCAAGGTGGTCAGATCAAAAAAACACCACCAAGTAAGCAGCAAGACAAAACCGAGTCCACACCTTACTGAGCCCTTGCCTTTTGTTAGTTTTGTTGTGTGGGTGTTGTTTTTTTCTTGTTGTTGCAGTTGTGGTTTCGGTGCTGGTTGGGTTTGTGTGCTGGGTGCAGAGAGC
The DNA here is from genome assembly GCA_000239455.1 of Strigamia maritima. NCBI lineage: Eukaryota > Metazoa > Arthropoda > Chilopoda > Geophilomorpha > Linotaeniidae > Strigamia > Strigamia maritima. The sequence goes on along the minus strand of JH431936.1, from coordinate 52,660 downwards.
TAGTTAGTTGTTGTTAGGTGTTGTTATGTGTTTGTGTATATATAGGATGGAGGTTTGGTTGTTTGGTGGAGTGAGTGTGTGGGTGTGTGGATATTTGTTGTTGGTTTGTGGTTTGTGCAGGTGTGCGGATGTGTCGGATGGGCATGTGGGGGGTATGTGTGCTTGTGTTTTGTTTGGTGTCTGTTGTTTGTGTTTTGTTTTATTGGCGTTGTTAGTTATAGGTATTCTTTTTTCTTCCTGGGGGACGGGGACGGGTGTCATCGTCTGGGTCTTGCTTTTGGATGTGTGTGACTGAGCGTGTTGTTGGTGTTTGCTGTTATGTTAGTTTTGTTTTTAGTTTTTTGTTGTTGTTTGCTCATGTTGCTGTATCTTTTTAGTAGGGCTCTGGTTGGTTGTTGTTTGGTGGTGTGTATATCTGGTTTTCGTGTCGTGGGTGTTTGTTGTTGGTGTGTATCATGGTGTGTAGGGTGGTTGGGTGTTTAG
>JH431936.1:2968-42035 GCA_000239455.1 Strigamia maritima | reverse complement strand
AGCGATTTTTCGCATTCGCTACTTTTAAAAAAAAAGTAGCGCAATATTAGCGGCGCTACAGTAGCGGTAGCGGCGCTACCGATAGCGCCGCTACTTTTAGCGGTAGCGGTGCCAACACTGCTCATAGCCTCATTCAGTTCAAAAAACTATCGCTATGGTGCGCCATTGCAGCCATAGACAGTACATAAATATTATTACTTTATAATAACCTTTTAGTTATAAAGTTATTATTTATAATATTCTAGTTATCACAATATAGAAATAAATATTTATATTTTTACAAAGTGATAAAAGCACATGGTTTTGAGAATGAGTGATGTCATAATTGTCATCACTCTGACTCATGGGATTATCTTGTCATAATCCCCTTATCTAAGATAAAGGGATTAGACAAGTATAAAAGCCCTTGTAACACAGGAAGTAATGCCTTTTTGCTTTATGTGCTGTTACTGATACTGATTCTTGCTTATGATTATTTGCCTTTGTGCTTGATTACCTTTTTCAAGCCTTTGGCGCCTCTGATTTTATTATGAGGCAAATATGAGGCTTGTGTATCAGATATGTAACAGCCCGTGAATCGCAGACATTGTACTGTGGTTACTCTATCGCCGCCGAGCTCGAGTGACCGTTGCCACGTGCAGCGGGCGAGTTAGCCGACCTACTGGGTGACAGGACCTACTCTCCCGCAGCAACTAGGAAACTCGAGGACGCGACACAGAACCGGGACCGATAATAGGTGAGCAATTTATGTCTGTGTATTTTTCTCCCTCTCATGGCCCCGGGCCCCCAATTTGAAATAACGCGTTGAGTGACACGCGGAACTTGGCTTCCATGCCAATTAGGTCGCCATGTGGCTAATGGCTGACCATATTCACTCCTCTTTTCTTCCACTTGCATTTAATGTGCAAGTAATTTGAACTTCAACTATATTCGAAATATAGAGGAAGTCAAATGTCATGTTTTACCTGTTGGTTTGTGACGGAATGAATATGTAAGTCAGCACTCTACGGATTGTCTGAAATTCATCCAGAATCGCTACCATGCACGATGGAACAATTGGAATAGATAATAATGTATCATAAATCCAATATGGTACATTTTATCATATGTTTTGATCAGGTTTGTAAAGAATAATATGTTGTAGAAAGTTTAAGTCCAGTTGCACGTTTTATCCGGTATTTTATTGTTAAAGATGGTTGATATCGTGTTAAAGTCGTGTAGGGATTGACCGCCATATTTGCAGATAGCGAGTGCAATTTCGACCCCGTCACACAGTTATTGGTCACCAGTACTATGTTTTAATAAAATAGAATTTATTTAAAACTAGCATATCAAAATGAGTTAAAAAAGTTTACATAATAAATTTAAAAAATGATTCAAAAACTGGGAATTTTTGTGTTACAGTTTATTGGCTAGGACTAGTATCATTTAAAAGATGGAAGTCGCATGAAGACTGGATACTAAAGGCCGATGAATATGCATGGTTCAGCACAATAACAGAATACATTTTTAAAGACTGGTGTCCAGGTACAAAAATAGGTGAAATTGCAACTGCTGCTATGATGAAAGAAAAATGTTGGAAAGCAGTTGATACTGCAAGCTACACTATATGCGAAGATGAAACAGTTGAACAAGTAAATTCGATATTTTTGCACGGCAGGACATATTATTTTTATGAAAAACAAGAAGTTAGTTTTTTTGAAGCTTACCGCCTTTGTTCTGGCAACGACCAAAACTTAGCCAATATAGATGTTGCGAAATTATTTACAGACATGATGAACGAAATCAAAAATCGAAAAATAAGTAAGTGTTATAATAGACAAAACTATACTCCATTCACAGGATCTTGAGCTAAATTTCTTTACTTCTACATTGGATAATTTCTGCTAACTGATCTGTATAACTCTCCAGTTGTCATGGAAACAAAGTCTCATATTGGTCCCTAATTTCCACAACAGAGGGAGAGGAATAAGAATTATTAAACCATAATTATTTCATTTAGAAGTAAAAAAAATTTAGCCCAAGATTCTGTGAATGGAGTATAGGTGGTTTGCGCTCGTCATGTAAAACTAGGGACTGCAAAACCATGCAGGAGGACGAGCGAAGGAGGTTTATGATTCATGGGGTGTTGGCATTATGTGCGTTGTTATTGGGGTTTTCTATTTGGCAGTTTTGTTTCCTTTCTTGTTTCTTTTTCTTGATAGTCCTCATTTTTGTTTTCATCTAGTGAAATCTCTTCATCATCTTTATCAGCATTTTATATTTTTTTCTTCTTTTTCTTTGCGTTAATTCTTCCACCGTTTTGCTGCATCTGCTATTGGTCCTTTTGTTTTTCCATCCGCATTCCAATTTTCCTTTTTCTTGAACTGCGTTGATTTTATTATTTTCGTCTTTCCTCGTTCGTCATTTCGTTTTTCTGTTTCTTCTTCTCTGTTGGACGGGAGATCTTCGATTTCGTTTTTATCTCGTCTTTACATCTTCTCCATTATGTTTTTTTTGTTTCTACACTCATAGAAAAAAGGTTTCCAATTTACTCCATTTTGCCCCATGGCCAACTCTCACATTTAAAAGAGTAATAATACTTCAATTTCACAGTTTTTATATTTCATTTCAGAGTTTTGATATTCCATTTCAAAGTACTGTTACTTCAAAAATGTAGTTTTTCACACACCATTGGAGTACCATTACTCTGATTATGAAGTTGGCTACAGGACAATGCATAACTCCAGAAATGGAGTAAAATGTCGACTTTTTTTCTATGAGTGTACTTGCTTTTCTTCTTTTGCATTCGTCCTGTAACATTTCTTTGTCTTCTATATTATTTCTTTCCAGTTGTGTTTCTTCCTTTTGTTTATCTCGTTGTTTTATTGTGCCTTTTGTTTATCTCGTTGTTTTACTGTGCCTTTTGTTGCTCTCATTGGTATTTTTCTATTTCCCTGCTGGCTTTCTCTTTCCGTCTCATTCAAATCTCCTGTTGCCCCTCTTTAATATTTCTCCTTTCCTGGCACCTTCTTTTCCCTCCTCTTCCAGTTTTCTTTCGTGCAAGTTTGATTCTCGATTTTTATTTCTGCTTTTAATTTGTGCGATTTTGTCATTTTCTTCATCTTGCGTTATTTTGCTGTTTATTTCGTTTTCCTCTTCTACTGGTTGTTCGTCACCGTTTTTCTGCTTATTTTCCTTGTTTTTTATTTTTTTCTCCATCTATTGCGTCGTTTTTCTCTTCTTTTTCCTCGTTTTTCTTATTTCTGACGTACTCGGCATTGTTCTCTTTGTTTTTGATGGCCTCCGTCTCGTTTTTTTAAATTTTGATGTCTTTGCTGGTCTCGATTTTAATAGCATTTTCACTTTTATGTGTTTTACACTTTATTCCTTTCTTTTCATATCGTCTGATTTTTCCTATAGCCTACATTGTTCGTTCTTATTCGTTTTTCACTGTTTTACCGTCGTATCTTGTCTTCATTTTCAACATTTCAGTCATATATGTTTCATTTTTTCTGGCATTTACGTCATCAGAAGTACATAAACTCTCCCCGGGAAAGTTTATGTACTTCTGACGTCATGTATATTTCCTTTCTCAACGTTCATCGCTCTTTTTCTCCTTATTTACATCCTTTGCTTCGTTTTCTTCATTTTTTGCATTCTTTACCTCGTTTGCTGCATTTTTATCTCCTGTCTATTTTCTCATGTTTCTCTTCTTTCCTGTTTTTTTCTTTTTTTCCACGTTTTTCTTACCATTTTCCACGTTTTTCTTACCATTTTCCACGTTTTTCTTACCATTTTCCACGTTTTTCTTACCATTTTCCACGTTTTTCTTACCATTTTCCACGTTTTTCTTACCATTTTCCACGTTTTTCTTACCATTTTCCACGTTTTTCTTACCATTTTCCACGTTTTTCTTACCATTTTCCACGTTTTTCTTACCATTTTCCACGTTTTTCTTACCATTTTCCACGTTTTTCTCATTATTTTCTTTGTTTTTCACTTTTTTACAACATTTTTCTCTTCTTTTTCCACGTTTTTCTCACAATTTTCTTCGTTTTTCTCTTCTTTTTTCTCATTTTTCTTGTCATTTTTCTTTTCTAGTGGTTCGACATTATTTCCTTTTCTTTTCATTTGTCTCGTCATTTTTGTTTTCTTGATTTTATATTAAACCAAGGACTACAATCTAGATTGTAGTCCTTGATTAAACGATGTTATATCAACAACCGATATTTCCACTGTTTGATTGTTGTATCAAAATGTTGATACAACATCTAATAAACATTCATTCCACTGTTTGATTGTTGTATCTAATGAACATTCATTGGATGTTGTATCAAAATATTGATACAACATCCAATGAATGTTCATTAGATAGAACAGTATAGAACAGTATAGAATTATCGGTTGTTGATACAGTATGCAATAGTCGTTTAATGTTAAATCAACATCTTGTTATGTTTGAATATTGAAAAAATGTTGATAAAAAAGACATTCTTATATTGAATCAACATTTCTAATGTTTTTTCTGAAAATATTTTTAATTTTTCCATCTCGTAATTGTTATTTTACGTGGCGCGCAAACCAACTAATTAAAAAAAGTTCGAGATCAAAGACTTTGTTATAATTTTGTTATTAAATATTCCCTATTTAATGCCATTCGTAAATACAATTAGCGAGAGCAATCCACCTAATATTATTTGTTCATTTCTTTTAGATTACTGGATAGGTTTAAAAAGCTTTAAGCACTATGGAATTCCAGTAACCAAATGGCATTGGAATAGCACCGGCAATGAAGTGACTTACAAAAACTGGTGTCATCCACAAACATACAAAGATAATGTATATTACAAGAACGAATGGTGTGGTTATATAAATGTGAATGAACAGTGCTGGAAAGCTGAAGTTTGCGACAGAGACTTTGGAATTGTTAGTGGCTTTATTTGTGAAAATAAGGGTGAAAAAATAACCACTACTACTTCTACCACTACTACCACTACTACCACCACTAAACCTCCTACTACTACTACTACTACCACTACCCAGACCCCTACTACTACTACTACAACTACTACTACCGAGCGCCCTACTACTACAAAAGATACTAAAGAGAGAGTAACGTTCAATGGTTTTCACTATTACTTTCACAGTGGTATCGTAAGTCAAGAAAAAGCAAATACAATATGTCGAAGAGATGGTCATAATCTTGTAACAGTTGATGATACACATTTATTTGGTTTTCTTAGGATGCAAATTGTGAAGAGAAATAAAAGTAAGTTTATATAATCAAGAATAATTAATTGACAATTAATTAGTCTGGATTACAATTATATTAGATTGACTAAAATACAAATAAAGTTTAGTACTTACTTGACAAAAATATGTGTATTCACAATCGGTGACCTAAGGTAGCTATGAATTTTGCAAATTGGTGCCTTTTTGCTCCCTGGGCCACATGCCTGTATGCCTGTATGCCTGTATGCCTGTATGCCAGGGCCCAATTGCTATGCGTCTCTGTGAAATCTAAACCAACCAGCACCAACAAAAAAAAGATGATCAAGACATAGACATTTACTGCAGATGTCTTGCCGCATATAGAAAATAGTGATCCCATTGTCTTTACACATATTTTTTTAATAAAAAAAAACGTCAACAAACTTTTAAATCAAATTATTTTGTAAAAAATGCGAATATAAAATTGAAAAGACTGCATGTTGTAGGTTTGGCGCCATTATGACGTTGCAACATCATACCGGCGACAATAATCCAAATTAATTGCTGAGTGAGCGAAGCTTTAATACGCCCGTCACAATACGTCACCCTTTGCATACGCCTGCCCAAATTACCCCCTTGGTGATTTTCTCTGGAACGGCTGTTTCTCAGCGAATATAAATCCTATTGTGTTGAAATTTGGCACATAGCTCAGAAACAACATAATCTTGGAACCCTGTAAAATTCAGCAAGTTTGGCCAAGTAGTTTTTACGATATAACAGTTTTAAGAAAATTTACTGATGGCGCCATCGTGTGACGAAAAATTGAAACGTCACGCCATGTGCGGGTACAGTAAACGCGTACGATAAACGTCAAAATTGTCCACATTGATGCCACGATTTCGCCAAAGGATGTGGAAAACTACATTTAATCTTGGGTTTATCGCTGATAGTAAGAAAATTTAATTGTCAAAATTAAATTGAATTCAATTTCCATCGCCATATATATATCATCATATCAATCGCCGTATAAATAATATATTTATTAAAATAATATATTTATAAATATAAAAATAAAAAAAGTTGATCAACTATAATGGTGAGATTCAATAGCTATAATGGCTATAATGAAATTTACGGTAATGGAGTTATTCCAATAACAACAATGCAAGCACAGTGGACAAGTGGATCGACTTCATTCACAAAAAAATCGTTTCCTATTTGTTTGGCCAGCGCAATGTCAATCCACAAAGCTCAAGGTCTAACTCTTTCAAAAGTGGTAGTGGATATTGGAGACAAAGAATTTGCAGCTGGTTTGACATATGTCACATTATCGAGAGTCAAAACATGGGAAGAACTTATGATGCTGAAATCATTTCCCTTTGAAGTACTAAAAAGAATCAGCAAGAATTACCAAGTTAAGATGCGGCTAAAGGAAATTCAGCGTCTAAAAGAGCTCTCTAAAGTGTAGATTTAATAAAGAAGAGTAGATAATAAAAAAATTTAAATAAAAAAAGCTAAAAAAATAACTCAAAATTAATCACCTTGGTTTTATTTTCGTTAATTTTATGCTGCAAGCTCGCTCATCTAACTACAAGGGACAGGGATCGGCTTGTACAGTATCACTAGTTGTACATGGCATATTGTCCGATTTTGTCTCATTATTAGATGGGATTGCTCACAAACCAATTCGTACCGCGAGTGTGTAAACAGATCCCAGCCATTCCGATATAAACTACAAAGTTAGGCGGACACACTATACAACAATATCGCCTAATCTCTAGTGGTATTTGATATGAGACTTTTTAAAATCAATAAATTAGAGCAAAGAAGCGATTTTAACAATGATCAAGGTTAGCAAGGTGATAGTACACTAACATGCCATACAATCAGTGTAATCAGCCTTTGGTCAAAATTTTAAATGAAACCATTGTTAAAATTGCTTGATTTTAAAAATTCTCATCTGAATGAGTTACCACTAGCCTATGTAATCTGGCTGATTTATCCTGCCTCCTCAGCTGGATGACTTTGAGATTATCTGCGTGTATTTGCCCATTCTGCACTTGTTGGTATTTTGGACAGTTTTGTATTTGTAGTGGCAACTGCTTCTGAATTAGTTTTTAAATTTGTTTTTTGGTGAAGGCTTGCGTCATCAATAAACAGAAATTAATTTTAAATGTATTTTCACTAATTTAAATTCACTAATTGTTAGATTATTGGATCGGTGCGGAAGCATACACCATGGTACAGGAGGAAACTGAACTTGTGTATTGGAAGTGGAACAATACCGGCATCGATATCGAATACGATAATTGGTGCCCAGATCAGATTGCAACGAGGGATCTTGTTTGTGCATATTTTATTGCTGACAGATATAATGCATGCTGGATGTTTTCAAATTGTGAAAAAACTAGCACGGTTTCAGGTTTTATCTGCGAAGACAAATTGAAGCATACGGATGAGTACGATATTGTATACTACAAAGATCACGAATACTTGATCTTCAATAAATGCAAAAATAAATGTGAAAAAAAAAGAAGTTGGTACCAAGCAAGAGATGTCTGTCGCAGTAAGAATAAAAATCTTCTTACGCTCGACACCAATGACAAAGTTGATTTTTTTAACAGAATATTCTTTGTTAGAAATATAAGTAAGTTACCTTTTTTTCAATTAATTTTAAATATCTCTAATTGTTTATAATATGTTTTACAGCTGTTTGGTTGGGATTAGAAACCTACGTTCAAATTGTAAATGGTAACAGGTACATGTATTGGCGATGGACAGGATCAGGGAGCGATATAGGATTGAAAAATTGGTGTCCTAACAGTCACTTGCAGAAAGAAGCAATATGTGGCTACGTCACACTTGATAACATGTGTTGGATGGCAGAAAGCTGTATCCATGATGATGTAATGTCTTTTGTTTGTGAGGATATTGATGCATCAGCTGCCAATGCAGTTCCTGCTTTTCAACACTATTTAGCAGTTCCTTATCAAAAAGGAAAATAAGTTTACTGAATTTAATTAATAAACTACCAACAACTATAGTAAATAAAGCCAAAATCATCCATTTATACTTATTTTCAATGATCGTGTAAAACAATTACTTGAAAAACATCTAATTGAAGTACAACTGTTAGTTACTAAGAGACGAGAGAATTGTTTATTATTGTTGTTGAGGTCAAGTTGAAGATTTGGTATATACAGGGTGGACAAAAAGTATGGTTCCACTCAAAAAATTTCCAAAACGGATAAAAATATCAAAATTCTGCTAATGCAGTTGAATAGTAATTGCTTGGTGCGCTTTTCAATGGTACTATCAAAACAATCATCAAATGATTGCAACAATGACTTTCACACTGTATCTTAAAAATCGTTAGACAAAAATTTCCAATTAGAAAGTTGTAGAGAATCATTTGTTTAGTACAATATCAACTAATCACTTGGTCAGAAAGCGTTTCTATGTGCATGGAAAAAGGTTTGGAAATTTTCAATGCAAATACAAAATCAGTCAATGCTGATGTAGGTGATGCAGGACCAAATGAAAATACTGTGACTGCTGCTATGTCGAAAGAAAAATGTTGGAAAGTAATTGCTTAATAATACTGCAAGCTACACTATATGTGAAAATAAAACAGTTAAACCAGTAAATTTGATAAATTTGCACGGCAGACATATTAGAGGATTTGCGCACTTGAAATTAGTACAAACGTATCAACGTATGAACGTATGTTTCATACGTAGATACGTTGATACGTGATTGTTAAAACGTACAGATCAACGTAACAATTGAATTCTTACGTTGGTCTATACGTTCATCGCCTAAACGTATGAACGTATGAACGTATTGTTATGCGCATGCGCATAACAAAGCAACCGGCCCGCTTCTGTTTTTGCAAGCAGCCATTTGCAAAAATGACAGGCCAAGCACGCGGTAGAGGCCGAGAACGCAGTATTAGAGGCCGAGAACGCAGTATTAGAGGCCGAGGACGCAGTATTAGAGGCCAAGGACGCAGTATTAGAGGCCGAGGACGCAGTATTAGAAGCCGAGGACGTGAAAATAACGTACCTTCGCCGCCACCACCCCCAACACACCACCACCATTGACTGCAACGGGTATTTGAATCATGTTTTTAAATTTTAATTTCAGATTGATTGACACCACGTTGATAGGATGATTTTTTTGTTTGCGCAAACACTCATCAGGTATGAACGTAAACGTATAAACGCCGTTACCAATAATGCCTCCTTCAAAAGCAGCATTTGAGAATAGTACATGCTCATATTACCCTATAAACTGCACATCCGACTGGTTATTCAACACCAGATTTTCTTATCACTTTCACAAAGTGAAGTTAAAATGAGTTTGAATCTGCAATTACTTGTACCAATTATAGCAAATATTTTCACTTTTTCCCTCAGCACTTTTGAAGTCCATAAGTTTGAAGGTCGTCGTTATCATTTTGATCACTTACGACCAATGACTTGGTCAGAAAGCGTTTCGATGTGCATGGAAAGAGGTTTGCAAATTGTCAATGCAAATACAAAACCAATCAATGACTTCCTGAAAGCAAAAACCCACAATGATAAAGGTATAAAGGTAGTTATACTAAACTCCTTTTACACCAAGGTTGTGTAAAATAAAATATTTTCAAAAAATATTTTATGATATCTACTTTTAATTCCCTCCTCAAGCTAAGTTGGAAAATCACTAGATGCATTTAATCTTAAAAATGATAAGCCACTTCTCTTTATTGGCCTTACCGGGAAAGTGACTTCTCAATGAACACACTTTAAAATTGTTCATGCACACAGCTTTGTTTAGATGGTCATACCAAAATGCCTACCAAATTGTAGCAAAAAGAATTTACTAATCTGGCCCTGCATTCATAAAAGATCGTAAGTCAAATTTTAACTCAAGTATAAATTTAACTTAGCTTGGAAATCTTGTAATTATAAGTGTAACTTTAGTTAAAAATTGACTTACGATCTTATATGACATTTAGGGCCAGATCTTTGCCTAAGTAAGAAAATTCTGATGGAAAATTAGCATCTTCTTCATTTGACCAAGGTGTACAACAGAAGTGCCTCATTTTGGGAAAACAATTTTAGTAAAGAAGTAAGCTAAAGTTACTTTATAAGGCAACTACAATGTAATTTACGTCGTAGTTGATAACTGTTTCATGACAATTAATAACTGTTTCATGACAATTGATAACTGTTTCATGACAATTGATAACTGTTTCATGACAATTGATAACTGTTTCATGACAATTGATAACTGTTTCATGACAATTGATAACTGTTTCATGACAATTAATAACTGTTTCATGACAATTGATAACTGTTTCATGACAATTGATAACTGTTTCATGACAATTGATAACTGTTTCATGACAATTGATAACTGTTGCATGACAATTGATAACTGTTTCATGACAATTGATAACTGTTTCATCACAATTGATAACTGTTTCATGACAATTGATAACTGTTTCATGACAATTGATAACTGTTTCATGACAATTGATAACTGTTTCATGACAACTGATAACTGTTTCATGACAATTGATAACTGTTTCATGACAACTGAAGAAGACCAGTGAATAGCTGATGACTAGTTATTGGTCACCAGTACAGTACTATGTTTTGATAAAATAATATTTATTTAAAACTAACATATCAAAATTGCCATTTAAATAACAAATTATTTCAATACAATGCATTTCTCAGCCAATAACAAATTACCCAACACCTTGGGATAAAAAAAATTACTTATTGAATTTAAAAAGTGATTCAAAAACCGGCAATTTTTATATTACAGTTTATTGGCTAGGACTAGGATCATTTAAAAGATGGAAGTCACATGAAACCTGGATACCAAAAGCTGACGAATGGGCATGGTTCAGCCCAATAACAGAATACATTTTCAAAGACTGGTGTCCAGGTGCAGGACCACATGAAAGAAGTGTTACTGCTGCTATGATGAAAGAAAAATGCTGGAAAGTAATTGATTATAATATTGCAAGTTACACTGTATGTGAAAATAAAACAGTTGAACCAGTAAATTCAATAAATTTGCATGGCAGAACGTATTATTTTTATGGAAAACAAGAAGTTAGTTTTTTTGAAGCTTACCACCATTGTTCTAGCAACAACCAAAACTTAGCCAATATAGATGTTGAGAAATTATTTACAGACATGATGAACAAAGTCAAAAATCGAAAAATAAGTAAGTAAAAACCACCTATACTCTATTTATCAATTCGTGCGCGAAACTTCTATTGGTTAATAACCTATATTGTATCGAAAGTATATATTGTGGCATCTTATTTTAATCCTCTAGTTGAGCTGACTCGAAAAATCATTGTTTTGTAGTCCAAAAATGTGCATGCCATTGTTAACGAATAAAAATGCTTGTAAAATATTTTTAAAAAATTATTTACATTTGGGTTTTTGTATTGTTGCGCACAGTTTTTGGCTATAAAACGATGATTTTTTGACTCAGATCGACTAGAGGATTAAAATAAGATGCCACAATATATACTTTCAGTACAATATAGGTCATTAACCAATAGGAGTTTCGCGCACGAAATAATAAATAGAGTATAGTTATAACTTTTTAAAATTTTCGAATTTTTATAAAATCTTGTAATTTAATTACTAGTTTGTCGTCATGTATTTGGCGCCACAAATAAATGACAATAATGATTTAAAAATCAAGTTAGTGTTAGGGTTGTTTTTGAACTGATAAATTGTCTATTCCATCTTGGTCAATATATTCTACGAGAATGGATCTAGAAAATAGTAACATTTGTAAAAAATAATGACAAACCATTTTGACGTACCGTACATCTGCAAACATGGTCGACGAAGGTGCGTGTTTCACGGCCACAATGTTCACAACTCCAAACTGAAGTTTTAGCAAATAAAACCTGACAATTTTGTAGGTAGGGACATCTTAATGATTCCATGTGAAATTGGCATAAAAATAGGTAAGAGTTGTGAAAAATAACAACAAATCAGGTGTACAAACATCAGATGTCCGTCAAAATATTTTTCTATAGCTGCTGGATTTTCACAGCCAAGATGGAATAGAGAATTTATAAGCTAAATATCAAATTTTTATTCAATGTTCCAAGCAGTTGAAACAATAAAAATCAGCTCAAAAAACTACCTACCCTAAAAGTGCATTTTCATTTGCGAGAGAATTTTTCACTTACAGCAGAGTCCTGATACAATTAAGTGGAAATATGCGCTTGTAAGGACAATCCCTACTCTAAAACGCCTCCGAGTTGCTTTTGATGCGTGCTGGCAGGATGGTTCTGTCTCTGTCACGTAAATAGCTGCTTCTCTAGTTGATTCAGCTTGGCAAATACTTTAAATACTCTTCTATGATGTCTCTGATGTAAGTTATCTACATATATGAACTTCTGAGCAAGAAAGTCCCACTTTGAGAAGTGTAAACAGAGTTGACCTTGGACTCTCTCTTCTAAATGTTGCTCTGGAAGTTCTTGCAGCTGGTGTATAGTGGATAATGTCAATCAATACAAATAGCAATGTGGTCCCTGCTTAGCAGTTATATGGCCAAAACATCCACAATATAACAAATAACTCACACATTCAGTTCCTTTTCCATAGGTCTGCATCTTGCAGCGGCCATTTTTAATCAAGAAGTAAAATACATAGTTGTGATGTCATAAGCACTCATACAATATAAAATCAATGCTAAAAATAGAAATAAGACAGGAAGAAAGACTGTCTACAAAATAACACCTCATGCCATCTATTGGCAAGATAGAAAAACAAAATATCATTACAATTATCCAGACTACTTGCTTTATCTGAAACAAACAAATTAAAGTTCTAATACACTACCTAGACCAATTAAAAGCACCTGAACAATTGTTAATTCCTATTTAACAAAACTTTACAATATAAATAAATATATTTTAGACATTTTTAACAGACCTGTTCTAACACAGATTGTCACATGGCACAATTTAATCGCGATTTTGTGAGCAAAGCTAGACTTGACAAAAGCGCGCGAAAAACAGAATTGCGCCAACAATCGCGCGTCTTTGCATGTCTATCTTGCATGAAAATAAACATGTTGAGATTTAATGCTCCAGATATATTTAACTATGCATTTATTTACAGGCATTATTTCTAGTTGTCTTATAACTAAGTCTGTTATTTGATTGTATGTTTTGCCAATAGATGGCGCCGCCGGTACAAGTTTAGATTTGTACCTACTTGCACTGTCTAGTGGTCACATGACATCTTACACTGTCTCATGCCATGTGACATCACACACTGCTTCTACTGCCAGCCAAGATGGCTGCTCCCATGTGCTCTCTTAATTTCTTAGTTTGTTATAAGTTTTTAATATTATTTGGCAGTTAAATTGTTTTGGTTTTACTTTTTATAAACCATTGAGTCATTCTGTGTGCCTGGATAATGCGTACTCACGCACGTACATCGCGAGTAAGCTTACTCATTTTCGAACATCGCGTTTGCTAATCACTCACGTACTCACATCAACGCTTCCACTACTTAATTAAATGGAAATTCGAATATGGTAGCAGAGGGTGGTTGCAGAGAAAACCCACCTTGCCCCTTGTTGTCAATTTGGGACCATATCCGTAAGATAACTTGAAATTTTACATGTTTTATTTTGACTGATTTGAATTTTCTTTTTACGCTTGTTAATGAGCCAAACCATGATGACCAGATGACAGCCAAAATCCCCATCCTAGGAATCAACAACTATGAATCCTGGAAAAGGTCTATGAAAATGTATCTGAAGTCTGAGGGATTATGGGGATACATTGATGAGACTACAAAGCTACCAAACAAGCCGACTCAAAAGGAACTGGACAAATTTGCAAAGAAGCGTGAATGTGCTTTATGATATATTTGCCATGACACCACGCCTATCAGCACCTTGACTTTCTACCCGCCGAGTACGATCAAGCAACATTTGCCATATATCACTGGAGTGATGCGGACTTTCAAGTGCAAAAAGTTACAGATCAGCTTCTCGCCGAGTATGTGAGTTTAAACTGTGGTAGTATGAGCAGTCTATTAGCTGAAACATTTGCATCCATTTAATTGTGTTTGGTGTTTTGTGTAATCTTGAGCTGATATTTGGGTGTGTGATCATGAGTGACATTGATCACAACCTAATATCAGGTGAAGAGAGTACTTTACTAATTATGTGTGTTGTTTTGGAACACTGGTCCTAATGGTTTTAAGTGTGGACAATTATTAGATGTCTCAGATCAACCGTTATAATGGGTGGAGAAAGTGTTGGTGTCTTGTAAAGAATGTTTGAATAAGTTGAGAAAATTATCTTATTTGTTTTGGAGTTGTGTAGACTGGATTGACAATTGTATTTACCTATTATGACGTGAGTTTCCTAATTTAAGTCGCCTTAAAACCGATTATGACTGTGTTTGCTTAATACGTGACATTTATTATTGTTTGTTAATGTCGTCTGCCCAATCTCAATGTAACAGATGACATTATTGGTTTTTGAGTCACTGGCAATAGGTGGCTTGTCTGGATGACATCACCTGCTGTCAATCAGTTTTTAGTGACACCAAGTCAGGTGTTCACTCGCTTTGAAATGCGCCAAGATGGCGGCTTGTATGCCAAGTTGGCAAATATATTTTAAACAGAATAAATCCCACTGTAAGTTCGTTTGTTAAAAATTGCTTTCGACTTTATTGCGGTGCCTGTGTGACGATAAACAACGTCTGCGTCGACAATCATCCGTGCCGTGTGTTGCTGAGAAGCCGCAGACAACGTGGACCGCAATACGTGCGAAACGAGTAACGACAGACATTGGGATCGAGCCGTGCCGACCGGCATCGTGAAAAAGTGGCAATGCCAGGCCAGGCCAAAACTATCAAAAATTTGGCCAAAACACAAAAAAACGTTTGGACGCAAACTCGATTTTTCCCTGCCGTTTCCACTGCATGCGGTCCGCCGCTCGTAATCGCTAGGCCCGTCTCGCTACGAAACTCTCGAATGTTCGCCAATGTTGCCCTTGGCTTCTCAGCGTCGCACTATCGCGGCGCTCGTTTTAATATGCCGTCGAGCAGTTTACAATACTGCAACACTCAAAATAAAGGCACACAAAAGCTAAAAACGAACTTACTACTCGTTTATTTGTTTTCATGCCAACTTGGCATGCAGGCCGCCATCTTGGCAGTATATTCAGACCAATGTGAAGTCACATGACCATGTCATGTCCCCACCCGTGAGTAGATGTGTGTTTGACATGTGACCTCACAACTTATGAGTCACAAATTGTCAATCAGACATCCAATTGACATAATGTTGTCTGCATTACACCAAAATAGGATGCAGACAACGTACAGGACTCGTATAAAACACAATCAGGTATTTATAAGGACTTAGCTCGGTAAACATATGTCATATCCAATAATATATTTCCAAAATAGGTAAGATAATTGTCTCAACTCGATTAAACACTCTTCACTCACATATACACTTTCTCAACTTATTATACAGTTGATTTGAAACATCTAATGGCTATCAATGCTCAAAACCATTAGGACCAGTGCCTCAAAACAACACACAATTATTAAAGTCCACACTTTACACTAAATTCAACAAATATATCAAGCCATTATCAATTTAACTCATGATCACAATTCCTAATAATATTTGTCAACACAAAACACTAAACATAATTAAATGGGTGCAAATATTTCAGCTAACAAGTTGCCCATACAACTACACATTGATGAGTTTTGGCAGCGAAAACAGGAATTCGCGTCAAATTTTCGAGGATCGCATTTTGGCCATTTTGGACTATTTTTGATTGGGATTTTGGGCGTTTGGGTCCAGGTTCTTTACATAAAGAGCATGGCAGGTCGAAATGGTAATGATTCTCGTGGTATTCATGCCTATGCAAGCAGCAATAGTCGTCCTAACGCGTACCAGCAACTACAGAGGTCTCTGATGTATGGTTCTTGTTTCAACTGCGGCGAATCTGGACATATGATACGACAATGCCCATATTCGCGCCAACAGAGAGACAAATCCAACAACGGGAGGGATGACAACAGGAGTTCGGGCAACAGGAACAGTAATCCAGAGTGCAGACCCCAAAATCGCAACCATGACTACAGTTCCAGGCGTGGCCATGTGCAATCTAATTCTGCATCCAACACCATGCGCGATAGAGTGTATTTTGTTGCTAAAGAAGAGAATTGTGTGGACTTTGTGTCAAATTTTACTAACAAGGCCATTGCCAATTCTGAAAGGTCTGGTAAAATCAAAAATTGGGTTTTAGATTGTGTCGCAAGTGATCATATTACTTATAATCGTGATTGGTTTTCAACATTTACTGAATTAGTACCATTTAAGCTCCAATTAGGTCAGGGTACATCAATTGTGACTGGCAAAAGTAATATTGTTTTACAATCTGTCATTGAAGAGATAATTTGTAGGCAAACTTTAAAAGATGTATTATTTGCTCTTGATTTTAATGTCAATTTAATTTCAGTTTCACATCTGGATAAAGCGCGTTATCATGCTCATATTTATGACTACACAATGACTGTTTATGCTGATAAATTTAGAGAGCCATTATTGATAGCAGTCTTAGAGCATGGCCTTTATCATGTAAAGAGGGCAGAAATTATACAAAATTCAGCCAAAGTTAATATTACTCAAGTAAATGTCCACCACCATTAAAGCTATAAAGTTTTTCTTATGCTTTATAACATGGTAGCTGATTTTTGTCTCTTCTAAAATTCTTTGGACCTAAAACAAGATAAGCCAAAAGAAGAACAAAGTTATGGATGAATGCAAGAGACTGGATAAACAGTAACAAGACAGAGGTCTCTGGAAGTTTGGAACCACACAGCAAAGTAAGTATATACAAAATTCAAATGAAAAGTAGTTACTTTTCTTTGCTAATTTCAACCAAAACCAAAAGTGAGGTTAAAAGCAACTTGAGATTCAACTCCACAATGATGAGCAGAAAAGTGAATCCTAGTGTGTCAACTGACAGTTTTCCTATTGCCAAATTGACATCAGATAATTATGTTGAGTAGGCACTTGACATGGAACTTCTGCTGACCGAGAGAGGATTATTTGGTTTTGTGGACGAGACGGAAGAGAAGTTGGATGACACCGCGACTGCAAAAGAGAAATTGATGTATAACACCAGAGCAACCTGTGCACGAGCGTTGATCTGCTTGTGCGTGTCGACAGAACTTAAGAATGTGGTCATCTCAGCAAAGACAGCGCTGGAAGCATAGACCATACTTAAGGACGTTTTTCAACCAGTCTCCCGTGCTCAAAAAGGAAAATTAAGGCATGATTTTTTATCTTTAAAACTCATGTTTGGAGAAGAAATGGCAGTGTTCATCAGCAGAGTAGATAGGGTGGTCAAGGACTTAGCTAATATCAAAGTGACTATTACAGATGCAGAAAAAGCATACCAATATCTTGAAATGCTGCCTGAGCAATATGATACAATAGTTCAAACAATCTATCATTGGTCAGACAGTGATTTTACTTCAAAAGCAGTCAGAGATCAGTTACTTGCTGAACATTCAAGATTAAAGTTGAAGGATGAAGCCACCACATCAAAGGACACAAGATCTTTTGCCACTTCTCGAGCCCCTTTTGAGCAAAGAAAGAATTTCACACCATTCCAGCATGGTCAAGCCAGACCTAAGGTTTGCAGCAAGGACCAAAACAGGACATCATTTGTTTCAATTGTGGTGAGAAAAACCACATTGCCAGGAATTGTCCACATCCACGCAAGCCACAACAGGCTGTACGGACAAGCAAAGGACAAGGATTTCAAAAGCCAGAAGCAAGACAGATTGGATCTTGAAAAAAAACAAATGCCGAAGCAAATTTCTATGTTGAAAATAATTTATTTAATGATATAAATAGTATTAATGCTAGTATAAGTCAAAGTCCTGTTTCCAACATAGACAGGGCTTGGTCTTTAGACAGTGGGGCAATGGATCATATTTGTCATCAAAAGAAGCTTTTTGATATACTCCAGCCTTTTACACATGACTTAAAACTAGGTGAAGGCAGATCCATGATAACCGCTGTTGGCCAAATTACAATCTTAACTTGGTCTGATGGAATTCAAGTGTCTATTACACTTTCTAATGTGTTCTATATACCAAATTTCACAAAGAACCTGATATCTATAGCAAAAATTGACAATGCAGGATTTCAGATTCTTGTTGGAAAGGAACAAATGCTAATTTTTGAAGATAATGTTAAAAATTCTGTTTTGAAAGCAAATAAGGTTGGAAATTTGTATAAATTGCAAATTTCATATTCAACATTGTCCTCAAATGTGGGGGTAAAACAAACTTCAACCAGTTGGGCTTATAAGAGTAATTTAAACCAAAATAAGCATAATTTAAACCAAAATAAGCATAATTTAAACCAAAATAAGCATAATTTAAATCAAAGTAAGCATAATTTAAACCAAAATAAGCATAATTTAAACCAAAATAAGCATAATTTAAACCAAAATAAGCATAATTTAAACCAAAATAAGCATAATTTAAACCAAAATAAGTATAATTTAAACCAAAATAAGCATAATTCAAACCAAATTAATAATTTTAATAGAAACCTTATAACAAAGAATATTAGAAATCGAAACTTAGTTGTTGACAATCAGCAAAAACAACAAAAAAATTCAGATCTTTTTGTTGATAAAGATAAACAATATACTGTTAAGAGTTATGTAAATGCATTGAAGAATTTTAATGCTGAAATTGGAGAAGAGCAAGTTGAAAATAACAAGCAATTTTCCAATTCCAGTAATGGTTTTAAATTAAAGAAGGTTGATAAACCATTGTCAGCACAGGTATGGCATTCCAGGTTTGGTCACCAGGATATTCAGGTTTGTCTAAAATGCTAAGATCACCAAATGTTCGTCGTCTAAGTGTGTCAAGTATCACAAAGGATAAATATGATATTTGTTTACAGACCAAGTCAACAAGAGCCAGTTTTCCATCAATTAGTACAATTAAAAGTGCCAGGCTCTTAGAACTTATACATATGGATGTTTAGGGTCTATCTAGGCAACCATCTCTTGGAGGTGCTAGGTATCTGCTGACAATGGTGGATGACTTTTCTCGCTATTGCTTTGTGTATCCAATGCACAAAAAGAGTGAGATTTTTGAAATTTTTAAGCATTTTCATGCACGTATTGAAAGAAAATTTAATTGTAGACTCCAATCTATATGCACTGATGGCGGAATGGAATTGTTCCAATAAGTTTGAAAATTATTTATTAAATTTGGGCATTTCATTTCAGAGGTTGAACCCTTATTTCCCTGAGATGAACGGAGTTGCCGATAGAATAAACCGCACAATGATCAATGGCATAAGATCCATCCTTTTGGAAACAAAATTGCCGAAGTACCTTTGGGCAGAACTTGCTGTCACTTTCATTTATCTAAAGAATAGATATCCACACAGGAGTATAGGAAACCAGATTCCGTATTGCTTGTGGTTTGACCATGCATTGACAGTCAGACATCTGCGTATACCGGGTTCCAAGACGTATGTACACATACCTAAGGAACATAGGTCCAAGTTGGATCCACGTGCCTGGAAGGGCGTTTTTCTGGGCTACGCGATACGAACAGCTGGCTACAGGATATGGAATCCCAAGACACGCAAAGTGGTCGAGACCATGCATGTAGACATTGATGAATCGACTTTGTGGGGTGACCAATCACGTTTCACAAAGGATCCATCATTAAAGAACATCTTCAAGATTACTAGAGAAAATGATATGGAACTGGACAATGATGATACTGAACAACAATTGACAATGCAACGTCACATTGCAACTCCGCAAGTTGGATGCGTGCAGGAGCAGCCTACTGAACCATCACCAGTATTAAAGTCATGTGTGGATAGGTTCCTGCATCCAAACATTGCAACTTGAAGGTCTATAACCAGGTCTCAGACTTCAAAGGCTTCTACTAGCCAAGTGCAACTACGACAATTGCAAGAGGTTGACTTCTCTACTTGGACTCGTACTGTCAAATATAGACAAGCTGGAAGGACAGCAGGAGACTTTGACGTGTATTATAAGACACCAACAGGAGAGACATTGAGATCTATTCCAGATGTTAAAAAATACTGTGAGAAAAATGACATTGTCTACAAGCCTGCTTTTGTATTCAATTCTCCTGACCCTATTCCAGTGAAAGAAACTGTGCCCACTTTAGAGAAAGAGACAGAAGATACTGAAGTTTGGAATGATGCCTTGGACGATAGTTTCGAGACTTACTATTTGAGAAACCAAACAATACAAGCTTATTTGGTCGATGTGGAGCCTCGTACCTTCGATGAAGTAATGCAATCAGAGCTAGGGTTTCTCTACCGGTATATACCGGTACCAAAAAACCGGTGTTTTTCTGGTTTTTGCGATACCGAATATCGTTTTTTAGGCAGTATTGGTACCAGTTTTGTCAAAATGCGCACTAGCAGCAAATCGCTGCCCAATGCAATGTGCGGACGTTGCGCGTACGGTACACGCAACGTACGTGCGTAGTTTTCTCAAGTACCAGGACTAAATTGTGTTTATTCTTATAAAGACTATGGATTATTATTGGTCTATGTTGATGACCTTGTTTTATTTACAAAGAATGGTCTTTATAAGAATCAATTAGTGTCATTACTTAAAACTTTTTTTGATATAGTTGATTTAGGTCCATTAAGCACTCTTTTGGGAGTACAGTTTGAAAAGAAACAAAGGTTCTGTCATCATGCACCGACGCAGTACATTCAAAAGTTGGCTACTGAATATGGGTTGGATAATACATCAAAAGTTTTAGTACCAGTACCCATGGGCCCAGCAGTCCAGTGCATGAAGAATGTCGAAGAAGTTAAGGACTTTCTTTACAAAACTCTTATAGGAAGTCTGTTGTTTGTGGCTGGTCGCACTAGGCCAGACATACTTTTTTCGGTTATTTTATTATCTCAATTTAGTAACGCTTTTAGTATGCAACACGTAAATTTATTGAAGTATGTATTGAGATATTTAGTCTCAACTGCTTCATATGGTATAAATCTAAGTGATTGCTCGGATGCTCGCATTACCTGCTACACTGATGCATCATGGGCAAGCAACCGTGATACTAGAAAGTCGTTTGGCGGTTTTATAGTACTGGTGGGGGAGTGGCTATTAGCTGGTCGTGTAAAAAGCAACCAGTGGTTGCCCTCAGTACAATGGAAGCCGAGTATATGGCGCTTGTAAACGCAGCCAAAGAAGCCCACTGGTTGCATCAGGTTTATTTTTATTATATCTTTGCAGGTGAGCGGCATGATATCCTTATCATCTATACGGATAGCATGTCCGCAATGCACTTTACTAAGAACGCAGTAGAGAACATCCGAAGCAAACATATAGACATTAAGTATCATTTCCTTTGGATTTGTTTTACTAAAAATTATTTTGATTTAAAAACAATTCCGGGAGATCTAAATATAGCTGACAGCTTGACAAAATGGCTATCCAGTCAAAGGATAAGAATGCTGTGTGCCGGAATTTATAATTTGAATATCAATTGATTTATCTTTTTCAAAATGTAAAAATTAAAGTTTAGCATTAAGGAAATTGGTCAATCTTTGAACTCATTAATTTTAAAGTTAACATCTAAGAAAGTTGTTAATCATTGTGAAGATTGAAATCAAACTGTTTCTTTAGGAGGTGCCAGCTATTTACTCATCATTATTGACGATGCAACGCGTTATCTTTGGGTGATGCCACTTAAGCAGAAGAGCAATGCTTTTGATGCTTTTCAAAGATTTTTGCCTCAGTTCAATGCGTAGCCAATGAAAAAATCAAATGCATTAGGACTGACCCTGAAGGCAAATTTATGAGCAATCAATTCATCAATTTCCTCAATAAAGAAGGCATCCAAGGACAAAGGACAAATCCTCATTCTCCAGAGATGAACAGAGTGTCAGAAAGGATCAACAGGACAATTTTTGATGCAGTTTGCTCAATTTTGTCGGAAACTGGTCTGCCACATCATCTATGGGCCGAGATAGCGCTAACCGTCGCCTATTTGAAGAACAGGATGCCCCATACGCATCTCAGCCATGATGTCCCATATATACTTTTGAAAAAGCGAAGACTGACTCTTAGACATTTGCGAAGACCGGGATCGAAGTGTTTTGTGTATATCCCGTCTCCAGAACGTGGTAAACTGCTGGAAGGCAGAGCCTGGATGGGCGTTATAGTTGGATATGCTATCAATACGCGTGGTTATCGCATTTGGAATCCGAAGTTGGACAAAGCTTTTGAGTCAAAACATGTCAAGGTTGATGAATCGGTTGTCTACAAGCAGATTCGAGCACCGAGGTCATCAGAGGGCACTTTCCACACTGATGACGACAATCTTGCAGTCAATTGGCCGAAACAATAGAGAAATTCAAGCACTGATGATTCCAGCTCTAGTGATGACAACAGCTCAAGTGACTCTTCTGTTAATAAGTCTGAATTATCTTCTGCCAGCAGCAGTGAAGATGAATTGCATCCATCACCAACTGGAAGTCCTCTTAGATCTTCAATTTTGACTCTGCCTGACTCACCTTCTTATACACCTGTTGAATCACCTCCAAGGCCATCAGTTTCCGATGTTGGACAGTCTCGCATGACAACTGACTTTCCTATTCGTGCATTAATCGATGATCTTCTACGACGCAATCCAAAGTCTATTTTAAAGAGTATGCCTGCTCATGCTATTTCTCCTTGGCGAAGAGAACCTCCAGATTTATCTACTCAGGATGAAGAGGAAGAGAATGTATTCTCAGATGCCGCAGACTCGTCATCTGTACCAGCTCCTGTGTCAGTACCCCTTACATTGGATGACTTAGCACTATTCAAGTGGAGATTGGTTGGGGGCTCATCCATTTATAAAGATTGGAGAAGAGAAGAGCATCTGCCTAGAAGTGGAGATTCTGCGGGTAAAAGGATTGATGTTTATTATTATTCAACTGCAGGCAGACGATTTCGTAGCAAGCTGGAAGTTAATAACTATTGCGCTGAAGTCAACATTCCGTTTGATGAGCGAAGATTTATTTTTCAACCCATTGAAAAGCACGAGAAATTTCCATAAGCGTCTGAAAAGTCTGAAGTTGCACAATGCCGTGCCCATTTCACAATGCGAGAACCTCTGACTTATGATGAAGCCATTAAGTCTACCGAATCTAAGAAATGGAAGCAGGCTATGAACGAAGAGCTCCAAACAATTGTTGATCTAGATATTTACGAAGAGGTCGAACCACCAACTGGGCACACCGTCTTAGGAAATAGATTTACAAGATTAAGAAGAATGCAAATGGTAATGTAACGCGTTTTCATGCCCGTTCGTTGCCCAAGGATTTAGGCAAACTTTTGTTGTGGACTACGACGAGATCTTCTCTCCTGTCGTCAATTTTGTCCTCATACGTCTATTCTTCTGTCTGCTCGCAGTACTTAGAGGCTGGGTCGATGCTCACTTAGACGTGAAGTGTGCATATCTTTATAGAGATTTGGACAAGCCCATCTTCATGAAGATTCCGAAGGAAGCCAAGTGTACTAATCCATCACACGTCTGGTTTCTGAAGAAGGCCCTATACGGTCTCCACCAATCCGTACGGATGTGGAACAAGAAGTTGGATGGGACTTTATTAGGATTAGGATTTGACAAATTACCAGGATATAATTCCGTCTACTTATTTGAGAATCAAGCTGTATTACTTGTTTATGTCGATGACATGATTTTATTTGCTGATACGGACCACACAAAGCAGAAGATTTTGAAGAAAATTGAAGTGAACTTCGACATCGTGGATTTAGGTCAAATCCGGAAAATTTTAGGCGTCGAGTTCATTTGTGATGGCAAGCGAGCATTCATGTCACAGACAGCATATATTTTGAAGCTAGCTCATAAGTATAAATTAGTTCCTAATAGCCTAGTTAAGGTTCCTGTCACTATAGGTACCACCCTTATCCATGATCCTAATGTACTTCCTAATGAATTTCCTTATTGATCTTTAATTGGGTCTCTTATTTTTAGCCTTTCGAATGTGACCGGACATACTCTATTCGGTTATTGCTCTATCCCAGTATAATGGAGCGCACACCACCAAGCATGTGAATGCACTGATGCACGTGTTGCAATATGTATTGAATACTGCAGAATATTTTATTGATTTGTTACAGTGTTCTTCAGAACGTGTCTGGGCTTATACAGATGTGTCTTGGGCTAGTGATCCACTTACTTCATTAAGCTTTGGAGGATTCATTGTGTTTTTAGGTGGCGCTCCTATAGTCTGGAGTTGTAAGAAGCAATCCAGTGTTGCCTGTAGCACAATGGAAGCCGAGTTTGTCGTGTTGGTTAATTGCGTACGAGAAGTTTATTGGTTATGTAGTGTATTTGTCATTTGTTCAACTATCGTTCCATTCCAGTCATTTATTCTGATGCAATGTCAAGCATACAGTTTACTAGTAATGACGTGGAAAATAGTCAAAAAAACACATTCGTGTAAAGTACCACTGGCTACGCAAATGGTATGACCGTGAACGCTTTGATTTACATAAGATACCTGGGGAATTAAATATTGCCGACATTTTTACCAAATGGCTTGATAGTAGTCGGATTCGGTTCTTATGTACTAAAGTGTATTATTTTCTTAGTGTTTCATTGTATTTTTGTATATCTTTGATCCAAATATGTCTGGATCATGGGGGCGTTTGTTGGGGTTTAATGCTCCAGATATATTTATTTATGCATTTATTTACAGGCGTTATTTCTAGTTGTCTTATAACTAAGTCTGTTATTTGATTGTATGTTTTGCCAATAGATGGCACCGGTACAAGTTTAGATTTGTACCTACTTGCACTGTCTAGTAGTCACATGACATCTTACACTGTCTCATGCCATGTGACATCACACACTGCCAGCATAGATGGCTGCTCCCATGTGCTCGCTTAATTTCTTAGTTTGTTATAAGTTTTTAATATTATTTAACAATTAAATTGTTTTGGTTTTACTTTTTATAAACCATTGAGTCATTCTGTGTGCCTGAATAACGCGTACTCATGCGCGCACATCGCGAGTAAGCTTACTCATTTTCGAACATTGCGTTTGCTCATCACTCATGTCTCACATCAACGCTTCCACTACTTAATTAAATGGAAATGCGAAAAAACAAGTGTGCGATTTTTGTCGCGCGATTATTTAAAAATGAGCGCGAGAAATGGCATTTCAAAATGCACCTTAACTCTAGCTTAATTTTTAAATTATTATTGTTGTTTATTTGTGGCGCAAAATTTGAGGACAAAATCATAATAAAATTCTGAGAAAATTTAAAATACGATAGACAGTTTGCGCTTTCACAAACGTAATTTTTTTTAATATGAATGTTAGATAAATCGAGATTTGGTGCAATCTGAAACAATGATTTTAATTACGAGACACGAGATAATTAATAAAAATTTATTTCATTTTTATTAATTTATTTCATGTTCATAATAAAATCTCGTTCGTGAAAGCAAGCGCAAACTGTCTAATATTTGTTCATTTCTTTTAGATTACTGGATAGGTTTGAAAAGTTTTAAGCAATATGGAATTCCAGTAAGCAATTGGTATTGGAATAGCACCGGCAATAAAGTAACTTACCAAAACTGGTGTCATCCACAAACATACAAAGATAATGTATATTACAAGAACAAATGGTGTGGTTATATAAATGTGAATGAACAGTGCTGGGAAGCTGAAGTATGCGACAGAGACTTTGGAATTGTTAGTGGCTTTATTTGTGAAAATAAAGGTGACAAAATAACCACTACAAAGCGCCCTACTACTACTACTACTACTACTACTACTACTACTACTACTACTACTACTACTACTACTACTACTACCAAGCGCCCTACTACTACCACTACTACTACTACCAAGCGCCCTACTACTACAACTACCAAGCGCCCTACTACTACTACCAAGCGTCCTACTACTACAAAAGATACTAAAGAGAGAGTAACGTTCAATGGTTTTCACTATTACTTTCACAGGGGTACCGTGAGTCAAGAAAAAGCAAATACAATATGTCGAAGAAATGGTCATAATCTTGTAACAGTTGATGATGCACATGTATTTGCTTTTCTTAGGATGCAAATTATAAAGAGAAATAACAGTAAGTTTATAAAATCAAGAATAATTAATAGACCATTAGTATTACATTTATATTACAATGACTAAAATACAAATAAAGTTTAGCATGCTACAATACTTATTTTTAAAAAAAGGGTGTATTCACAATTGGTGACCTAAGCTAGCTACAAATTTTGCAAATTGATGCCTTTTTGCGCTTTGCACTGTAAAACTAGATACCTAAAGTTAAGACACTTAAAGAACCTAATACTGGTTCCATTTAATAGTCGTTTGGTTGAGCCTAAAAATCTAGGTGACTATTTTTGAGTCACTGCAGTACGAAAATTGACAGTTTTAAATATAATCAAAAAATTGATCAAACTGCTGCTAATGAATTGATAGAAAACTACTAAAATTCATGGATTTTAGCAGTTTTCTGTCTAATCTATCTATTTAGAACTGCCAATTTCGTACTGCAGTGACTCAAAAATAGTCACCTTGATTTTAGGCTCACCAAACGACTATTAAATGGAACCAGTGTTTAGGTTCCTAAAGTGTCTTACCTTAAACTATTATGAATGCCTAAAACAAAATTTAGACTCCTAGATTTGCAGTGTGGGGCACATGCCTGTACGCCTGTATGCCAGGGCCCAATTGCTATGCGTCTCTGTGAAATCTAAACCAACTGGTAGTAACAACACAAAAAAAAGATCAAGACATATAGACATTTACTACAGATGTCTTGCCGTATATAGAAAATAGTGATCCCATTAACTTTACACCTATTATTTTTATAAAAAAAACGTCAAAAAAGCTTTGAATCAAATTATTTTGTAAGAAATTCGAATATACAGTATAATTGAAAAGACAAAAACTTCTATTCTCCCTGTGGGCACTGGTTATCGTATCTCTCAAAAAAATATGTGCGGAACTACTTTAGTCTATCCGCGTAACTTTATAGTCCATGTCCGATTGGCTAGGATAAGACCTGTTCATGCAACAATATATTCACATGATCTAATGATAACGTTGCAACTTCATAATGGCGACAACAATCCAAATTATTTGAAGATGCCATTTTGTCTGATTTTGTCTCATTGTTAGATGGGATTGCGCAGAAACTATTTCGTACCGCGAGTCTGATCTCATATAAACTACAAAGTTACGCAGACAGATTATACACAATATTGCATAATCTCGAGTGGTATTTAATATGAGACTTTTTAAAATCAATAAATCAGAGCAAAGAAGCGATTTTAACAATAGACAGTTTGCGATTTCTCGTACGAGACCAAAAACAAGATTTAAAAAAAAAATTTTCAAAAAAATCTCGTTTTTTTAAATCTCGTTAATAAAATGTCGTATAGGTGTTTGCGGTTTGTCACGAAACATATTACATACGACATTTAAATCGGCAGCAGCAATTTTTAGCAAAACAAGACATCTTACACAAATTAAGCCTAAGTATTGGGCTTGTGGTTTGTGCAAGGTGTTTGACTGATGCAAAAACTAACCTGAGATTATGTAATCGACACACCCATGCCAAAATTGCAACCGAAGCGATGGGAAAATGGCGGCAGAATTTCACGACAATTGTTGTGATTTTATGCAGTGCGCATGCGCACGTCAAGTCGTATACACGACTGAGACCTTTTAAACGAGAATGAATGTAACGAGATTTTTAACAATATCTCGTTATTTTGGTATTCTCGTAATATAAAAAATCTCGTACGACAAATCGCAAACTGTCTAATGGTCAAGGTTAGCAAGGTTATAGTACACTAACATGCCATACAATCAGTCTAATCAGCCTCCCATTAGTAAAAATTTAACAATAAAACCATTGTTAAAATTACACCGTTTGCTCTAATTTATTGATTTTAAAAAGTCCCATCTTAATGAGTTACCAGCCTGAGTAATCTGGCTAATTTGGCCTGCCTCCTCAGCTGGCTGACTTTGAGATTATCTGTGTGTATTTGCCCATTTTAAATTTATTTTGACTAATTTAAATTCACTAATTGTTAGATTATTGGATCGGTGCGGAAGCATACACCATGGTACAGGAGGAAACTGAACTTGTGTATTGGAAGTGGAACAATACCGGCATCGATATCGAATACGATAATTGGTGCCCAGATCAGATTGCAACGAGGGATCTTGTTTGTGCATATTTTATTGCTGACAGATATAATGCATGCTGGATGTTTTCACATTGTGAAAAAACTAGCACGGTTTCAGGTTTTATCTGCGAAGACAAATTGAAGCATACGGATGAGTACAATATTGTATACTACAAAGATCACGAATACTTGATCTACAATAAATGCAAAAATAAATAGTAGAAAAAAAAGAAGTTAGGTACCAAGCAAGAGATGTCTGTCGCAGTAAGAATAAAAATCTTCTTACGCTCGACACCAATGACAAAGTTGATTTTTTAACAGAATATTCTTTGTTAGAAATATAAGTAAGTTACCTTTTTTTCAATTAATTTTAAATATCTCTAATTGTTTATAATATGTTTTACAGCTGTTTGGTTGGGATTAGAAACCTACGTTCAAATTGTAAATGGTAACAGGTACATGTATTGGCGATGGACAGGACCAGGAAGCGATATAGGATTGAAAAATTGGTGTCCTAACAGTCACTTGCAGAAAGAAGCAATATGTGGCTACGTCACACTTGATAACATGTGTTGGATGGCAGAAAGCTGTAACCATGATGATGTAATGACTTTTGTTTGTGAGGATATCGATGCATCAGCTGCCAATGCAGTTCCTGCTTTTCAGCACTATTTAGCAGTTCCTTATGAAAAAGGAAAATAATTTTACTGGATTTAATTAATTACTACCAACAACTATAGTAAATAAGGCCAAAACCAAAATCATCCATTAACTTTTTTTGTGTAAAAGAATTATTTGAAAAACATCTAATTGAAATAAAAATTTATTTGTAGTGAAGTACAACTGTTAGTTACTATAAGAGACGAGAGAATTATTATTGTTGTTGAAGTCAAGTTGAAGATTTTGTATATTTATCCTGTGTTTGTGTCTGATTCGTGTTCACATGCTCGGCTGTCTTGTTCTTTTGCATCCATGTTTAGTGCAGGTTTTTTTCATGACATGTTAATCATGACGCAACTGCTGTCATACAGAGAGAAAGAATTAAGTTTATAGACACAAGCAGCAACTTAGGCCATACCATTAAAGCTGATAAACCTCGTCTCGACTTTATTTAAGAATAATAATTATAAATACACAAATACATAAAGTGAGGTACATTATAACATTGTCATACAACTAATTCAACTAAGGTATGGCTTCAATTATAATAAGTTCAGCTTCTATCGAGGCCACATAGCCCAAATTTATCATTAATTTATCAATAATTAAAAATAAATTTGAAAAAACATTTTTTGAGATGATAATATACACTAAAAATCAATTGCATTAAATTTTCCACTGGGAATGAGCTGGAATAAGTCAAAAATCATTTAACATGCATATGGCAAGCAGGCCACGTTGCATACAGGACATTTTGAAAGCATAGGACGATGCAACAAAGCATCAGTTGCATGTGAACTTATCTTTTTGTCTTATGTTGATGGTGGACTTAACTTTATGACTGCTGTTGACAAAACAAATATCCCTGTAACTTGGGTTACAATTAACAAATTTTTTGTTATTTTTGGTTTATTTAGTAGCCCTTTACTCGTGCTTTCTGATGGTGCAAAAAGATTTTATTTATCTGTTTAATTTATTATTAAAATTTAGGGTTTTGCGAACTCTTAAGTCCAATTTTTTGAGTGAACTTAACATTGTGTCGCAGGGTTGTAGGATAGGGTAGGGTAGGTTATATAACCTACAGATTCGGGTCAGGGGAAGAGAAAATGTTAGGGAAAGAAAAAAGACAAGGGTTAATGTACGAGTAATGCTTAGTTCCCACTTGGCAGAAACTCCGGCAGAAAATTTTCTGCGGCAGAAAATTTTCTGCTGGAGTTTCTCTAATCCGAATCCTAATGCTTAGTTCCCACTTGGCAGAAATTCCGGCAGAAAATTTTCTGCCGGAATTTCTGCCAAGTGGGAACTAAGCATTAGGATTCGGATTAGAGTTACAGTAAGAGTAAAGGCTAGCAGTACTTTACTTTACTTGGTCCGTTCCACACTTTCCAACACTAACACGCCCCATCTACAGACACGCAGCCCAGAGAAACACACAAAACCAAACCCCAACAACCCGCCTCAATACGACTTATGGACCACACACGCCAACCACAGACCCTGCATCTACCACACCACAGCAGCATCACATCAACCAAACAAACACCTAAGAAAACAAGCACCATGCACACCTACCACATTAACAAAACCCAAACCAAAAGACACAAACAAGAATAGGATGCCCACACACCCACACAATCCCACAAAAACAGGAAAGGGCCAAGTAAAATAAAGTATGTGTGGATGAGGTGTATTTACTTGGCCGGAGATACAGAGATAAACCAATCATTGCAAAAGCAGCACAACTGCAGAAACTGCCGAGTAAACCGGCCGTCAAAGCGGTCAGATCAGCAACACATCGCCCGTTGTATAAGTAACGCCCTGGACAAATGTCCAACCAATCATTTTGTTGTTCATCTTACTTTGTAGTATTCACGCTTTGTAAAACCTTACTACAAAAGAAAATAAGGATTCCTCTTTTTCTTGTTATGTGTCTTGTTTGATCCGTTGTTTTATTGGAACATTGAATCGAGCAGTGTACATTTGTTTGAACACAGCACGGCTAATAAATAGTTGTTGATTGTGGCGACACCACAATTTGGCAACTCTTATTTAGTAGTCAGAAACCTTGAAAATCATTCTCTACAAACATCTCAGACTGCGAAACTAACAGAGTTCTGAGATTGTTTTGATCCATTGGAGTGTCATGTCTTGTCATTCGACTGTTGTCCGGCCGATTTTAACTCTCCCAATACAAATTAATGATATACACAAGTTGTTTTTTTAACAAGTGTCTTTTGACTCCAGACTGCACATGGGCACTAGCACTCCCTTCCTGGTTTCATTGTTTAAAACAATGACGTTGTCTTGTTCTCCTGCCCAAGAGCTTTATCTTCCTCAATAATACCATCATCACCATCATCCTCTTCTACACTCCAAACACTTTCACTACCAGACTCACTATCATACGTAGCAGCCATAATGGAATATCCAAAATCTGAGATCAAATGTTGTCAAAAACTATATAGAATGATAAAACCACTCATACTTTGTGAGTCAAATATGACCCAAAGCGACTATGAGTGTGGATAATTAAATTACTATTAAGATTTTTATATCTATACATTTTTTTGTTAAACTGCTGTGTTTTAAAAGAAAAGTAAAGAAACATCAGATGTGAAAAAATTCTATTTTATACAAGAAAAATTAAATAGTATTTGTGCGCTGCAATTAACCTATCATAGTCCTGATGCGCATTTGCAGCGGCTGAAACAAATGCCGATTTCTATTCAAATGTTGTATGGCAATCGACGCTAATTTTATTTAGTTTTATGGCGTTTTTCAGTACTTTTATCAAATTTGTAGCCAGATTTATACGATTTGCACAAACATTTGGCATGGTTCTGATAACAGCTGATGATCGTAAACCGTCAGCAGTGCCAACAAGTGTTGTGACAATGTGGAATCGAGATCGATATGTAACAATATCATCCGATCCACTGTGCATAAGACACGATACAAAACACCAAAAAATGTACCAAGATAAATTATGCAAACTGGTTTAACTTTATTAATAAATATTATTTATTCAGGTAAATACAAATTAACATATATATGCAAATAAAATTACACTTTACATTACCATGTGGTTCCATGTGCTTAGGCTTAACACAATGGCTGAGGGTCCTGGCGATTACGAGGAATGTGGCTGACTAAAAGTATGTCACACAAAAAGTAATCTGACCAGATAATATGATTCCACTACTATGGAAATAATAGTGAAATCACATTGGGAAGAAAAAGAGGTGTACTTGATCTCGCCATTGCCGATGGCGACCTAAGTGGTCGAAACCACGTTCCGCGTCGTACACCACGCGTTATCTCAAATTGGGGGCCCGGGGCCATGAGAGGGAGAAAAGTAGACAGAGTGACTTACTCACCTATTGTCGGTCCCGGTCCTGTGTCGCGTCCTCGAGTTGTCACACGCCGATGCGTGGCCTTCCCAGTCGCCCGTAGGCCATTTGGCCACGCCCGATCAGCCTGTTGACCTCTCCGATGTCGGCGGCCATAGAGAAACACAATGTCCAATGTGCATGATGCACAGGCCATTATATTGGCCCCATATTTGCCTCATGTATACCTCAGTTTCTGGCCGATCAAGGCCCTGAGGCACCATAGACTTACTTTAAAGGTTATACACTACACTTAAATAATACACTTAAATAAATATACACTTTAAACACTAAGGTAATTAATCATAGGCAATATCACAGGTCAAACAACATTCAATGGTCAAGTTCAGTTCATGCAGAAGCATTACTTCCTGTTTTACATGGCATTATATACCCTGCTAATCCTCCCTAATCCCTATGGAATGTGGAGATAGGAGCAGCCAATGGGTAAAGCAGGTTGTGGAATGTTAAAATTTCACCCTCTACATCATCCACTATGTCGGGGCGAATGGTCAGCAGAATATATATTTATATATTTACTGACCACTACTTTTGGCTAATACTATAAATAAGAGTGATATTTATTATCCTGTTATTTACAGTTTTATTGCTACAGTTTGAATATGCCGCTACAGACGCGACAGCGCACTCTAGTGGCAATTCCTCACTATAACTACAGTTCGAGACCGTCACAGTGTCAAAATTCGAAACTAATCGGCCTAAATCTGAGTTGAGTGACCTTTCTATCAAAAGACCATGATATGAATATCAAATTTAAATCTTTATGTCTACACAGCATCTACATATAATAATTTGCTAACTGCTACTTTCGTAATGCTCAAGCAGCAACAATCCCTGCAACTCTGTAACAACCTCATATGCAATGACTCCATTGCAACAATGTGTGATGTGACAGTGTTGTTACAACGAGATTTGGTTGTGCAGTTGTCACCAGGCAACAACGATGCACTGACATGACAACATCCAAACAAACAAAACACTTGAAACACAAAACATAAACAAAACCTGACATGACAACACCCAGACCTCAGGCAATGCAGTCCAATGATGTGTCTGTTTGAGCGCATAATTCAACCAGTTACGGTTAGATTAGCCCACCGCAGGCATTAGGACAAATCTTGCGCGCTGCGTTTCGCGAGATTAGTTTTCAGGTTTTCAGGGACTGCTGATCGGCATAAAAAAACAAACTTCTCCTGTCATGTGACAAGCTTCTCCACAAGTAGTTTTAGAGTACAGCCAATTAACAGCACTGTTTAATGTTTAATAAGAATGGCAGTTTTGAAAGTGGTTTCATCTAAAGCTCCACACAACAGAATTGTGATATAATATTCTTATTTCAAAATCTGATTTGATTAAAAACTCTTTATAAAACCCATTGTATACATTTCCGAATAGTGCATGATCACATTACTCTATAAACTTCTGCACATCCGACATAGTTATTCGTCATCATCAATATTATTTTCATTTGAACAAAGTGAAGTTAAAATGAGTTTGAATCTGCAATTACTCGTTCAAATTACACCAAATGTTTTTACTTTTTCTTTCAGCACTTTTGAAGTCCATAAGTTTGAAGGTCGTCATTACTATTTTGACCACTTACGTCCAATGACTTGGTCACAAAGCATCTCGATGTGCATGGAAAGAGGTTTGCAAATTATCAATGCAAATACAAAACCAGTCAATGACTTCCTTAAAACATAAACCCACAATGATAAAGGTATACAGTTGTTACGGGTATACAAGTATAGGTAATTGATTATGGCGAACACATTAGTTACATGACCTGTGACCTCAAAAAATTTCCAATTAGAAAGTTGTAGAGAATTATTTGTTTAGTACAATATCATTAAAAAAACAGTATGTTAATAAGAACTTATTTTGAGAAAGATTAGTTGGCATAAAAAAGATTTTTTTCTAGGATTTTTTTCCTTAATTTTTCAGAAATTTTATTGGAATTGTTTGTTTTGTGATTTTAAGTCACCTAAATGTTTCCAAGTATTCATTTTAATTTAAAATTCCAATAAATTTTCTTAGGAAAACCTAGGAAAAAAAACTTTTTTGTGGTAACTAATTTTCCTATTTTTCCCAAAATAAGTTCATATATTAACATACATTTTGATGATATTGTACAAAACAAATGATTCTCTACAACTTTCTAATTAAATTTTTTTCCGCTAAACCTAATGCTTGAAAAGTTAGAAATCCCAAAATTTTGCAAATGACATTTGAGGTATGTGTTTGCCAAAATCAATTACCATACCTATACACCGATAATTTCAAATCTGTACCTAGAATATATATTTTTAATTATTTTGAAAAATTTCTCTTACTGAAAATCCCTGTACAGTAGTTATAACTAAACTCCTTTTACACCAAGCTTGTGTAAAATGTCATTGTCTGAGAAATGCACCATATCAAAAGTATACTTTATGGTATCTCATTTTATCTCATTTTGTCGAGCTGAGTGGGAAAATCACTACTCATGAAACAACCCAATGTTGAATTAATATCTTTTAATGTTGTGTTCATAGTCAACATCCGTTAGATATTAAATCAACAGTCTGAGACAACGATCAAACAGTTGAGTTGATATGCAACATTCATTAAATGTTGTATCAACATTTCGATACAACAATCAAACAGTGGATTTCTGGTTAAATTAAACTTGTTTTAACTATTTCTGGTTAAATTAAACTTGTTTTAACTATTTCTAGTTTAATTAAACTTGTTTTAACTATTTCTGGTTAAAATAAACTTGTTTTAACTATTTCTGGTTAAATTAAACTTGTTTTAACTATTTCTGGTTAAATTAAACTTGTTTTAACAATTTCTGATTAAATTAAACTTGATTTAACTATTTCTGCTTAAATTAAACTTGTTTTAACTATTTTTTAAACTTGTTTTAATTATTTCTGGTTAGATTCAAACATGTTTTAACTTGTTTTGGTTAAATAAACTTGTTTTAACTTATTTGGATTAAAGAAACTTGTTTCAACTACTGATATGATGTAAAAAACAACACTTTCTGTTTTTATAAGTCAAAAAAGACAAATAAGTCAAAATGACTGTGACCACCAGGGTCACCCTCGTTCCCCCTTTTCCGTATGGCGGACACCGTCCACCTATCACAACACCCCCTTACTTGTTAATCCCCTCTTTGTATTTCCAATAAAGATAATTGACCATTCTGGTCTCCAACACCTTAATTAACGTCACGTACCCCTTTCTCTGCCAACCAACGTATTTTCGAGGCTTACATGGCGCAGTCGAACCCTAAGAACCTTACAATGATCACCATCACACCAGATGACGAATTATTAAATTCAACAGACGAAAGAACGTTGAACCGATTTTCTACTAAAGAAATACACCAACATTGCGAAAAACACGGCATCGAGATCGAACCAGGAATCAACAAAACTGCCGCGATAAACACGTTACTTTCGGCCAATCTTGATCGCAACAGGCTGGCATCCGAAAACAAAAACGACGACGACGAACTTCCCGACGATACGACCGCGCAGGAAACGGCCACCGTTTCCCCTCCTAACGTGGACCCGTTTCAAGCAATGATGCTCGAATTCATAAAATGGCAAATGACGCAAAGTAAACCGGACGTACGAATCAAAAGCGAAGCCGACACCGGAAAATCACTGAAACCATTTTTTGGCAACCCTAACGACGATTGCAACCATTTCATCCGCGAAATCGAACACGCTGCCACTCTTGGACGATGGACAGAGAACAGCAAAATAATCCATGCTAACGGATTATTGCGCGGCACCGCGAAGGATTGGTACGACATATTCGGCTCCAAACTAACCACGTGGACAACTTGGACCGAATCACTTAAAAAATTCATTGGCGGCGACGAAAATTACGAACAATGGCGCGCTCGCATCTCGGCGCGCATACAAACCGAAGAGGAACTCGTCTCAACCTACATGAGCAGCAAATTCGCACTCATCGAAAGAACCAAAAACAACTTCCCTATCGAGGAAACCGATATAGTCAATATGACTATCAACGGCTATCTTAACGAGACAATGCGGCACAGCCTGCACTCATCCGGCATCACTACGCGCGCAGACATACTACATTTTGTAAAAAAATTAGAACGATCAGACGAAACATTTAAAATATACAAAGCCGCGCAGGCGAACATACCCAAACCCCCCAAACCCAATTTTTGTCAAAACGCGCGCACTAACCCCGATAACTCGAAAACGATAAAACCCAAGATCGTACCTTACGTCGCTGGCGCCGACAAGGCTTGCGAAACCCTATTCGACTCAGGTGCGGAATCCAACGTTCTGCGTATTGGTTGTTTAAATGACAAAACAAAAATTAGCCCCAACTCAAACGATGACGAAATCGAGTTTTATCGATCCAACTACACCCCCCGAGGATACACAGACGTCAATGTGTGGATCGACGAGCAACAATACAATGTTAACGATGTCGCAATAATGGACGACGATTTCCCATAC
The DNA here is from genome assembly GCA_000239455.1 of Strigamia maritima. Taxonomy (NCBI): domain Eukaryota; kingdom Metazoa; phylum Arthropoda; class Chilopoda; order Geophilomorpha; family Linotaeniidae; genus Strigamia; species Strigamia maritima. Next base: position 4,975 of record JH431936.1, on the reverse strand, counting down.
GAAATGGTCCTTGGCTCTCCCTTCCGTTTTCAAGAAGGGATGAATTGGGACATCGAACCCAATGGCGACATGACCATCAAAACTAAAGGGACCACCACCACATCGCTAAATTTTCTGAAGGCATCAGCCAACCGACGACGCACTCACAACAATCTGGGCAAATCGGGCACGAAACACGAGCGTCGACTCCGACAGATGAATGTCATTCGCAACCACCAAAAAGAAAACTTGTTCGAATTATCGGCCATTAACAACAACAACAAACCGGCCGACGAAGACGACAAATTTATCGAGGATATCGAACGTGCAATTTCGAAGGCCGACTCGTCGGTAAACTCGACGCAGAAAAACAGACTTCGGGAAATCTTCAAACAACACTACGCCGCCTTCACGCATAGCGCTCCCCTTGGCCTCTGCCCTGACGTCCAGTGCGACATACCCCTAACCGACGACTCACCTATTCGTGAAAAACCGATTCGATTTAATGCCAAAGATGAGGCATTCGTTACCGAAACCATCAAAAAATGGATCGATTTAGGGATCTGCCGACCTTCCTCGTCGCAAAACAACTTCCGCTTATTTGTTGTCAACAGCGACTCCTCCACCACCCCACGACGACTAGTACTCGATTTGCGACCACTTAATACCAAACTTAATCTAAAAGTGTATCGTATGCCGACGATAGATGAAGTGATCGAGGAATTAGTAAAAATCCACCCTACTCTCTTCATCACCGCTGACGTCGCACAGGCGTTCTATAACATCCGCATTCGAGAAAACGACTGCTCTATCATCGCATTTTGGACCCCACTCGGACAGATGGAGCTCCTACGCATGCCAATGGGCCTCGCCAACTCACCGTTCATCATGCAAGCGGTAATGGACGAGTTATGCAAAAACATAACATCAACAAAACCATACATTGACGACATCGGACAAACCCATAACGACACCGACGCCCTCATCACGAACTTCGAGTTATTATTACGTAAAATTATCGAAAAAGGCTTAAAAATTCACCTTACCAAGTGCCAACTTCTCCAAAAAGAAATTAAATTCCTCGGTTACCTTATCTCGGCGGACGGACGCCGCACCGATCCTGACCGTTTGGAAGCAATTCATCGTTTCAACAAATTCACTTCGATCAAACACATACGAGCGTTTTTGGGCTTCGCCAGCTATTACAGGCGTTTCATCCGTAATTTCGCAGCCAAGGCACGATGCCTAACTGAACTGACTCGGAAAACGGAAAAATTTTCTGTCGAAACTACCCATCTCGAAACTATCGCAGTACTTAAAAATGAATTGCTTAAATGCATTCAATTAAGTCACTTCCGGGAAAATTGTGACACTTCCCTTTCTATCGACGCATCACACGATGGACTCGGCGCGTGTTACAACAGGAACAGGATGGTAAAACGGTTACCATTGCGTTTGCGAGTCGCGCCATCCCCAAATCATATGCCGCCGCTCACTCTAATGAACTCGAGTGCCTCGCCGTACATTGGGCAGTAACAGAGAAATTCCGTTTCTATTTACTTCCCCTCGCTCGTTTCACAATTTTTACCGATAATTGGGCTGTAGCACACATTACTTCGAAGAAGGAGATCAACCGAAAATACGCTCGCTGGGTCCTGGATCTCCAAGAATTCTCATTCGTAGTCAAACATAAACGTGGAACAGATAACACCATTCCCGACGCATTATCCCGCATCGTCGATCACAAAACCCGCGTAATGTCGATAATTAAAATACGAGACCACCAACTCCAAATAGAACAAGAACAGGACGAATTTTGCAACAGTGATTCTGCAAAAGGAAACGATTTTTTAGTTCAAAAAAAATTGCTTTGCAAACTCGACGATAATCACCTTAAAATTGTCATTCCCGCTTCACTCACGACGCAGATGATAACAAACGCCCACGAGGAGGGCAACCACGCCGATGCTTGGAAAACACTTTCTCGCCTCTCGTCTCGTTTCTGGTGGCCGCACATGTCTAAACAGG
>JH431935.1:3628-40628 GCA_000239455.1 Strigamia maritima | reverse complement strand
CGTCAAATGTTCGACCTTCTGGGCCATCTATTTATCCAAAATGACGGTTACACGTGGTTTGACCGGGCCATCTATTTATTCAAGATGGCGGTTTTGCGCGGTTTGATCGGGCCATGATTAAAAGTAATCATGGACCGGGCTATCAATTTCTTCAAGATGGTGGTTTCGCGCGTTTTATTCAAAAATGACCTTTACTTTCATTGGTTACTGACAGACATGTGACGTAGGGTATGAATACTTTCCTGCGATCAGTCCACTGACCAATCCGAGTTACTCCAAACTTATAGGTAAACAGACTTTAGAGAATACACGGCAGACATAGGCATTCGTGCCATTCATGATTATTTCACCCGCCAGTTCATAAATAAAATGCTTTTAGTAACCACTGTAAGCTCTGAAAATACGTTGGTGGCAGGAATGTACGAAATTAGTCGTTAATTGTGGTGGTTTAAGCCAGAATGGCCGAATATCTTTATTGGAATAAGTAAAAGTGGGAATTACAGATAAGAGAAAGCAAAGCAATGTGATTGGTGGACAGAGGTCACCATTCGGGAAAAGGGGAAACGAGTAGGACTCTGGTGGTCACAATCACAAAAAGTGCAACTGTGAGTACAGATGTTTTAACAAATACGTATAAGGAGGTGAAAACAGCTCTTGCAAGCTCTTTATAGCTAATAAACAAACCTTCAATCGAATACTATAGCCTGACCAGGGAGAGGCAGTCACCAAGGAGATTACTGATGACACAGGTAAAGTTGGTCTAATTGGAACAACTTCTTGTAGAGGCCCATGTGTTTGACTTAAATCAAAATTTACTACTCAACGTATGTAGGTCAGTACCGTAATCAAATACAAATTAATTCACTTTTACTAGTGATTTTTATTTAAATGTGAGAATAAATAGGCTTAAATATTTATTCATCATAGTTCTTGATTTCAATATTTACTGGTGTTTTCTAGATATCTCATCACTTCAGCACTTAATCACTAAACTTGGCGTAATTAGATGGGCAGCGCCATCTATTGGCCAAATAATAAGTAGTTTATGGGGTCAAATCGTTACATTCTTAGGCAATGGATCAAGGATCAATGGATCATTTTTTTAGTTTAATTATTAGTATTAATTTTACTGTTTTTTAGTACTTACTTTGGCCATGTTTATAATACAAATGAAGATTTATCGCAAAAGATTCTTCGACTGTCTCGATACTCACTAACTGTGAGTCTAGAGTAGCACAATGTTTAAAGGCATCCACCCAGATTACTGCTTGAGTTGAAAATAAGTAACAACCTTGGTGAAGACTGATAAAGCCATCAGGGCAGGCATTGGTAACATTCCAAAGCCAGCAAATGGCAAACACTGAAATACTTATATAGTTTATGAATTGTGTGAAGCGCGAATTAACTACTGTATTTACTCGAAATGTATATATTGCAAATATTTTACCAAAAAATAAGGTCCCTGCAGTCATGGTTTTACAATTGTAAAGTAATGTTTCTCAGTTGAATTTATTTCTTTTTTATGTGTGTTTGTTATCTATTATGTAAAATGCTTAATGTTCAATGTTCAATGTTCATTCGGGGAAATAGACAGTGCGTATGTAAAAATCATGGGAAAATAAACAGATGTACCTTATATGATAATTTGATAAAATGTCGATGTGTGGAAAGATGTTAAATTTCCTGGAAAATTAATACATTAAACATGGTAGATGAAAAAACGCATTTACTGTACTTTTTAAAAATTACTAAGAAATCGTAATCTTACCAAAATTAAGTAGTTAAATGAAAAAAAAACTTTATTATTTTCTCTTGAGGATTATACTGCTATAGTGCCCTATCTTCTTCATTTTTTTCATTCTTCAATCTTCATCCAAGTAAATTATTCTTCATAATAATCATAAATAAATGAAATGAATGCAAATAAATTTTGTAGCCTGATAACAATGCGCCAAAATCAAACTTGATGCATCTTTGTGATTTCTCACTCTTTGATGATGCCACATTCTTGTAAATGCGCTCTGGGCATTGCTGCAAACGACGTGTTGCCTTAATACAAATTCCGCGAGTAGGGAATAGCCGAATAGTATACAGGATGGAAAAAAGTTTTTTTCCCAGCCATTATTATGCAAATGGAAATTGGAAGTATGAAAAATGTGCTAATGGGAGTAAATTGGAAGTTGGGTGGTGGCCATCCAAATCTGACCTCAAATTTGACCTTCAAAATCATCTTCAGAAATTGAAATACCGGTACTATATCTCGGAAACCGTGCGTCGTAGCTAGCAAGTTCCAATTAGAAAGTTGTAGAGCATGGTCTAATTGACTACTAATTGGTCTAAAAACATAATAATTAATTTAATACAATCAATTTTTTTGACTAAGAGATCAGCCTGAACTAATTATACCTGCTGTCACTAAATATACCCTGAGCATGCGTATTGCAGCCTTTTATTCTCTCTGAATTCTGTAAGCTTACTTAATTAGTTATTTTTTATTTTTACCATAAAACTTTCAATTGACCAATGCAATTTTTACACTTGGCCGGTTATTGCTATTTTTCACAAATAAAAAACACAGTAGCCGAACAGTCATTATCATTCCAACAATTACTCCCATTGGGTAAATAATTCAAATGAATGCAACGTTCAAATCCATTCTCATCGTTAGGTTCATTGGCACACCAATTTGTATAACTCAATGGTTTTCCATTGCTCATCCAGATATAACGACCTTGTTGATAGGCATCGGATCCCGAAGTCCAATAATAAGTTACATCTGAAAAGTTAACAAAAGTGATTTTATTAACATGTTTTTTTTGGAGAATAGTATGACAAAACCATAAGACTGTACAACCATTGATTTTTTTTGTAAATTATGTAATTTAATGGTTTTGTAATGCGTACTTACCGCGACCATGTTTACGAGACATGTGAAGATTTATCGCGAAAGATTCTTCGATTGTCTCAATGCTCAGTAACTGTGAGTTTAGCCTTGAACAATGTGTATATGCATCCAACCAGGTTACTAAATTTTCAGAAAAGAAGTAACAACCTTGAAATTGATCAAGTTCAAGATGAACAAAGCCATCAGTGCAGGCATTGCTAACATTCCAAAGACAACAAATGGCAAATACTGAAAAAAATCAACTTGTACATAGTTTATGAATTGTGTAAATGTATTGCAAAAATATTTACCAAAAGATAAGGTTCGTGCATTCATGGTTTTATTGATAATAATTCTTTGTGTAATTTAATTTTATATATTTGTTTGTAATCTGAGAGATATAGACGATGAGAAAATAACAGATGTATGGTTATTTGTGAGAAATGTCCATTTGTGTTGTAAATCAAACATTAAATATCTTAAAAATTTGATATAATTTGATATTAACAAATAAGCTTATTGTCATGATTAGAGCGTAACGGGAGGGAATTCCCGGGACCCGAATCCCGGGAAATCACTGCTAAAATGCAATTCCCAATTCCCCGGAATTTTTATTTTTTCCCGGGAATTTCCGAATATGGACATATATGTCCGAAATTCATTCATTTTCATTTGAATTTTGTGATTTAAAATGGTATTTTTACCAACCCAAGTTGAATTTTCCAATTTAAAAAGGTATTTTTATTTAAAATTATTGAATTTTCGTATTTTAAATTGTATTTTTACCAAAATTCTTATTTAAAAAGGTATTTTTAGCGAAATTTATACTTAAAAAGTTATTTTTACCAAAATTTATACTTAAAAAGTTATTTTTACTGAAATTTACAATTTGAAATGGAATTATAATGCTCCAAAAAATAAAATTTTCTTCTTTCTAGCATTCTTATTTTACTTTCAGATGCACACATAAATTCATTTTTGAGAAGAAAATCTGTATTTTAAGTACAAAAATATAATTTATAGGCGTCTTAAACTAATTTTTAGCTGCTTTTAAATTGGTGCTGATCTGAAGGTGAAATAAGAATACTAGAAGAAAACAATTTTTTTTTTTTGTATAAAAATTAAAAATATATCTTAGTATAATTCCATTTGAAACTGGAAATGTCAATAAATTTTTGTTAAAATTCCAGTTTAAATTAATAAAATTTAATGAATTTTGGTTAAAATTCCGGTGTAAATTGGAAAATTCAATGAATTTCACTAAAAATGTTGGGATTCTGAATTTTTTTAGCTTCTGGGAATTAGGGTTTCCAATCGAGTAATCGAGTACTCGATTACTCGGCGATTTTTTCGAGTAATGAAGTACTCGACTACCCGAGAAAAAATCGTCGAGTAATCGAGTATTACTTATGATGACTGTAAAATCTTTTTTATTGTTTATCATGCTTTAAACATACCGTTTCACATGCATATATGCATGTGAAACGGTATTAAACGAGAAAATAGTATTTTCTCGTTTAAAATACATATTTTATCATATATGGATGTGGAACTACTGTATACGTATATACATGTACAAGTCTATCTAATGCTGTCACGTATGTCACGTATGTCACGTACGTATAGTAAACTATTTTCGCGATATTAAACTTATATAAAAGGTACTGAGTCTTCCATTTCTTCCATTGTTCAATTCAATTTGGTTCAGTTCAATTCGGTTCAGTTCAATTCGGTTCAGTTCAATTCGGTTCAGTTCAATTCGGTTCAGTTCAATTCGGTTCAGTTCAATTCGGTTCAGTTCAATTCAGTTCAGTTCAATTCGGTTCAGTTCAATTCGGTTCAATTCAATTCGGTTCAGTTCAATTTTTAACAATTATTACTGTAGAATGTCTTCTAGAAAATCAAAGTGTGGAATTATTTTAAAAAAGTTTCTGGTGGAGGAAAATGTTCAGTTGGTGATTGTGATGATCTTATTCAAACTGCACAATCAAACAATACAGCTTTATTAAATCATCTAAAATTAAAACACAACATTGATGTACGAGCAGAACGAGCAGCAAAATATTAAATATTAAATATGCAAATATTATATTAATTTTACTTAAAAATAAACTTTAACTTTTTTAAATTTTTTAATTTTTTTTTTAATACTCGACTACTCGACGAGTACTCGAGAAAATCGACTACTCGATACTCGGTACTCGACTTTTTTGAAAGTCGAGTAAAATGGAAACCCTACTGGGAATTCCCAGGAATTCCCGAGAAGCTTAAAATTTCCTTTCCCAATTCCCGGGAAATGAAAAAGTCGGGAAAAAGAACCCTCTAGTCATGATTATAAATGCTTCAATTGTGAATTAAAAGTTTTAAAGGAAATTTTTGCTTAATGTACTGTACAGTATAACTATTCAAAGCAAACCAGACGGATTTATTTACCTAAACTCAAATTTTAGTTGAACACATTATTAATAACATTATCAAATGATATTATGACTGGATATTGAATTTACTATATCATATTGTAAAGTTTTTGATTTCTTTAAATCAAATCAATAAATTAGAGCAAGCGGAGCGATTTTAATTTTAAGAATGTTGTTAATATTGTTAAATTTTCGGCCAATCATGGCTGCTTATAGTGAGATGCTCCTTTCTTGAAAATCGCCCTTGACATGCATTGTACGTTCAGTTATTTATTTTTATTTTTTTTAATACAATTTTCAATTATATGTAGTGAAAACATTGCTCTATCATAACAATTTTTGCCGCGCAGAAACAACATTTTACAGTAATGCTTAGTTCCCACTTGGCAGAAATTCCGACAGAAAATTTTCTGCCGCATAAAATTTGGAGTGTAGATAGCAGCAGTGTTTACAAATTGGCATCCATTTTTAAATTCTACTTTTCTGCACTTTTTTTGCCCACTTTTCAGTCCACAGGTGGGAACCAACGACAGAGAAACATACTTTTCTGCACAGCAGAAAATTTTCTGTCTGAGGTTCTGCCAAGTGGGAACCTAGCATTATGCTTGATTCCCACTTGGCAGAAATTCCAACAGATACTTTTCTGCTGCAGAAAATTTTGAGTGTAGAAAACAGCAGTGTTTACAAATTGCCTTCCTTAGCTGGCATCCGTAGTGTTCACGTAGCATATACGTAACACATGTTCCCTCCGCTAGGTGACGCTGCATGGCCCTACCTGCGGGATTAGCATATTTGAATAAAGCAGTCTTGTACTTATAAGACAATCCATGTTAATCTGTGGGCCTAACACTTTGCGCACCGAACACTTTTCCGTATGTCCGGATAGCACAGCATATACCCTATATGGGAGAAAAAAAAACAACTTCATTTGCTATTGAGGACTCTACTCTCAAATATTTAATCATGAAGATAAGAAATATGGTTAAACGTTGACGTCTCTGAAAGAATCCTGGGAAAAAGCAAAAAACAATGTTTTTAATTACTGTTTAAATTTTATATCTTCAATAGTCGCTTTCAAGTAGTCATAAAATCTATTTAAAATATATTTTACGATTTAATACAAACATAGTTAAATTTTTATTATCAATAATCAGGATGCTGTTTGATTTTGTATAGACAACATGTATAGAACAAAATTGATTTTTGGTAAGTTTATAAAATTAAATATTTGGGGAAAACATTTCCAAAAAAATAATTCTTCTTAAATACAAAATTTAGTGATTGCTATTTTCTGCTCGTTGTTTACCCTCAATCTATCTCACGATTGTCCATATGTGTTGCATGAGAATTGCCCCAAAGAGTTTCTTAAATTGGGTAATTATTGTTACCATTTTTCGAAGAATATTGGTGGTTGGCATAAGGGATTTACGTATTGTACGGCAATGAACTCCGAGTTAGCTAGTATCGACACGGAGGAAGAATTCCAAGCAATTAAACGTCAGCTTTCATCTCTTCATACTAAAAGTGAGTATACGAGTAGATAGTGAGTAGATAAAAAAAAAACTGCTGGATTGGCTGTACTTTAGATTATATGATGACCGTAAAAAGTATTTTACCGGCTATTGGAGAATATTTTCAACTTTAATTCATCTCGATTATGTAAAATTCAATTATTCTGCTATTGCTAAATCCAAGATGGCTGCCTGAACAATATGATTTCAATTCTCATAATCCATGCCACACGTGGATTATGTAAAGAATTGTAAGAATTGGATGATGACAGATCAATTGAATGCAGCTATTTTTCTCTACATACTCTATTTAACAATTCGTGCACAAAACTCCCATTGGTTAATGACCTATGCATTGTACAGAAAGTATGTATTGTAATATCTTATTTTAATCCTATTGCTTTGTAGTCCAAAAATGTTCATGTCATTGCTAAAAAACGAAAGTGTTTGTAAAATATTTTAAAAAATTATTTACATTTGGGTTTTTGTATTGTTTCACATTTTTTGGCTACGAAACAATGATTTTTTTGACTCATCTCGACTAGAGGATTAAAATAAGATACCACAATATATACTGTTATATCTCTTGATCATGTAGATGTCTTCATGATTTTCTAAATGAGTAAGCCAAAATATTGGAGGCAATGAGAAACGATATTTGTTGCTATGTTACTATTGTTCAATTGTTACTATGTTACATCAATCAATCATATATGTATATGTGCATACATAACAATCTTCCCTTAAATTATTTTATAATTTTATAATTAATAATTTGTAATTTATATTCTTCTTTTGTTTTGTGGAGGTCTGTAAGGATGATTCTTTCTCTGAACTCGAGTCGACCTGCGTTGCCCATCCAACTAAGTCGACCCCATTGGTAATGCTGGTAATGCCGTAGGGTCTACTGTCTGCCACCATCGCTTTTTCGCTTTTGGTTGTTCTTGTAAGGAGGGGCTTTGAAGTGCTTCCGCACGACAAAATCTTACAGGTGGGCTCGTGCATTGGTCAATCACTGCGTCTTTTTGTGTAATTATCCTCTCACGTAGATGGTTTACATGTCTGGTAATAGTTGTACCATTGGTGCAGAGCTTAATTTGGTATATTACGTTGCCTTGTCTGCTTTTTATGACACGCTTATGCCATTGTTTATCAGCTTGCTGAATCCATACCGCTTGCCCACTCCAAAATTGTCTAAGGGGTAGCTTCCTTGATTCAATCTGGGTAGTGACTTGTTGTAAAGACATGGCCGCTGCAATATGTGTTCTTGGATTTTTCCCAAACATCTTGGTTGCTGGTGAAAGGCCGTCGCTCGCTGATGGTGTTACATGTTGATGATACAAAAATTTTGCTACATCCAATAATACGTTTCCAGTGGTGTATTTTCGTAAGCCACTCTTGAATGATTGTACCGCCCGTTCGGCAGGACCATTGGATTGGGGATGCCATGCTGGGCTGAGAAATCGGTCAAGTTCTATTGATTTAAATGGCGGTCCATTGTCTGACACCATAGTTTCGGGAATACCGAAGGTTGCAAACCATCTGGTCAACTGCATTATTACATCAGTAGCTGTTGTGCGTGGCATTACCGCAATTTCTATCCAATTTGTATGGACATCGACCAATACAAAATATTTTATGTTATGCACTGGTCCTGCAAAATCGACGTGGACACGTTGCCATGGCACAGTAGTTTTTAACCACGACAAAGGTTCCTCATGTGTTGGAAGCTTGCGTTCTTGTTGGCATATCCGACATATTTGTACATAATTGGTCAGGTCTTTATCGATTTTGGGCCACCAACATGCCGTACGTGCTATCTGTTTCATTATTACTATTCCCGGATGTCCACGGTGCAACAGCTCTAAAACATCGCTCCTTAGTGCTTCCGGTATCAACATTCGGGCCCCACGAAAAACGATGCCATCAGTAACCGATAATTGTTCAGGTGCGTACAAATAATCCTTTAATTGGTATTTAATTTCAGGTGTGTTCGTTCCATTTTTTAAAACATCCAATAATGTTATCATAGCTGGTTCGTGAACTATCGCTTCTCGTATTTGTTGTAGCGATATATTACTTGTTACTTCGTTGACAAATAAACTGTCAATCAATTGGTCTGACTTGTCTTCATCGCTATAGCTTGCTGGTAATGGTAGTCTGCTGAGTGCATCGGCATTAGCAATATCACTACCTTTGCGATATTCGAATGTATAATTATAAGTATTAAGGATCAACATCCATCGTAACATGCGTAGAGATACGATGCTTGGTATCGGCTTATCCCTCGTAAATAATCCCAGTAATGGCTTGTGATCAGTTACTATAATAAATGGTCTCCCAAATAGATAAAGGTGGAAATGTTTCAGTCCAAAAATAACTGGAAATCCTTTGCGGTCAGTTTGGGCGTAATTCTTCTGGGCGGTCGACAGCGTTTTAGATGCATAGGTTACTAATACTCAATCTGATTTATCCGGTGAGCAAGGATTGCGCCAACTCCAACTGGCGAAGCATCGACCACTAAGACCACCTGTTGCTTATCGTTGAATGGAACTAGGACTTTGGACGATACCAGCGCTCTTTTGATTTCCTCAAAAGCTGTATGTTCAACATCTGTCCATTTCCATAGGGCTTCTTTCTGGAGAAGTCGGTGTAGTGGTGCTAATAACGTTGCCATCCCTGGTAAAAAGGAGTTGTAATAGTTTATTATGCCAAGAAATGCTTTCAGTTGTGATTGATCAGTAGGTGGTGGTGCTGCAGTTATTGCCTCTATTCGAGTCTTCAACGGTTGTGTACCATTCTCGCTTAATTGGAAACCCAAAAAATTGATGGCTGTTTTCATAAACTCGCATTTAGATAACCGCAAATGGAAACCAACATCACGACATTTCTGCAACACTTTGCGTAGTAGTTGATAATGGTCTCTTTTCGTCAGCGTTGGTAACATTATATCATCTTGATAAGGTTCTACAGGAGTAATATCTCTGAATTCCATCTCCATTATTCTTTGAAACTCTCCCGCTGCGGCCGTTATACCAAATGGCATGCGTGTAACTTTAAAAAGACCATGATGAGTGTTTACTGCTTCAAGAAGAGCTGACTGTTCATCTAATAAACGTTGCTGATGTGCTTGCGTGATATCTAACTTGGTGAAATACTTTGCCGGTGGTAATCTCGTAATGTTCATAATTTTCGGTAGTGGGTTCGGGTCAGGTTGTAAAACACGGTTAACAGTGGCACGGTAATCGCCACATATTCTGATTCCGCCATTCTTTTTTGCCACGATGACCAGTGGAGTTGCCCACTCATTAAACTTCAACGGCACAAACACGCCTTGTTTGACTAACTCATCAATAGCTTCGTCCACTTGTTTTAACAGTGCAACCAGTATCGGTCGAGGTCTATAAAATTTAGGTGATAGATCTGTATTTATTTTAAGCCGCAAAGGTTCGCCCTGATATAAACCCAATCCGGGTTCAAACACATCTCGATAATCATTAATTATTTGATTTAACGTCATATCATCACTGTGAGATGATATCTGATTAATACCCGTCTGGTTTCTGTTGGGTTTCAGTTGGAGTTCATGAATAACGTTTCGTCCGATTAGATTTGATCCACTTCCGGTAGTTACCACCAACTTAGTTGATATTTTCTTGTTATTTACTTCTAATAATACATCGATTTGACCTTGTACTGGTACGGGTGAGTTTGCATATGTTGACAAACGAGTCGATATAGGCTGGATCTCAGGTGCATCATCGCTCGACCACAAAGATTGATATGTGTCATAACTAATTAAAGATAACTCAGACCCGGTGTCCATCTGCATGGTCAAAGGTTTCCCATTGATGATTGCTTTAACCAAGTATGGTGAGTATCTTGTTGTGTTGGCACGCATCATGAATATCGGATAGGTCGGCTCATCTTCGTTTTTAATAAGTTGATTTGTGTCCATGTTGTTTATGGGTACCCGTTGCTGCTGAAACTTGGGGTTTTGCTGCTGTCCCGAATATGATCGTTGTGGAGCTGTGGATTTCAAGCATACTCGTGCTAGATGATCAATATTACCGCACTTATAGCATTTGGCATTTATGGCAGTACAGGGTGTCCCTTTATGGTCCAATTCACATCGTTTGCATTTTCCGGTCAACCTTCCTATTGTCATATTTCCTGTCCTATCATTATAACGAGATGGACCAGGTTCAGTCCAATTTGATTGTTGTGGTGTCCGGTATTCGCGGTTCTGCCATGGTGTTGCTCTCCCGGTGGTGTTGTTTTGCTTAAAGTCCTGTTGATCACGTCTGACTTGCAAGGTCAATGTCTCTGGTGTCAATGGGGTATTCGTATGACAGTCGTTTTGATAAACAAGCTGTCCAGCATTGGCCGCTTCTGCAGCTTGCGCCATTTTGATCACTTCCTGAAGTGTTAGTGTTTCTTGCTCAAGGAATCGTCGTCTTAATCTGTCATTATTAATTCCGCTTACAATCTGTGCAGAAATAGCATCCTCAATGATCTGTTTAGTGCCAAACGCACATAATCTAGCAATCGCTCTTAATGCCGCTACGTAGTCGGCCACAGATTCATTGGGTTGTCGATCCCGTCGCTGTAACTTATATTGTTGGACATGTGGTCGTACTACTGCTCTGTAATGTTCCGTTAATTTGGTGATCACATCATCTTATGAAACGTTTTTCAGCTTCTCTGGCGATGCCAGATCTCGTGCCAATGCAGCAACTTCAAATCCGACAACTGATATGAGTACTTGCCGTTTTTCAGAATCATTTATTTTATTCAAGGTGCAATAGTCATCGAATTGTTCTATATATTGCTCCCATTGGTCGCCTCCGTGTCCAGTAAATGGTCCAACGTTGCCCAGTAGATACGGTGATTGTGGCTGTGATGTTAGGCCTGATAATGTTGGGTTAGGCCCGGCAGTTTTGCTAAGTTCAGTTTTTGACATTTTGCTGTTTATATCTTTCTTCTTATATTTATATTTCTTGTTAAATTCCTTGTTACTTTGTTTTGCTGATCAGATGAATCTTATTCTGTTGATCTGTTCTATATGTTCCTTTTAGGCCTCTTTATCCGTTCCACACTGTGTTGTAATCTTGTAGATATTACTTCAATTGCTTGGTTATTTTCTTTCTTTTTCCTTTTATCTCGTCACCAACTGTTATATCTCTTGATCATGTAGATGTCTTCATGATTTTCTAAATGAGTAGGCCGAAATATTGGAGGCAATGAGAAACGATATTTGTTGTTCAATCGATTGACATAAAGTGTTTATTTATTACATGTTGCTATGTTACTATTGTTCAATTGTTACTATGTTACATCAATCAATCATATATGTATATGTGCATACATAACATATACTTTCGGTACAATGCAAAAAAGTTCACTTTTCAGTTTCGTGCACGAATTGTTGGATAGAGTTTAGTTCTAATAAACAATTACTATTTTAGCTCGTGCCAATTACTGGGTTGCGGGTTCGGATTTGGTAAAAATAAATAAATTTGTCTGGACTAACGGACAAGATATTAAAACCCACTGGTGTGTTGGTGAACCGGTATTCGATAACATAGAACGTTGTGTGCACATATCTCATTATCCTCCTGGTAAACAGCCAACTTGTTTCAATGATAATGTTTGTGAATACAATCATTCATGGAGCGCCGACGTACATTATTTATGCAGAGTCAAACCTAAGCCAATAAATGTGTAATTAATTATTATCACTTGCTACAAATAACATTTTTGTCTGTAATTTTCAATTAAATGTTTCAAATAAACTGTTGTGGTGAAAGATAAATGTAAACATAATTTATTACAGTTAAATTATAAATTTTTAATAATACGTTAATTTTTGGTAAGTTTATAATAGGGGGTTAGCAGTTTTGGAGAAAAACATTTCAAAAAAAATAATTGTTTATTAATATAAAATTTTGTTGCGAGTTCTTTACCTTCAATGTATCTGAAGATTGTACAGATGATTTATGCAAAATGTCCCAATGATGAGTTTTATAAACTGTCTAATCATTGTTACAATTTTTCGGAAAATAATGGAAATTGGCTATAAGGGCATAGACGGACTTCTTTATAACTACAATAGTTTTAATAAGCAATTTTTTTGAATTACTGCTATACTACCCATTGCTATTTGCTGCCAGTGGTTTGCATTCAATAGGGGTATTCAGAAACTGCCGCATAAGTGCGCAAATGCATAAGTGTGAAAATGTGATTTTACACATGCGCACCGGAAGTCTCATAGGCTTCATGTTATGTTATTGTGACTCATTATGCGCACGTGAGTCACATACCATAACATGAGGGCTATGAGGCTTCCGGTGTGCACGTGAGTCACATACCATAACAAGAGGCTTATGAGGCTTCCTGTGCGCATGTGTGAAATTACATTTTCACACTTCTGCATTTGTGCGCTTATGCGACAGTTTTTGAATATTCCTATAATGTTTGTCACGATTGTACAGATGCTCTATACTGCTCTATACTCTTATACCTTTATTGGAACAGAAAAGGCTATTTCAAAAATTAAAAATAAATTTCCAATAGTTTAATTTTAAAATGTAAAAAATTTATTGTTTTGTCCCGTCCGCAGAGATCATTTAGACCGAACGGGATTGGACGAGGAGTCCTCTGTCCCGTCCGCAGAGGTGTCCCGTCCGTAGAGGTAATTTTCTATTGGTCGGGATTGATCGGGTCGGGTCCACTCAAAATCGTCCCGACCACAGAGGTGTCCCATCCGCGGAGTGTCCCGTCCGCGGAAGTTTTACTGTATGTTAGTTTTATTTTCTAATAAATCAGTTGTACAACTGTCACCACTTCGTATGCTGTTATAGTTTACTTCTCAATCCAGATTTAGCTGATATCTCAACAGGTTATGGTAAACCTTTAGTCTTTCATCATATTTGCTATTAGATGGAGTAGACAATGAGATGCAATTAATTTTTTGAGTTCCTGGGTAAAAAATCAATTGTTGTATATACCAATTATGAAAAACTGAAGCTCAAGATTGTATTTTATTATTGGCACAATTTAGATGTTGAATGAGCAAATATACATGACAACGTTTATACCCATGATTATATATTCTTGTTTTAACTCTAGTGTATATAATAACATGAGAAAAATTCTATAAATTCAGCATTTATTTATTTTTTATTGTTACAATAGAATTGTCAACTAACCAATTTAACTTCACTACATGGCATGTTATCGATTTTTTTCACAAATAAACAAGTCATTAGTGGCATCTGAACATTTATAAGCACTCAAACAACTCCTTCCATTCTCAAAATCCAAATAAATGCAATCTTCATCTCTCTTACTATTGCTAGGTTGATGGGGACACCAATTAATATAACTCAATGGTTTTCCATTGCTCAACCAGATGTAATGACCTTCATCGAAGGCATCGGATCCTGAAGTCATATAAAGAACCCTATCTGAAATGGAAACAGAACTTATTTCATCTAAAAAATTATGCGGCGAAAACATATACCAGTCACTTCTAATTTAATTGGGTATTTTGTGGTTTCTACAATTTGGGATACTTATATAGGTAGTTAATGTTTTATGTATCTGGCTCTGGCACCAATTGAGAATGGAAATAATCAACGTAGTACGGTATTTAAAATGTCAAAAACAAACCAGCTTGCTCACTGTTATATGTGCTAAAATGCACATTCCTAATTTAATAGTAGGTAAACTTACCACTGCCATGTTTACGATGCAGGTGGAGATTTAGCGCAAAAGATTCTTCGATTGATTGTCTCGATGTTCAGTAAATATGAGTTTAGCTTTGCACACTCTGTAATTGCAGTCGACCTGGATACTCTAGTTTGAGAAAAGTAGTAACAACCTCTAAATTGATTCAGGTCTATACGGACAAAGCCATCGGTACAGAAATTGCTAGTAACACTCCAGAAACAGCTAATGACCAAAACTGAAATACCTATATACAGTAATTTATGAAGTGTGTAAACTGAATTTACTATTGTATGTGGTGTAACTATATTAGACAGTTTGCGATTTCTTGTACGAGATTTTTTTTATTATGAGAATGCTAAAATAGCGAGATATTGTTAAAAATCTCGTCGCAAAAATTCTCGTTTGAAAGGTCTCGGTCGAGATTTTTCAAAAATCTCGTTTCAAATTGTCGTGTATACGACTTGATTTGCGCGCATGCGCACTGCATACAATACAACAATTGTCGTGAAATTCTGCCGCCATTTTCCCTCCGCTTCGGTTGCAATGTTGGAAAATTTGTGTCGATTTCAATATCTCAGGTTAGTTTTTTTATCAGTCAAACACCTTGCACAAACCACAAGCCCAATACTTAGGCTTAATTTGTGACAAGGTGTCTAGTTCTGCCAAAAATTGTTGCCGCCGATTTGTGTGTCGTATGTAACACGTTTCGTGACAAATCGCAAACACACAATACGACATTTTATTAACGAGATTTAAAAAACCGAATTTCCAAAAATTCGTTTTTTTTTTTAAATTACTCGTTTTCAATCTCGTACGAGAAATCGCAAACTGTCTATTGTAAAAATATTTAACGAAAATAAGGTTTGTGCAGTCATGGTGGTTTTATAATAATAAGGTAATAATTGCTCGTTGAATTTATTTTTATATGCGTATTTGTAATCTACGATGTAAAAATCATGTGAAAATAACAGATGTATATGATAATTTGAAAGAAATGTCAATGTGTGCAAATGGTGTTAAATTTCCTGGGAAATTGATATATTAAACACATTTACTGTACATTCTAAAGATTACAACGAAATTATAAACATATAGTCTTTAGTCCTACCAAAAGTAGTTATATGAAGAAAAAAACATTATTTGCTTTTGAGGACTACTGCTATCGTGCAGTTTTGCCATGAGGAACACTATCTTCTTTTTAATTTTTTCTTTAGCCAAGTAAATTAGTCTCCATGTTTTATGCCCTATACAATTATATATACATAAATTGCATTCGAAAATGAAAACCAACTTGATTTTAGCTGTTCTAGAATGCCTGGTGTGGGTTTTAGACCCCAAATATTGCATGCTTAAAACAAAACGATCTCCAGATGTAAAACTCGGCCGAGTTTTCACATACGTACTTGTCCAAAACATAGACCGAGTTTTGTTAGTTGATGGGAAAAATCAGTGTTCCTGGAGAAAATCCATCGACAAAAGGCAGGCGAACTCTTAAAAAAAACTCCTCCACACATTTTCAACATATATTCTTTTTGCGGAACCTGTGCTGGCCTAATGAGCCATTGCAACGGCCCACCTGAGCCACCGGCCTTTTGGGTTATGCCAGAATGCCCGACTGGAAGATCCTACCCCTAGTTTGTGCTGTCATGGTTTTTATGTTAAGGTAATAATAATGTTAGTTGAATTTATTCTTATGCAGTATCATAATTTGTTTGAAGAATTATATAAGACGTTTTGTCTTATATATTTGTGAGAAATATCAATCTGGGTGATAAAGTATCAAATTTCCTGTAAAACTATACTTGTATATTCATTATGATTTAGTTGGAATTATCCGATTGGTTATAAAAATTTTAAACTTAAAGATATCTCACAGAGGTCATTGTTTAAGTTCATCAGAACTTTATTCAATGCAGAAAATCTGTGAGTTTTTTGTCTGCCAATGTTCTATTTTCTTTTCTTTTGCTGAGTTTTAGCTCTTAAATTGCACGTGGTACTGAAATCAATTGATCAGCTTGAATTTATTCGCTAAGCATGTGAATTGACATTCACAGCCTTCAAGTTACCTCAGTTAAATTCTCTATAAGTACTACATGTTTATTTATTTTTAACTACAATAAATGCAAATTTTCTACTTGATGGTATCATGGCATTGCTCTATTTCACAAATAAACTGACTATCAGCAGCCGAACAAATACAGTCATTCCAAGTAGTCCCAATGGAGGAGTGATCCAAAAGAATATTTCTATTTATTTCTATTTTCATTGTTAGATTCTTTGGCACGCCAATTTGTGTAACTCAATGGTTTTCCATTGCTCATCCAGATATAACGACCTTCTTCATAGGCATCGGAGCCTGAAGTCCAATAGTAAGTTCTATCTGGAATGTTAACAAAACTTATTTCATTTACAATTTTGTTTAAAGTATATACAGGGCAAAACTATATGCTAATCATTTAATCACTAATTATTGATTTACAGTTATTGATTTTTTTTTTGTGAATCTGACACCAAATGCAAATGGAAATAAAATAAGCAATTTAAAGAAAATTTAAAATTCTAAAAACAAACCAACTCGCTCATCTTTATGAGATGAATCACACATTCCTAGTTTAATAACTGTTAATTCTACTTGTTTGATAGTTACTTACTGGGGCCATGTTTACGATATATATGCAGATTTATTGCGAAAGATTCTTCGACTGTCTCGATGCTCACTAAATGTGAGTTTAGCTTTGCACAATGTGTATATGCATTCAACCAGGTTACTGAATTGTCAGAAAAGAAGTAACAACCTTGATGCTTAGTTCCCACTTGGCAGAAACTCCGGCAGAAAATTTTGAGTGCAGAAAAGTATGTGGACTGAAAAGTGGGCAAAAAAATGCAGAAAAGTAGAATTTAAAAATGAATGCCAGCTAAGGAAGGCAATTTATAAACACTGCTGCTTTCTACACTCAAAATTTTCTGCAGCAGAAAATTTTCTGTTGGAATTTCTGCCAAGTGGAAACTAAGCATGATTTAGTTCAAGATGAACAAAGCCATTAGCGACTTCCAAAGTCTGAATTATGCCTAGTTAGGCTTCCCGGGTGCGCTAAGTGCGGAAATGCCTTGTTTTGACCGTTTCAAACTTCTTGGTGGCCGCAACTGTGCTTATATGCCACAAGTGTATACAGGTGAAATATTCACTCAACTCACATTTTAAAAGCCTAAATAAAACAAACTGTTTTATTTCCTAAGGTAGAAACACTTGGAGGACATCTTGTCCTCATACAAAATTCCAGAGAAGTGATGTCATCACCTCATGATATCATGACAGAAAGTGTACATACAGTATAGATTAACTCAGGTAAGACAGGCAGCAAACATAACACAGTAACGCCACCTGGCTTGAAAATACACAACTACAAATGGTGTAAATTCTTTAAACAATTCCAAATTGTGAATTAAAGTCTATTACAACATTAAGTAAGCTAAGGTTACAAATAAATACACTCATACTGTACACATTACATTGAAGTAAACCTGTGTACAGTATCATATTAAATAATACTTTCTGCATAAGCACCTCTGGTGCTCTTAGTATACATTGTGCATTTAAAGCTTGTTAAATGCACATTGTATTTACAAATTAATACAACTTAGACCACAGTGGGTGATTTATTCCAAATAAATTACACACTGTGTTTACAAATATTATAAACACTTTTCACTTGCTAAAAACACCATTTTATTTACCCTTGGGTGTTTCGAACACTCACAAGTTAGTGTTCAGAATAACCCTATAACGTTAATATCCGTACGAACTAGCTTAACCATTGATAATCCTAGTCTGGAGCGCGACAATCTCACATGGCGCAGTCGACAATTTGGAGCTTGTTATCTACCGTTACTGATGCAGATTTGATAAAATTACCGAATTCCGTCCTTTTGATCGTTTTTTGTAAAAAAAATCACTAAGAAATCGTAGTCTTACCAAAATTAACTAGTTAAATGTAAAAAAACTTTATTATTTTTTATTGAGGATTATACTGCTATAGTGCAGTTATTGTGCCATGAAGAACCCTATCTTCATCTTCATTTTCTTTATCTTCATCCAAGTAAATTATTCTTCATAAATAAATGAAATAAATAAAAAAAAATTGTAGCTTGAAAACAATGCCCCAAAATTAAACGTGATGCATTTTTGTGATTACTCGCTCTTTGATGATGACATTTGCCTACACATTCTTGTAAATGCGCTCTGGGCATTGCTGCATGCAAATGGCGTGTTGCCTCGTCTAGGTTATTTGCCTAAATACAAATTCCGCGAGTAGGGAATAGTACACAGGGTGGAAAAAAGTCTTTTTCCCAGCCATTATTATGCAACTGGAAATTGAAAGTATCAAACATGTGCTAATGGGAGTAAAATGGAAGTTGGATGGGGCCAACCAAATCTGACCCTTTACTCCTTATTAATTGTCTTAAATAATATTAAGCAGTGTTTATTTCCAGTCTTTTCATAATATAAGTTACATCTGAAATGTTAACAAAAGTGATTTTATTAACATGTTTTTTTAGAGAATAGTATGGCAAAACCATAAGTCAATCATTAATTTTTTTGTAAATTATGTAATTACAAATGGTTTTGTACATAGTTACCGCGACCATGTTTACGAGACATGTGGAGATTTATCGCGAAAGATTCTTCGATTGTCTCAATGCTCAGTAACTGTGAGTTTAGCCTTGAACAATGTGTATATGCATCCAACCAGGTTACTAAATTTTCAGAAAAGAAGTAACAACCTTGAAATTGATCAAGTTCAAGATGAACAAAACCATCAGTGCAGGCATTGCTAACATTAAAAAGACAGAAAATGGCAAATACTGAAAAAAATCAACTTGTACATAGTTTATGAATTGTGTAAATGTATTGCAGAAATATTTACCAAAAGACAAGGTTCGAGCATTCATGGTTTTATTGATAATAATTCTTTGTGTAATTTAATTTTATATATTTATTTGTTTGTAATCTGAGAGATATGGACGATGAGAAAATAACAGATGTATGGTTATTTGTGAGAAATGTCAATTTGTGATGTAAATCAAACATTAAGTATCTTAAAAATTTTCATATTAAGCTTATTGTCATGATCAAATGCTTCACTTTTGAATTAAAAGTTTTAAAGGAAATTTTTGCTTAATGTACTGTACGGTATAAGTATTGAAGCAAAACAAAACTCAAATTTTATTTGAACAGAATTATTGATATAAATAAACGTATAGTGACATTATCAAATGATAATATGACGGTGACTGGGTTTTTGATTTCTTAAAATCAATTTTGTAGTCTGATAAACAATACAATCAAATATCAATATATTTTTGTGATTTTTTGCTTTTTAATTATGATACGAATTTTTAAAATCAATAAATTAGAGCAAGCGGAGCGATTTTAATTTTAACAATGGTTTTATTGTTAAATTTTTGGCCAATCATGTCTGCTTATAGTGAGATAAACACGGGACTGCAAGTAAACTGCTGAATTCACAAATTTTTGTGAGGACGAACCAAATAATCCTAATTTTGTGTTCACTGTTAATACTGGTTCGCATTGTTGGAATGTATTAATTGTGACCTCACAGATTCTGAATTTAACATGCAACCCTGAGAAATGATTAAAGCCCGAGTAAAATTCTTTTATTCTAGCCATCACATTAACTTGCAGTGTCAAGCAAAACATGTTTTTCATGAAGGTGTTGAAAGGTGTCACAGTCAGAGATAAACTGTTTTAAAATTTAGAGTTTAAGTAATTTAATGAACATTAACTCAATTTGACTTTAGAGCATGATGCTTGTTTTGCTGCTCAAAGTAGTTCAGGTAACATCCAGTTGTTGCCATCACTTTTACTATCATTAATCACATCATTTTTTATTTTTGTTGTACATATTAAAATATAAGCTACGGTACTTAATAATAATGATTCGTAATGTAAATAATTTCACCGTATTCTCCCTCTGTGGGTGGCATGCCGGATAAAACTGTCTGATTATCCAGCATTCTGGATAAAGTGAATATTACGTTTTACGGTACTGATTCAAATTTAACAGCATGCCGGATAAAAGACCAGTTGTCAACTTGTAGAAATCTGGCCAGACTTGCTTTTACCGGCATGCCTCACAAACAGGGGGAATCATTTATGTAGTTTTCTAGTCTATGTCGCCTAACGCTAATGTGATTGGCTATTGGTGTATGACGTCATAAGCCACCAAATGCAAATGGAGCCCAAATGTATTTTCGATCTAAAAATCGTGTTTGGGTATATGACGTCATATGCAAATGACG
Source organism: Strigamia maritima (assembly GCA_000239455.1). Taxonomy (NCBI): domain Eukaryota; kingdom Metazoa; phylum Arthropoda; class Chilopoda; order Geophilomorpha; family Linotaeniidae; genus Strigamia; species Strigamia maritima. Next base: position 19,761 of record JH431935.1, on the reverse strand, counting down.
CCCATATTACATTTTCCATCCAACAGTGTCGTGTTTGAAGAGAATTTATTTATTGTGTGGTGGGCACTATTATATGGAATCGCAATGATTCCATACTGTTTTTTAATGTTCCCAAATTCGCCGATTGCTGTGTATTGTTGTTTTTTGACAATAAAAGATCAGAAAATGTTTTTTGACGATAAAAGATCAGAAAATGTTTTTTGACGATAAAAGATCAAAAAATTTTTTTTGACGATAAAAGATCAGGAAATGTTTTTTGACGATAAAAGAACTGAAAATGTTGTTTTTGACGATAAAAGAACTAAAAACGTTGTTTTTTGACGATAAATGTATTTTTTTGAAGAAAAGTATTTTTTAAATGAATTTTTACTTTTGTTTTCTTCTTTTTGGAACACCTGCGATACGTATATTGATTTATATTTTCTAGCACCGTAGATTTTCCATGTGATGCTTCTAGTAGAGTAATACTGATTCAATATATAGTAATGTCATTTTTTATCAATATTTTTAATATTAATTTTATTTCAGCTTGGTTAGGGATATTGTTAGCCACTACTGCCAAGGACGCTGAACTAGACTCATAAGTAGCATTTGCTATTTTTTAAAAATAATTCTGCGTAAAATTATTTCTGGTTTACAAATTGCCGTAACAAATCAATTATATTCACAGAGAAATCGAATTGCTTCTAAATTTTTGCGAACGTTTGTTTGCTTGCTGGAACAGGCAAGATCATTCCAACAAGGCTTACCGTTATTATATAATGTGAACACAATGTTCATAAGTAGGACCATTTGGTTCACCACTACACCAATTTATATGACTAAATTTCGTGCCTGTGCCCATCCAATAAAACTGTCTATTTCTGTTGAAATCAAATCCAGACGTCCAAAAATTGCCTGGCGCTAAAAAATTATTGGAAATTAAAAAACAATACATTATTTTTACTTTCCTGCAAAAAAATTATCAGAATATCTACAAAGAGTTAGTTATTACCGCTAGAGTCGTGTAAATCGGCAATAAAACGATTAATGATATCTGATTCGACTTTTGTCTCAATGCTTATTAGCTCCGAATCCCTCGCTTTACAATATTCATATCCCTCAAGATAAGTTCCAGTCTCTGTTGAAAAGTGGTAACAAGAATTGCCCAGTGCCTCGAATCCAGATCGACATTTCTCGCATTTCGAATAGTGTCCGTTGGGGCAGCTGTTTAGGTTGGTAGTTGCTCCCAATACGCAGCAAATGATGATTACTAAAATAAAAAATTAAAGTAAAAATTTAAAAACATAAAAATTTCAGAGTTAAATTTTACACAAATTAAAAAGTATGCAAGAATACTTACAAACATTCAACATATCAGCAGCCATAGTTTCAAATGCAGTATAGAAGACAAAATAAATCCAACATTTATAGATTTTATCATATTTGAACAAGTTGTCTTTAGAAAACTCAATTAGCTATATGACTTAATTTATTGGATTTTTTATTAAATTGCCAAAATTAAGCTTTAATAGTAATTTATTATGGAATAGAACTTTAATTAAGTTAATTGCATTCCTAATTAGATATTTTTTAATTTTTAATTGCATCATCAACAGTCAATTAATAATAATATAGAAAATATCCATAAATTGTTTCATCTTTATTATAATAGACAGTTTATTACGCTTTCACGAACGAGATTTTATTATGAAAGGTGAAATAAATTAATAATCAGCTGTAATACCACAAGTGCTAGTGTGATTGTCGAAATAAGCTTGTAACAATGAATTTTTTTACTCGGTAAAAATCACGAGTTCATCAAAATGCAGGCACTCGTGATTTATTCGGGTCGCAATTTTTACAAATGAGTGGTTTTTCAGTGGTTTTACAAATGAGTAAAAAAAGGAATGGTTGCAAGCTGTTTTGACAATCACTAGCGCGAGTGGTATTCGGGAAGAGAGTCTAACGAGAAAAACTACAACAACAATAAATCTATATCTATATTTCTCAAAGTTTGTCTGTTGTATCATATTGCACAGAATTTCAGCTGAGATTCCACGAGATTTCGCGAAATTTTACAAGATTTCGCGAGATTTTGAGAGATTTTACGGGATTTTATGAGATTCCGCGAGATTTCACGGGATTTTAACGAAATATTCAAGCAAATATAAATCTTGTAGAATTCCGTGAAATCTTGCGGAATCTAGTAAAATCTTGTAAAATCTCGCGGAATCTTGTAAAATCTTGCGGAATCTCGTGAAACATCGCATCATTGCCATTTTGAAATTGAGGGGTAGTGGCTCGCTCTGCCGGCTAATTGTTACAGAAGTGGATAAAACATAAATTTATTTTCAGATATTTTTCATGGTGCTAAATAATCAAAACAATTGGCGCGCCGACCAATGAGATTTGACCAGTAATTTGATTCGTGCGTACGCTCTCGTCGATAGTTTTTATGAGTTAGCTTCTTATTTTTATTAATTATCTCATGTCTCGTAATTAAAATCATTGTTTCAGATTGCGCTTGCACAAACAATTAAACACGAACGAGAACGAAATAAACAAATAAACGAGAAACATGGCTTTGCTCAATGTTCCAGTAGAAAATGTATAAATTATGTTTCTAATGCCATGTTTATATAAAAAATAGTTAGTTGCAAACAAATTTCTAACCTAGATGACTAAAAACCTACCGAAAATACAACAAGCCTATGAAAAACAAGATGGATCCCACGGTCGCTTCAAATTGCAGAACAATACGCATGTGCGAAATTTTATGCACACTGCGCATGTGCAGTGCGGTAGTATGAGCGCTGGTGGTGTAGGATGTTTAGCACTTGTCACTGAAACTATAAATCAAAAACTTCTCGATTATTATTTGATTCCATCATTGGAGCAACTTTATCCGAACAATGATGCAGATGATTTCATTATTAAACATGTTTTGGCACTAGACATGCAGCAAAAGCGATGCTGAATGTTTTAAGTCTCATAATATTAAAGTTTTACCATGGCCAGCTAATCTGCCTGACTTAAATCCCACCGAGAGTTTATGGGACATCATGGAAAAAAGGTTGACTCAAGAGAAACCAACAAAAAAGAGGAGTTGAAAGCTAAACTGAAGTTGGTATGGTCACAAGAAACCCAAGAGGAATGCATCAAGTTGAGTAGTTCTCTGCCTCTCAGAATGCAAGCAACTATTCGAGCAAAGGGTTGACCAACCAAATATTAAGATTTCATTATATTCCATTTTATTGGCACGGAGTTGTATACTGTACATATCAACTGAAATTTTAGATTTTATAAAAATAGAAGAAAAAAATATTTTTTGATATATTTTCAGACGAAATTGATTGTTGATGATGCAATTCAAAAATTAAAAAATATCTAATTAGTATGCAATTAACTTAATTAAAGTTTTATTCCATAATAAATTATTATTAAAGCTTAATTTTGGCAATTTAATAAAAAATGCAATAAATTAAGTCATATAGCTAATTGAGTTTTCCAAAGACAAGTTGTTCAAATATGATAAAATGGATTCTATACTGCATTTGACACTATGGCTGCTGATATGTTGAATGTTTGTAAGTATTCTTGCATAGTTTTTAATTTGTGTAAAATTTAACTCTGAAATTTTTCTGTTTTTAATTTCTGCTTTAATTTTTATTTTAGTAATCATCATTTGCTGCGTATTGGGAGCAACTACCAGCCTAAACAGCTGTCCCAACGGACACTACTCGAAATGCGAGAAATGTCGATCTGGATTCGAGGCACTGGGCGATTCTTGTTACCACTTTTCAACAGAGACTGGAACTTATCTTGAGGGATATGAATATTGTAAAGCGAGGGATTCAGAGCTAATAAGCATTGAGACAAAAGTCGAATCAGATATCATTAATCGTTTTATTGCCGATTCACACGATCCTAGCGGTAATAACTAACTCTTTGTAGATATTCTGATAATTTTTTTTGCAGGAGAGTAAAAATAATGTATTGTTTTTAAATTTTCCAATATTTTTTTAGCACCAGGCAATTTTTGGACGTCTGGATTTGATTTCAACAGAAATAGACAGTTTTATTGGATGGGCACAGGCACGAAATTTAGTCATATAAATTGGTGTAGTGGTGAACCAAATGGTTCTACTCATGAATATTGTGTTCACATTATTAATAATAACGGTAAGCCTTGTCGGAATGATATTGCCTGTTCCAGCAAGCAATCAAACATTTGCCTAAAACTAGAAGCAATTCGATTTCTCTGTGAATATAATTGATTTGTTGGCAATTTGTAAACCAGAAATAATTAAAATAAATTTACGCAGAATTATTTTTAAAAAATGGCAAATTCTACTTGTGACATCTAGTTCAGCGTCCTTGCTAGTATAGTGGCTAACAATATCCCTAACCAAGCTGAAATAAAATTAATATTAAAAATATTGATAAAAATGGCATTACTATATATTGAATCAGTATTACCTTCTAGAAGCATCACGTGGAAAATCTATGGTGCTAGACAAAATAAATTAATATACGTACCGCAGGTGTTCCAAAAAGAAGTAAACAAAAGTAAAAATTCATTAAAAAAATACTTTTCTTTTAAAAAATACATTTATCGTCAAAAAACAACATTTTCCTGATCTTTTATTTCAAAAAACAACATGTTCCATCAAAAACAATTGTTTTATTGTCAAAAAACAACAATAAAACTAATTCATACACAGCAATCGGCGAATCGATGCCGTGAATGAATACACGTCAATCGGCGAATTTGGAAACATTAAAAAGCAGTATGGAACCATTGCGATTCTGTTGTGGAACACAAATCTCCAATGATTTAGGCTACATGTCGACATGTTTTATTCATAACGTATTGTGTATTGTATACATTTTGTTGCTATGGAGTTACTAGGAAACACCGCCGATATTGTTAACAACACTCCCCCATATCGGCGCTTCCAAGTTCCCCTTTCATTTCATAAATAAAATTTATTTCATTTTTCTTTCTTAAACCTATTCTATTTAGCGCCAATCTTAATTTAGGTAAAGTTAACGGTTTAGTCATTATATCTGCCAACATCGACTCTGTGGGAATGTACCGTATGCTGTACTGTTTACTTTCAACATCCGTCCTCAAGAACAAAATCCTTCTTTGGAAGTGTTTTGTCCGTGAGTGGAATTTTGCATTTTCACACAATGCAATTGCTGCTTGGTTGTCTGAAAACAACGTAATCGGCTTCTCAGCCACTTGTCCAAGTTTGATTTCGTCAAATAATTGCGTTAGCCATTTTATTTCTTTGGCTGCCTCCACAAGGGCAACATACTCTGCTTCACACGTAGACAATGCGACAAGCTTTTGTTTACGTGCCTGCCATGATATTGCACCACCAGCCAAGGTGCAAACAAAACCTGCAAATGATTTTGCATCTGTGGATACGGCATTCCACGAAGAATCTGCATATGCCTGAAGTTGAGTCACCTCGATTATAAATCAGTGCGTGTTCTTTAGTTCCCTTAAGGTATCGCAGAACGCGTTTGGCAGCTACCCAGTGTGCCTGATGTGGTGTTGATAACCACTGGGATAAGAAGGATACCGCATAAGCGACATCTGGCCTTGTCGCCTGTGCAATATATAACAAAGATCCCACAAGTTCTCTATATTTTTCATCTGGTATTCTCTCACCTAATGGGTAATCTGGGTCATCCATTTTATGGGAAAGGTCCATGGGAGTAGTAACCTCATTTGCATTCTCCATGCCAAATTTAGACAAAAGGTCTTGAATATATTGTGACTGGTCCAGGGTTATGGTTCCTAGTTGTTGATCTACAAGAACACATATACCCAAGATCTTTGTTACTGGTCCCAAATCCACTAATTCAATCTCCTGCTTCACCTTATTTATCATTTGTTCTAATAACTTTTGATTATTGATGGCAGCAAGGAGATCATCCACGTAAGCGGGAATTAATATTGTCTCTATCTTTTACATAATAATACAAGCAGTTATCAATCAATGAAACTGCAAATCCTGCCTTAGTTAATTGTTGATTTAACATCTGATACCATGCCGTTCCTGCTTGTGGAAGACCATAAGTGGCCTTCCTCAACAAGCATACCTGATGTTCAAATCCGGGCACTACGAATCCATCTGGTTGACGCATATACACAGTTTCTTCCAAATTTGCGTGAGTATATGCAGCCTTTACGTCATAATGTTTAACATGCAATGTAAACATTGCGGCCAAGGCAAGTAACACACGAATCGTGGTTAATCTTACTACAGGTGCATAGGAATCTGCATAATCGATTCCCTTGACTTGCCTAAATCCCTGGGCCACAAGTCTGGCTTTATATTTTACTATATGACCCAGATGGTCCTTTTTAGTTTTAAATAATCATCTCAACCCCACAATTCTAGCTTGCGGTGGAGGATCAGTCAACGTCCAGACCTTACTATCTAACAATGACTTCACTTCAATCTGCATTGCCTCCTTCCATCGCTCAGACAGGTCTGATGTCATTGCCTGTTGATAATTATCCGGATCAGGTGCCGAATTAGCCGACACCGGTGCAATAATGTTGGTTTCATCTACCAAGGCTGACTCTTCATTCTGTTGTCGTTGTACAATATCTCGACAAATTCTATGGTCTCGCCAATTCTCAGTTGAGTATGGTTGGACTTGACGTCGCACACGTGACGGATATCGACGAACGACTGATTCCAATGGTTGAGGCTCAGGCTCAACTAGATGAAGATCCGGTAGATCCTGCATCATGGGTAAATAAACAATATTAGTATTTAAATTTAAAACTTCTCTAGTAATATTGGAACTCAATATATCTGCGCCACGTTTATTTTCAATAAATTTGACATCTCTTGCACTTATAATATCATCAGATGCCGGATCATAAAATTTCCAGCCAGGTGCATGAGATGGATAACCTAAGAAAATTGCTGGTATAGATGTAGGATCCAACTTATTTCTTTTCTGCTTTGGTGTCCATACGTATGCAAGACAACCAAATACCCTGAGATTTGATACATTGGGTTTCTTTGCCCGTTAATCTCTGATAAGGTGTTAACTTTTTAAACCTACCCATAGGTGATCGGTTGCTAACATATGCAGCTATAGCAGCGGCCTCTGCCCAATACTTATGTGGGAGTCTAGAATCCTTTAATAGTGTTCGAACTTTATCAATTATTTTTCTATTGGCCCTCTCGGCAGTTCCGTTTTGCTGCGGCTTGTAGACAACAGTATGCTGATGTTGCATGCCAAATTCTTTAATTATGGCTGCAAAGTCTTTGTTTTCGAACTCAGTATCATTGTCAGTTCGGACTGTCTGCACCTGCGATGAAAAATTATTTTTACAATATAATATAAACTCTCTAAATACCGCAGGGACTTGGTCCTTAGTTTTGAGAAACCTTAAAAATATAGATCTAGAATAATCATCTACTATCATGTAGATGTATCTAGACCTGCCCATAGAAACTACAGGAATGGGCCCGCAAAGATCCATATGCAGCATTTGTAATGGTTTCTTGCTTTGTATAGATGGCACGGTGTAAAATGGCAATCTTGTTTGCTTTGCGGCGATACATTCCTCACAGACGTGATTATTAGTATTCTTACCCAAATTAAAGTTAACAAGCATATTCTTAGTTTCCAATTCCTTAAGAGAACGAAAATTTAAATGACAAAATCTCTTATGCCAAATAACAATTTGTGACATTTGACTATTAACACTATTTTCCATAAATGATACACTTTCTACATTCTGATAATCACTATTTCCTGATACTTCACCAGTAAATCTAAATAGACCAGTGTGTTTATATGCATTCAGCACTGGTTTTCCTTGTGAGGAATTTACAATTCTACCAATTGACAATAAATTGCCCTTTAACTTAGGAATTAACAATACATTATCTAAGCGTAATATTATATTTTCTTGGTCAAGCTTAGTTTTTATCACAACACTGCCACTGCCTAATGATTCCACTACTCGACCATCTGCCAGAGTAACCAATCCACCAGGTTGATCAATAAAGTCTACCAATAAATCCTTATTACACATCATGTGGGACGTCGCACCAGAGTCTAAGAACCAAATATTGCGAGCTTCCTTGACTCGGTCATCCACAACTGCATCAATAGTCACATTCACCACATCAGTGTTCAATGCAAAGTCAGGTGCCACTGTATGAACTGGCTCCGCCTCTCTTGCCGATCTTGAAGATTGTGGGTTGAATCTGCCACGATATCTTGACCCACGCTGACCACCAGATCGACCATTGCTGGACGAAAATCTTGACCAAAACGCCTCGCGGCCAATTCGGGTTTCAATGGTTCATAGCACTCACTGAATCTGTGGCCTGGCTTATTGCAATTAAAACATCTTAAACTTGAACGCCCTCTGGTCTGAAAACGCCCTCTAGATGTTTAAGGCTGCTGTGTTAATGTCCAGTTCGCACCATCAGTTGACTGCGGCACTGCATGTATCCGCTCTTCCTCAGCAAGAAGAATCCGTTTCAAGGACACCATATTTAAATTTGCCAAACCAATGACATCGCAGCGGCCAACCACTTGACTAAATACGGGTGTCAAACCTTTTAAAACATAAACACATAAATCCGATTTCTCAATTACGGTTCCTAGGACCGCCAACTCTTGTAGGATTGCACTGGCACGATCCAAATAGCTTAATACAGTTTCAGTGGGTCGCATTCGCAGACTGCCAACGTCAGTTCTCAACTTTATGCGAAGTTCGTCAACGGTGCCTTGATTTTTATCCTGTAGCCGGTCCCACGCCTCCTTTGATGTCCGAGCATTCAAGATGTGCCGCAACTGGTGAGAATCAATTGTGGTGAGAATGTAGTTTAGCGCCACGATGTCAGACGACTTCCAAACATCAAACCTTGCCTTAAACGCAGCATCAGACTCGGGGCTGTGGCTCTTGCTACACCATCAGCACCAACCAAAGTAGCTCCAGTTTTTTGGCTTGGTGGCAAATTAATCACAATATTCCATAAAGACTTAACTTGTAAAAGCACTGTTAATCGAAAGGCCCACTCAAAATAGTTCCGGCCGTTGAGTTTTTCAATCGATGCGAGGCTTGGGTCAGCCATTGTTAGAACTCGGCTGGAATGAAAAGTTCCAATTTCTTTTTTTTCAAAAAACACAACAAATTATTTTAGTCCATTTTAACTTAATCCAATATGCATGGTTGTGCTGGGCACATAACCTATGTTGTGGAACACAAATCTCCAATGATTTAGGCTACATGTCGACATGTTTTATTCATAATGTATTGTGTATTGTATACATTTTGTTGCTATGGAGTTACTAGGAAACACCGCCGATATTGTTAACAACAGATTCCATATAACAGTGCCCAGCACATAAATTCTCTTCAAACACGACACTGTTGGATAGAAAATGCAATATGGGCGTCATTTGCATATGACGTCATATGCCCAAACACGATTTTTAGATCGAAAATACAATTGGGCGCCATTTGCATTTGGTGGCTTATCCCATAAAATCTCGTAAAATCTCGTGGAATCTCATGTTGTAGTTTTTCTCGTTAGATTGTCTTCCTGAATACCACTCACGCTAGTGATTGTCGAAACAGCTTGCAACCATTCATTTTTTTTCTCATTTGTAAAACCACTGAAAAACCACTCATTTGTAAAAATTGCGACCAGAATAAACCATTCGTGCCCTGCGTGCACTCGTGATTTATTCAGGTCGCAATTTTTGATGCACTCATGATTTTTACCTAGTAAAAAAATTCATTGTTACAAGCTTATTTCGACAATCACACTAGCGCTTGTGGTATTACAACTGATTATTAATTTACCGTATTTTGTCGAATAAGGGCCGCGGCCTTTATTACAAATTGCGGCCGTAATTCGAGGGCGGCGTTTAAATTGTTTGGTATTATTATCGTTTGGCACAAATTGCGTTTCATGTACGCAACTTTTTAAAGTTAAAAACAACTTAAAACGTTGCGTACATGAAATTAAAATTAACTAAAATGCATGTTTTAGTAGAAATTAAAACAATTTTAAACCATAATCACCCAATAAAATAATGAAGAATGTATCGAATATAATTTACTCGATCGCGACACCTTGTAGCACCAGCTCGAAACATCAGTTCAACCTGGGATACAGATTATTCTCCCTTAATCTGTGACCACGTGCAGCACCCAATTGGTCGAAAATATATAATTGCCGTAAATTGCAATAGCGAATGGATGTTGAGGTTGAGAAGTTAAAATTATCTGAAAATTAAAAAGGAAATATTAATATTTCTTTATTTTCTACTCGAACAATTAAACAAGTCAGAACTTCAGAACTTACAATTCTGTTCTTTCCATCTAAATTACACCATTCGATCTTATCCAATCGTGCATCGGACCAATAAAATATTAATAATGTATGTCCTAAAAAAGAATTTTATTAACCTTTGCAGACAAAATGCGGGATTTTGGTGTTGACATACAGCTTCGACATGTCCAGAAAGTTAACTCGTACATCTAGTGACAACTGATATTGTCGCGATCACGATTTCTAACACTAAATTAACTGCAAAAAGGAGGGAAATAAGTAAATATCCGCGAGTTCAAACTTTGAATCGCGAGGTGATGCTGTAAAACAGGCTTACTCGTGGCTGGTGTCTAGGGGGTTTGATAAAATTACTTACTCCAAATTGCACGGGAGAATGAAATAAGTAGAGAACTTGTTCATTCAATTCAAAATTCATAAAGAGGTTTATTCGAACCAATAATCAAATAAGGTATCCAAAGTAAGTAATACATTTATAAGAGATATTATTCACATATATATATAAGATTAGGATAAAGATAAACGATTAGAAAGACTATTCTCGAAGTTGGCGTCGGCTGGTTCTCGGCGGGAAACGGCTGGCGTCGTCTTTTTAGGCTTCCAATCGTCACTTTTGGTGGGAAAGTAAGACTCGTATGCCACGATCTTACTTTTTGGATTCGTAGTTTGACCTCAATTGAGTCAAACCACAATAAACACAATATTCTGAACTATATTTATCGTGTTCAATGTTCCTAGTTGAACAAGTAACCTGTGGTTGAGATGAGTCTTTTCCGTGCCTCTTGGATAATATTACAAATCAACGGGTCTGGGGTGAGCAGAGGTTGATGATGTGATCAAGTCAAAGACAAGTGGAAAAAGAGTCAAGATTCATAGTGCAAACTAGTGATTTGCACCAGGACGCATGCGCAGATTGCATGGTCCCCTGAAATTCGGGTGCAAAATTCGGTTGGGTCGCTATAGCAACACTCCATGGGACGTGCCGCTCCAACGGGCAAGTGTCTGGCACACTTTGGAAAACTAATTAGCGTTAGTTAAGAAATTATCAAGGAATATTTATTAATAATTTAAGTTACACAAAAATATTGGATCTTTTTGGTCACTACAATATAGTGACGGTTATCACTATATGAGTACTACTTGGGATTGGCATATAATTTCTAGCCCTTTTTTACGGTGGTAGAAGCACAGTGGTTCTTCTACGAGTTAGAATAAATTTTAATCATAAATATAAATCATAAAACTAAGACTTTATAGCTACCTGGAGATTTGTCTCGTGATATGCGAATCACAGTTGAAAGTTGAAAACTGATGCTGGAGACACACTAGGCGCGAATCGCGTCGCTTTGCGATTTTTAATCTGCTTATTTCCGGTTAAAATCGCCTTTTGCCAAGCGATTTTGAAAGTACATGCTGCCAGTACTTTTTTGATTGCGATTCCAAATCGCAGCCAATCAGGAGCGATTTTTTAGGGTCATTCAAAATCGCAAAGCGATGCAATTCGCACCTAGTGTCTCCAGCATAAGCCACAGAATAATAGAATACGAATTTTAACGGGATATCTGTATCAACCGTCTTATTTTTGTCCTTCTGCACTTTAGTTTTTGTTTACAGCATTGTTGAGTTATCGTGTTCGCTATCGATGCTTTTGCTGTAAATAAAAATTAATTAAATTTGATTAAAAATAGATTTAAAAAATAAAAAATTTGCCTCAAAAACTCTCATCGGCACTTCAAATTCGCTTTCGTGATGTCCTGACCGAATTTATTAGTCGCAACTGCTTTGTAGACGTCGGAATCTTCGGCATAGCAGTACAAAATGTACAAAATAACAATTGCGAAATCGTGAAAATGCGGAATCTGTGGCCATGTTTGAGTTTCTTGACAGCCAGATCTGGGTCAGTGATCAGGATGAGCGTTGCTTCGAAATGCGAACTGTGTCCTTCGACCAATTTCTTCAAAGACTGAATGAATATCTGTTGTGTATTTCGGTGGTTGACTCGGTGCCGATCCTGCGCGCTCGGCAAATACACAATTTTGTTTAAAAATCAAATTGAATACGGTACCACTAAGTAATAATTTCTCTAATCTCGTCTAATTCGAATGAATCCTAATGTCACAAACTCTCGAAAGCATCTCGATGGCATCGATAATCGCCGTCGTGTAGTTGAATGTTTTCCTGCAAATCGTTCCTCGACTTCAATTCGCACACCAACGACTCGATCGCCTGCTGCAGAAACTTCGATTTGCTTTCTTCCAACCAACCGCTCACGTTCTGTCAAACAAATTCCAAATTGAAATTTAAAAAAAAAATAATTTAAAGTTAATACTTGTAAAAAACGTTTCTTGTTGATGAAAGAATGCGAGCGCATCACTTGTTCGAAGTTAGGACAAGGATTTAATTTTAACATATCAACGGAACAACAACACAATTTAATAAATAAAACTGCCACTGGGTGGCGATACAAATTATAATAAATACGAAGGTTACAGTCGGCCCTCGTTAATCGAAGGGATAGCTACGGTATTACGAGATTAATGAACAAACATATATATACTGATAAGTGATAAAAGTCAAACACAAACAAAACTATTCTTTGTCATCGGAAGAGACGCTGTCCAAAACGAACTCGTCCAAATGCTTAGGGCGTCGCTGGATTCGACCTTTTCTGGTGACGCTCGCAGTTTCAGGGAGCACGGCCTGGTCTGCTGAAACAGGATCAGTGGATTATTCATGACCGACCTGGTTCGATGGAGAATCCTGATCATCTCTCTGGGTTTCGTCGAGACCTGAAAATAGATCGGGGAGGACATCTAAACATGGTTGGGCGGGAGCAGCACGCAAATGCTGGACGTGCGCAACCTTGATCACAGGCTTTGAAGGCGGAGCACTAACATCTTGTATACGGTAACATACGGCCCCGACTGGCCGTAGGACTTGATATGGACCTTTGAAACATGGCGTGAGCTTGTTATCAGAGGCTTGCGGCCAGTCGTAGACAATCAAATCCCCAACATTGAAGTGATGCGCCAAACGACGTTGGTCATAGCGATCCTTATTGGCTTCATGAACGGTCTTGATGTTTTCGATTGCTATATTCCTGGCTTGAGCCAACAACATCCAACTGATGTTCACGTGAAAAATCAGAAAGGATTGTCCCAATGTGTAGCTCGTCGGGCGGAATCAACGGCGTATATCCAAACAGTAAAAAGAACGGCGAGTTGAGCAGTGTTGATGGACAAAACCACATTGGCCAACTTCTTGCCCCAGTTACGTGGAGTGTCCATTGCCATCTTTTTCAGGGAAGCGATTAGCGTGGCATTGGCTCGCTCAACGAGTCCGTTAGCTTGCGAAGTGTACGGCGGTGTAGGCAAATGCGTCATGCCAAACTTCGAAAAAAAGTGTGCGGTTTGTTGACTTGTGAAGCATGTTGCGTTGTCAGACACATAAACGACAGGAATACCAAAGCGATACATTATGTCATTTTCAATCGTGTTGACGACATCTTCAGCTGCTAACGAGCAAATGGGTCTTGCTAACAGATATCGCGTGGCATGGTCAATGTGGACCAGGATGATGCTGTTCCCAGCATCAGTTTCAGGAAGTGCAACAACATGATCGGCTGAAACACATTTCCAAGGCGTTTCTGGAAGGGGACGATCACCCAAAAATCCAAAAGCAAGCATGGTTCGACGATTAGTTTTTTGGCAAGCCAAACAACCTTTGGTGTAGGCTTTCGTGTCGGAAATTAGCGATTCCACCAGTATTTGGCTCGAATGCGGATTATGGTTTTCCCAAAGTCCAAATGTCCTGAAGTCGTCGTGTACACAATTTCAGAACAGCACTGCGAAGGGCCTGAGGAATTACAATTCGTGCTATTTCACGGCCCAATTCCATCTTGACGTGAACGAGAATTGACGAATCGACGCGAAAAGATTGATGGATCTGTTGCAAATGTTGAGTGTTTGGCATCGTATTCAACTTGGCGATAATTTGCTTGCAGTAACTATCGGCAGCTTGAGCGGTCGAAAGTCTCGAGTTTTCGGAAGCAACGATTGTCAAACACACAGGTTAAGGGTAACGAGACAAGTGATCGGCGATTGTATTTTCTTTTCCTGGGCGGTAAATAGGAGTAAATTCAAATGGCGCGAAATCTACTACATAGCGGGCAAATTTACGATTCATTTTTGCCTTGTTGACTACAAACGCCGTTGTAAAGTTGTCTGTAATCAGCGTGAATGGCGATCCAAGAAGATACAAACGAAACTTTTCGAGCAAGGCCCAATGAACTGCGGCACATTCAAGTTCGTTGATGTGATAGCGCGTTTCAGTGTCTTTTAGCTAGCGGCTGGCATATTCTATTACTCGTTTATTGCCATCGTGATCTTGCGTAAGGCAGGCACCAAATCCTTCGTAAGAGGCATCTGTTTCAACAAAGGTTGGCGCTCCTTGCTTGAAGTAAGCCAGTATTGGCGGCGACGTGATCAAACTTTTAATCTTGAAAAGCAGCTTGCTGTTTGGCGTTCAGCACAACTGGTTTTGGCGACTTCGAGTGACAAACTTCGGCATTGTCGTCAGGCTTGTTGGATCGTTGGCGAACTGTCTTCAAAAGTGCGGTTAGCGGACGAGCTATTGCGGCATAATTCTTTATATAGCAACGAAAGGAATTGCAAATCCCAAAAAACTTCGTACTTCGTGTACTGAGTTTAACGTTTTGTAGCGGTCGACGGCGGAAGTGCGGCCAGGGTCTGGACGTTCTCCATCCGAGGATATGATTCTCCTAAAAAGGGGGATTTCGAGGGCGGCAAATCGTCTGGCGTGACGACAGCTGTTTTGTAAACATCGGATTCCTTAATGCGTATGTTGAGGTATGCATGGCGAACATCGAGCAAAAACTTGTACTTAAATTTTGAAACACCTAGTACAACGTCATCTATTCTGTCCATTGGGTGCGGGTCCGGGATTGTGATGGGATTGATGGTTTTTGAATAATCAATCATGACTCGTCGCGGCGTACTTGGATGAAAGGACTGCTCAACAATAAATGCAGGTGCTCCGTAAGGCGATACTGAGCGGCGACAAACTCCTGCTGCAATCCATTCTTCAACTTGTTTTTTCAAAAATTGGCGATCCGGTTCAGACAGGCGGTATGGATGGCATCGTATTGGTCGATCATGATTTAAGTTGATTTCCAATTCAATGTTTGGAAAATCTCCAATTTCATTCCCTGGCGATGAGAATATGTCTTTGAACTCAGCAACGAGATTATCAATGCGCTCTTGCTGTTCCGACGTGATTGCATCAACTTCATCAGCTTCTCTGGAATCGAGGTTAATTTCGGTCAAAGGAGCAGAGTCAGAAGGTTGCAATGATTTCAAATTGTCAAAATTTCCTTGACCAAAGGGACCAGAGTTTGACGACTACTTTGAATAACACAACCGATTGCTTGAGACGACGATTTTATGCATTTGAATTCGTGCGTGGCATATGACGTAGAGACAACAATTGCACCGGTTGGTTCATGGATTATTCGTGCACCAACAGCATATTGCCAATCTTTTCCGAGAATCAAAGCAACGGGCAGCTCTTCACATAAGGCGATTTGTGGCATCAAGTAATCAATAGTGCCAACTTCGATGCGAGCCGTAATCCATCCTGATGGCGTCATTTTGGTTCCGGCAACTTCATAACTTCCTCTTTGCCACGGGTGGATTGTAACATTTGGCGGTGCAAAACATTTTCGAAGCAAGGTGATAACTGATCCCGAATCAGGAAGGGCGTCGAAGGTTACTTCGC
>JH431934.1:40641-64490 GCA_000239455.1 Strigamia maritima | reverse complement strand
AATTATTTTATCCTTTTCAGAGAAAAAAATTATTTTATCCTTTTCAGAGAAAAAAAATTATTTTATCCTTTTCAGAGAAAAAAAATTATTTTATCATTTTCAGAAAAAAAATTATTTTATCCTTTTCAGAGAAAAAAATTATTTTATACTTTTCAGAGCATTTTTGAAGAAAAAAAATTATTTTATACTTTTCAGAGCATTTTTGAAGAAAAAAAATTATTTTATACTTTTCAGAGCATTTGTGTTAATAGAAGGTACGGTATGTTTTTTAAAAATAATATTTTTATTTAATTATTTATTAGTATCTGACAGTTTGAAGATATTCAGTATGTTTCTCTGCAAAACTGCGTGCTTGGGAGTTTGCTATCCCCGATTGAAACTTAGCTGCCACGCATGTTAATGACTGAACAATGCACTTCACTGCAATGTTCGGTTGCTGGACAAAAAAGTGTTTTTACTGATGTTTTCACTTTTCAGTTTCGTGCACGAATTGTTGGATAGAGTTTAAGTTCTTTACAAGAACTTCAGACCTCACAAGTAACACATAACATGCTACCATGACACGTGACACATCAGAGGTATTGTTTGTGCTCTTTCATCGTTCTGTGAATGTCACCATGTTTTCAGTTTGTTCCTTCTCATGCATTTTTATGGTTTTGGCAGGCATGCTCTCTAGCCAGGTTAGAAGCAGTAAAACAGCTGACTCCTTTTGTTTTTTGCAATTTAGAGTGCACGGGATAATTCGGTTTGTTCGGTGTCCGGACTGCACAGGTTTTTTAGCATGGCTGGAGATTGGCTAGGTTTGGGCCCAGCCCATTGTGTCCGGACTGGACAAGTGTCCGGTCGGCACTAAGTCCGGACCTCACAGGTTATATTGTAAATTGGTAAATTTTATTTTCCTAAAATTTGGCTTACTAATGGTCATTTTTATTTAATTTTGACACATATAAATGCATCAAAAACGTTCAGGGAATCCCTCATTGTACCCCTAAAAAGTGTCTATTTGCACGTAAATTCAGGCCAATGACCATTAACCAATTGGTCTATACGTACGTATGTATGCACATATTTACGTGCAAATAGCACATGGCATCAATGGATCTGTTAAGATTATTTGTGGATTGCTGATATCTGGTTAAATTGTGTTTGGTGAGAAATCATTGACATGTGTCAATCGGGTAAAGGTAAAACAGGAAGTAATTTATTATTCGGTTTTTAGATTTTACAGTTTGCACTGCATGGTCAATGCCACCTCGTGGTGACATGCCAAGCACACATCAACACTCCCACTGTTTGGTATGTTACCACCCTTCCAAAAAACAATTTTTGATGCTCTAATAGAAGAGGAGAAAAACAATAAAAGTTATATACTTAAAACTAATTGTGAGAGGAAGTAACTTGTAAGCCCATTTGCTTGGTGAACTGCTTGTGTTTTTCACCACCGAGTCCCTTCGTAAAGACATCGGCGATCATGCTGTCGATGCCAACAAACTCAACGTCAATCACTCCATTTGCAATTGCTTCGTGGATAAAGTGGTGCTTGATATCAATATGTTTCGTTCTGGCATGAAACACTGCATTCTTGCCAAGCTTAATCGTGCTCTGGTTGTCGCAGAAGGTTTTCATTGGTTTCTTGGTTTTGGAGAGCCGTAGTTCTTCGGTAGCACCCTTTAGCCAGATTGCTTCTTTCACTCCCATCGAGAGAGCCATATATTCGGCCTCAGTGGTGGATTCAGCTACCGTTGGTTGCTTCTTGCTGTTTCAGGTGATGGCGCCGCCATGAGACATGAACACGTAGCCTGTTGTAGACCGTCGGGTGTCTAGACATCCAGCATGGTCGGAATCTGTATAGCCCATGATGTCTGTTTTCTTTTCTTCTCCATACGTTAGTTGGATGTCGATTGTCCCTTTCAGATAGCGCATAATGCGTTTTACTGCGGTCCAGTGTCCTTTTCCGGGATTAGCATTGTACCTACTGACAGCTCCCACTGCATGGGCAATGTCTGGCCTCGTCGCTTGAGCCACATATAGCAGGCACCCCACCGCTTCCTGATATGGGACATCTCTCATTTCGACCCGCTCTGCATCGCTTTTTGGCTCCATCAATTTTGTCAACTTGGTTGCTGCATCTATTGGTGTGGAAACTAGTCTGCATTTGTCCATGTTGAACCGTTTCAGCACATCGCGAATGTATTTGGACTGGTCAAGCGCGATGGTTTTACTGCTTCGATCTCGCTTAATTTGAATGCCCAGGCAAAAATGAGCTTCACCTAAGACCTTCATGTGGAATCGCGAGTTTAGTTCGTCCTTGAGCCACTTCTTGAGCTGAGGGTCTTTTGTAAAAATCAGCAGATCATCCACGTACACAGCAACAATAATGATCTGTCTGTTTTTCCAAGTAAAGTACACACAAGTGTCGAAAGTTGCACGTGTCAGTCCTATTTGTTGCAAGCCTGCATCAAGCAAATTGTACCAAGCTCGTCCTGCCTGCTTTAGGTCATAAAGTGCTTTTTTCAGACGACAAACTTTCCTGGATTCATCTCCTGGTTGCTCGAAACCTTGCGGCTGCTTCATGAAAATTTCTTCGTCGAGCTCACCATGTAGGAAAGCTGTGATGGCATCCATTTGATCAATGTCCCAATTGTTTGCTGCTGCTTAGGGGTCACAATATCGGGCCGATATTGATATTTTGATATTATGATATTTCAATATTAAGGTAGTTTAAAAAACTGATATTTTGATATTTTGATATTTTAAAAATTTGATATTTTACTATTTCGATATTTTCGATATTGAGTCAATTACCTATTTCGATATATCTTATGAGAAATATTATCCTTGAAAAATATTTTTTAACATTTCGATATTTCGATATTAATTACCAAAATACGCGATATTAATATCGATAGAAGACCACTGTTAGCCCCTCCCTGTTCACCCGTCACCACACAATTCAACTCGTACTTACCCCTCACACTGACCCTTATTCTAATGAGCCCACCATAACATTTCTTGAAGTTGGACCCATCTGACCTGATCATAGAACTTTTGGAGAATAAAGTCAGTGTCTTTATGCAAACCAAACCAACACGTCGTACAAGTTTATTGCTCCACCACATATCAACTCTTACAATCGAAAATTGAATTCTTTTTAAACGTACTGACCAACCGAGTGATAACCAACTTAAATACTTTTTTAAACATGTAAACAACTAAATTATGTTGAAAAATTAGCATATTAATTAATTGTTTAATTAGAGAATCTAACTCGTGAAAACTATCTGTTATTTTATACTCGTATTTATTTGTATTTATTCAATGTTTTATGTTTCTATTTATTACATTTGTTTGTCTCTAATGAGATACTATATTATCTGTAAATAGTGTTTTATTTAATACTGTTACCTATAGACTTCCGTAGGTTTTTTTGGCGCCACCTATATGTTTTTTAAATAAAAGTTAACACTTGCGAATTGCACTGTGTCCTAGCAACATGTCTCACCTCATTCTCTGCACAACACACTGGATTTAAAGCACCGAAACTCATCTAAGTCAACACTATCGACGAGAGCGTACGCGCGGATTTGTTGAATTCGAATTTTTGGTCGAATCTCATTGGTCGGTGCGCCTGTTGTTTTGATTACTGAGCACCATGCAAAATATCCGAAAATAAATTTATGTTTTATCCACTTCTGAAACAATTAGCAGGCAGAGCGAGCCACTTCACACCAATCCCAAAATGGCAATGTTTCATGGGATTTC
Source organism: Strigamia maritima (assembly GCA_000239455.1). NCBI lineage: Eukaryota > Metazoa > Arthropoda > Chilopoda > Geophilomorpha > Linotaeniidae > Strigamia > Strigamia maritima. The sequence continues at coordinate 60,728 of JH431934.1, read as the reverse complement.
ACGGGATTTCACAAGATTCCACAAGATTTCACGAGATTTTACGAGATTTCTCAAGATTTTACGAGATTTCTCAAGATTTTACGAGATTTCTCAAGATTTTACGAGATTCCGAGAGATTTCACGAAATTTTGCGAGATTTTACGAGATTTTGCGAGATTTTACGGGATTCTACAGGATTTACATTCGGTCAAGTATTTTGTTAAAATCCCGTGAATCTCGTGGAATCCTGTGAAATCTCGCGGAATCTCATTAAATCACGTAAAATCTCGTGAAATTTTGTGGAATTCTGTGAAATCTTGCGAAATCTCGTAGAATCCCATGAAATCCGGTAGAATCTCGCAAAATCTGGTGAAGTCCTTTGAGAAATATAGATGTAGATTTGATGTTGTTGTAGTTTTTCTCGTTAGATTCTCTTCCCGAATACTACTCGCGCTAGTGATTGTTGAAACAGCCTGCAACCATTCATTTTTTTACTCATTGGTAAAACCACTCGTGCATCTAAACATTGAGACCAGAATAAACCACTCGTGCCCCACTCTGCTCGGGCACTCATGATTTATTCAGGTCGCAATTTTTGATGCACTCGTGATTTCTACCGAGTAAAAAAAATTCATTGTTACAAGCTTATTTCTACAATCACACTAGCGCTTGTGGTATTACAACTGAATAAAAATTTAAATCATTGGAAGACGCAACATTAGCTGGAAATAAGAAAAAGATAATTTTTTATTACTATGTTTTCAAATAAGGCTATCAAATTGACTATGATACACAAATTCATTATGGTACCACTTACCTAGTACTAAAATTATGGTATCCTAGCACTAAAGTTATGTAGATTAGTACTAAAATTATTGTGCCTTAGTACTAAAATTATTGTGCCTTAGTACTAAAATTATTGTTCCCTAGTATTAAAACCATTGTGCCTTAGTACTAAAACTATTGTACCCTAGTACTAAAATTATAGTACCAAAGTTAAAAAATGGTACCAAATGTCTCAAAGTATCATTTTAAAAAATTGTGCGGAATCAAAATAGTACCTACGTAGTACTAATGGTGTTGTACTGAAATAATAGTACTGATGATATAGTCTGAAAATAATAGTTGTTTGTTTGTTTTTAATTTTCTCATTATCAACCTGTTGATGAGTAGTGTCCAGGTATAGCACACTTAGATCATGCACTAAAAAGTTTTTAACTTTGGAAAATCTCCATAATTCGATAGTAATATCAAAAGCTCGAGATTTACAGTATCGAGCTATACTAAAGATTTCGATATTTTTGAATATCAATATATTTTTAAAAATCAAATATCAAAATTTTGATATTCTGATATTTCAATATTGCAATATTGAAATATCAAAATATCAAAATTTGATATCGTTACTTAATGATATTTCGAATGGACCGAGACTGATATAAATATTGATATCAATATCAATATCGGCCCGATATTGTGACCCCTACTGCTGCTGCTGCCATCAACATGCGTAGCAACATGTATTTTACTACGGGCGAAAACGTCTCGTCGTAGTCGATGCCATTGATTTGTGAGCATCCACGCGCCACTAGCCTTGCTTTCTTGCGTTTGATTTTAGCGTCGGCAGTTGTTTTGATGCAATATACCCATTTGCAGATCACTGGTTTTCGTCCAGGAGGGAGATCCACAAGTTCCCGTTCCACATTGTTGTAGTGAACTGTACTCCTCTTCCATTGCTCGTTGTCAATCAGCTGCATCGCTCCGTCTGAGGGCTTCTGCGTAGGTTTTCGGATCATCGCCAATGTCTTCATAAGCCAAGTATACTATAAAATCATCAAATTTAGAATTTCGTTGCTAATGCTTTTTTGCTTTTTTAGCATCAAATGCGTCTCCATCCTCTATCTGGTCCCAAAGATCCTCTCGCACTAACTGCATCTCCACGGCAAACTTCCAGATGTGGTAGTTGGAACTCCCTTTCAGTTTTTCAATGTATGGTAGATGTCCATGCGGTTTATCAGTAGCCATGATAAGGTTTGGTGTGTTTTTTTAAGCACAAAAATCAGTTCGAAATATGACTTAACTTTCGTTAGGCTTAACTTTGAGCACGCGGTCCGGGTGACTTCTACTGTTTTTCTCGAAAAAACATCAAAAAAACGCAATAATTTTTGTAATCTGGAAATTTTTTACAGATGTACAAAGGCTGGGCACATAACCTGTTAAGATTATTTGTGGATTGCTGATATCTGGTTAAATTGTGTTTGGTGAGAAATCATTGACATGTGTCAATCGGGTAAAGGTAAAACAGGAAGTAATTTATTATTCGGTTTTTAGACTTTACAGTTTGCACTGCATGGTCAATGCCACCTCGTGGTGACATGCCAAGCACACATCAACATAGACAGCAAGCTATTTGCACATAAATACGTGCCTCTGCCAATTTTTTTTTCTTCCCGTTTAATAGTTTAATTTAACAAATCTAACTACCGCACCAGTAATACATTAGAATTTTGAAAATGTTGATTTTTTTATTTTTAGATTTTATACGGGTACTTATAAAAAACATAAGTCATAGTTGCAGAATTCAATGCAAGGTGACGCCAATATAGATATCAATTTAAGTTACCTTGGATATTGGTTTTCTCCTATAATCAACAACAGCCAACACCCGAGTACCATTCCGAGAATCGGCATTTTTTTCAACATTTATTTACCGTACCTGTAGAACGTAGAAAGGATTTTTTCAAGGTTTCGTACAAGTTAAAATACAGTAATTGCTTGAGATTTCAGAAAATTGCTTACAAAACAATTTCCCTTCTTCTAGGCAGAATTCTTTTACATCGATTACAACAGTGTGTTACTCGAGCTGACCAAATACAACGGTTGCCATGGAAGTATACTGGAGTCTAACACGAGGCATTTCACTCTGCAAAGCTTGTCCCACCTTGCAACGCATATCAACCAACGCACTTATCATTTGGCTGTGGAGAAACGAACATGTGAAACATGAAATAGCCAATTACTTTTTAAAAGAATTCAATGAATATTTAAACCGCAATGATCCCAATATTGAATACGATTATTATGATGTCGTTGAATTTGAAGAACGAAGTCGTGTAGAATGGAAGAATATTGAACTTGAAGTACAACAACAAGTAGAAAACATTTCTTTACCAAAAGCATGTAAAGAAGAGTTGATTTACGCAATTCCAATGACGGGTATCCAAATCAAAAAATGGCATAGTTTTCTCTTAAAGTACACTTGCTCAAATCGCGAAATATCGAAGGAATACGTGAACGACATCGTGTGGACTGTAAATGGCACAGTAGACAAAGAGGCAACGGTTGATTTACTACTAAAAAATCACAGAGATACTTTGAGAGCTAATGGAAGTTCTTTTAGTTCGGCGGGCAGAAATAATCTACTGCAAGAAAACTTTTCACCGGGTAGCTTACCAGGGTGCCCTGATCTTTTTCTCTTTTATTTAAGTCGAGCAACAGAAGAACAACTTTTATCTGTTATTGAAAACGATGCAGAAACACTTCTGAAAAGATTGGTGTTTGCCAACAGACCCTGGCAAGAATATTTTATTCCTACAATTGAATATTTAATGCCTTTTATTAGTAATGATGATCTGTTGCAGATTCTGCTGGAAATTGTACGCTTAAGGTTAATAGATGAGTTTTGCTCTGCAAAACTTTTCCTTGTCTTGTGGAATAAGAGTCCGCATGATGTAAAAGATATTTTTCTTAACAAATGTCTAACTAAATTACTGAGACTAATGTGCCGTAAGAATTGTTATTTTATTAAACACGTTTTGAAGGATAAAAGTGATGAAGAAATATATACAATGATCATTTCCAATAACAGAATTGAAGCATGCTTGGAATTAATCATTAGAGATGGTGGAATAATGTTGGATAGATTTCTTGTTGAGATTTTCGAGTCTAATGATTGGGGGAAAAGAATAAAGAGCGATATTGCTAATTCTGGAGCTAAATATTTCAAGTACTTGGTGAGCGAGGATAAATATGAGATGTTTTTTAATTGGTGTTTTTCTACTGATGAGGAAATGGCACAATTTAAGAATAACTTTTGTCGTTATACAGTTCTTGAGGAGAATTTTCGTAATTGCTCTGCACAAACTGTAAAAGATGTTGATAAGTTAGGTGCTTGGTGTTTGCTATCTCCAGTTGAAATAGCTCAATTTAAGGAATTGATACAGAGAAATGATGCAGCTAGGGGACCTCTTTCCCTGGGTGAACTTTGTGAAGTGTTAAGTGATGGGTTAGGTAATCTAGTGAAATATGATTTTGATTATGAGGACTTATTGCTTTAAAGGATGGCATCGTTATCGCTGCAAATACCAGCGTTACATCTACGTTTAATGCATATCCTAATTAAGATACAAATTTTCTGTAATGACAATATGGATTATTAATACATTTAAATTATCCACTTATCATCTGTACGTTATAGTGGTCCGCCCTGGTCCTTTCGCACAGTCGTGGAAGTGAACTGTGCTTTAAATGGTCAAAAATGAGCGAAAATCCATTTTTCGAATTTCGATGGAAAAGTCGGAATTTTTGGCCGCACGCGAGCCACCGCGAGCCGCCGGAGTTGTACGCGAGGTCCCGTCGAAATCGATCGTGCTCTAATAACGCAATACGTTGCACTATCGCTTCTCTGCTGGAACGAGCATGGAAACCATTGTCATATGCTTCGAAATTAGAGGTATGACCTCTTGTGTAATGACAATGACATTGGGAATGACCTCTAATCTGTTTTGAGCTGGAAATTACTTCTAAATTGATGACAACTGCTTGGTTGTGATTATAATCACTTAATACTGCATTGTCTTCCTTAAATTGAGTAATACTCAAATATACAATGATGTAAAATCCTGAAATCACTTGAAGTAGCATGGAGCAAAAACATCAGCCATCTTTCCTTGACACAAGAAGGTTAGAGTGTTTAATCTCAAACACAGCAAACTACAGAATGGAATGATAAAAATACATAAAATGCCCATAGGGCTATAAATAGCTTTTACAAGCTTAGGATCACAAACTGGACTAGTATGTGATCCTATCACATAAGAGAACTAAGATTCCAGCTAGTGACTACAGAGTGCATGGAACCTAGCTTAAAAAACATAAGTTATCAAGTGCTGACTCAAACAATTAAATAAACACATAAATGAGTCAGCTCATACATTATTATACAAAATCTATTGTAAACTAATTATGAAGCTATAAACTGAATCGATTATGACTTCTAGTCATTAAAATCAACCAAAATAAATAACCTTAAGGTACGGGTCTTAAGAAAGGTCCACACCTGTGTTTAAATACATAACTTATGCATAAAACACATTGATTACACGTGTTTCAGTTTACTTATGCCTACATCATCTTATATCTTATATATCATCTTATATGTATCATCTTATGTATATCATCAGATCTCTAAGTATGTTTGTTTAATTATATATTGGAATTAATGAATTTAATTTGTAATTTTTATTTATTATATATAGTATTAAGGCAATAGAAAAAAGGAATAAATTATTTGGTTAAATACAACAATTTAAATTGTTCGTTTCTGGAAACTACAATTATCAGCCATTATTTATTTTCATCTATTAAAGGAATTGCGACATGAAAAAATATTACTCTAATTAATTGCTGTCACATACGAAACAATTAACTCTAGTCGTGACAATAAAAAAATAATTTGACGTATGAATTACCAGACAAGCATTTTAAAAATAATGAGGTGACGTCACGAATGGTTTTCTGTGACATGACATCAAAATAAATAAAATTGATAAACTCATATAACGATCAGAAACAATACCCAAAACGACACCAACCAAATGATGCACAATGTTATTATGCTTACAGTAAATGCTTACAGTAAATGCTTACAGTAAAAGAAGTCAATGGTGGCGACTAAACCATTCATAAACCACTCGTGACGTCACATCGTTTTCTAAGCATCGGCTCACAAACATTAAACATGTTTTGTTGTCTATTACATAAAAAATTTAAGTTTTCATATCACAATTCCTTTACAATTTTTTTGGATTTTCAAGTATTAAGATTTTCTAGTGAATGAGTAGCTGAGCATGGACCCACTCTCTCCCTCATAAATCAACCAAAATTCTTAACTGTCACGTTTTGTCTTGTTCACTCCCTTTTTTACTGTGAAATGACGTCACCAACAGCCATCTTGGAATATGGAAAACATGATTTTGATGGCATCTTCTAAAACTAAAGAAATGATAACCACACCAATTTCACTGTATAGGCATTTGCTGAGGCAATGTCGCAAACTTCCAACTGAAGCTCAACCGTATTATAGAAATTATGTGCGGCAGGTAATTATTTGTTTACATTTTTTAAAATTCTTTTTTAAATTTAAGTTCATTCTGTGCATTCTGTTTATGAGTAGGGATTTAATAGTCATTCTGATGAAAGCGATCCAGACAGAATAAAGCAAATTATATCCAGAGCTTTGGATGACGCCGATTGGATTATGAAAAAGGTTAAATTTCGATTTCTTACTAAAGTTTACTTAATAATTACATTTTTGTTATTCGTTTGCAGTATACTAAGAAATAATTTGAAGAAAATCAACTATTATATTAATTTGGAAGATAGTATGTTAAATTAAAATTGTACAAATAAAATTATGACTAACTAACCAAAATTTGTCTGATCTCCGATTCATTCGTAGTCATTAAAAAACTATCTCACATCACTACATCAGTTATTTGCTGTAATTTACACAAAAATTTGCATTTTTAGTCTCAGTCTCCTTTCTGGCACCTAAAAATGTAATTTTTTCACATAAAATTAACATTGTGTAGATAAAGACGCATTTTTCCACTTACTTGTCAGTCTAAACAATTTATATGCTTAAAAAATTTGCTTATTTGAAGTAGGTCTTTTATGATATGAAATGAAATTTGTTTTAAATTTGTTGATATAAGCTCAAATACTGACATCCCTGATTTGCTGATAAATCAAACAAAACACAAATTAAGTAACTTGTTTAATTAAATTAAGTCAACAACATTTGACAAGTTTACACATTTAAACGAGATCAATTAGTATATCAAATACAGGCAGTATAGTACGTGTATGAAAAATAAGTCACATTAAATATTAAATAGAATGAATCATCTCAAAATATATTTAACGTAAATTTTTAAATGCGCTATAGTATAACGAACATCAACGACTAGTCAACACATTTTTTATTTGGAATGACTATATTAATAACTGAGAAAAATAAAAATACGCCTTTTAAATATATCTGTAAACGTATAATATAGCTCTATGAATTTATTTAATTATTTTTCCTTTTTACGATCAGCTTATTCAGCCGCTCGGCTATGCGTGGTCTTTTGACCACGTCTTTCGTATATTGCACCAAGTGCTCTTTTTTCACGTCCACCGAGAAAACCTGAAAAAAAAATGGGGTTAGATTAATTTTTTGAGCTTTTGGAGATTAACTGACTTGTCCGTTTCTGGAAATAGCAATTATTCCGTGCGTTTCGCTATTCAGAACAGCCGTGAACATTATGTCGGCAGAAACTACAGTCGAGCATAAACTCACGCCTGTCTCCAAATCGCATAGGTGAATGCGGCCGTGTTTGGTCATGATGTAAATCAAACCAAATTTCGAGCTAACCTGTTGGAAAAAAAGGGAAAAATATTTGTAAATTTTTACTAAAAGAAAAAGGTAGGGACATGTGATGTTGCAAAAATACTAAATACTAGATGGAAAAATGTAGTTTTCCAAGCAAAAATCGTACACGAATGCATTTTGTAGGCGGAAAAATCAATATTTAACAAACAAATTACAGTTATTAGCGCAAAACTATTGTTGTAGATGAAAAAAATGTGTATAGCTGTATAAAAATGTATATTTAAATGCATAAAATATACTTCATGACCCACAAATGCATTTTTATGTACATACGGTAAATGCATACAAATATGTAATTTTATGTACAGTACAAAAATTAGTGATAATATATTTAATATTAGTAAAGTTATTAGGACCGTGGTATAATTATTGAACGAATCCCCCTATTTGTCTGAAGAGTAAAAATCACAGCAGTTCTTCTATTATTATCATTACCAGTAATAGCAGGGGCCATTACAATACTCTTAACAGACCTTAAAATTCTTACATGATTTGGGTTGAAATCGGCATACTTTTGTGTACAGAAATGTACTTTTGTGTACAGAAATGTGCTTTTGTGTACAGAAATGTACTTTTGTGTACAGAAATGTACTTTTGTGTACAGAAATGTACTTTTGTGTACAGAAATGTACTTTTGTGTACAGAAATGTACTTTTGTGTACAGAAATGTACTTTTGTGTACAGAAATGTACTTTTGTGTACAGAAATGTACTTTTGTGTACAGAAATGTACTTTTGTGTACAGAAATGTACTTTTGTGTACAGAAATGTACTTTTGTGTACAGAAATGTACTTTTGTGTACAGAAATGTACTTTTCAGCTGAATAAATGAACTTTTCAGCTGGATAAATGTATTTTTCAGCTGAATAAATGTATTTTTCAGCTGAATAAATGTATTTTTCAGCTGAATAAATGTATTTTTCAGCTGAATAAATGTATTTTTCAGCTGAATAAATGTATTTTTCAGCTGAATAAATGTATTTTTCAGCTGAATAAATGTATTTTTCAGCTGAATAATGTATTTTTCAGCTGAATAATGTATTTTTCAGCTGAATAAATGTATTTTTCAGCTGAATAAATGTATTTTTCAGCTGAATAAATGTATTTTTCAGCTGAATAAATGTATTTTTCAGCTGAATAAATGTATTTTTCAGCTGAATAAATGTATTTTTCAGCTGAATAAATGTATTTTTCAGCTGAATAAATGAACTTTGAAGCACAAAATGACGTTTTAAGATGCAAAACTGCACTATGAAACACACAAATGAGTTTTTTCATGCGTAATAAACTTTTCAGTGCAAAAAATGCATTTTCCATAAGTATGATAAACTTTTACAAGATAGAAAGTAGAAAATTTTACAAAATTATTTTTACAAAACAAATGCAAAAAGTGAAAATGTTATTTTTTAGTACTGTACACAAATGCAATTTTTGTCCTTAGACCCAAAACCTATATCTGACTTTAAACACGGAAAAACAACAATTTTTTTCATTTTTTGACGCAATGCCACCGCTAGTATCATGAAAAGACAATTCTTACTTGAACCGAAACGGGAAAATCATATTTTTCCCACTGATCTTCGAATTTAATCGTCTCGGTTAAATTTAGAGGCGCTTGGTTTCCCTCCACATAAGGCCCCAATTCGATCACGTGCATCTATAATCATTTGAAACCCGTTTATAAATAAGTTATGTTTTAATACATTGTTTACTTTTCCCGTATCGCCGTCCCCGCGAACTGCAACCACCATTATGGTCGACGCGCTTTGATTTCCCTGGAATTTATACTTCGAAAAAGTGACTGCGTGAGCTTCAAAAGGCTGACTCAGGTTCTGATCGGAGGAATAGAGCTGAATTAAGCCGCAAATGCGACAATTATCCTAAAAAAAATTCAAAAAAATTAATAAATCAATCAAATTCATTTTATTTAGCGTACATCAATATTTAATGCTGATAAAGCGTGCCAGCGTAGTGAGTCATCAACTAAATAGTTCACGACTTCTGCATTTGCTAGTCTAGCGTGGCGGTAGAAAACTTTGATTGGCGCACCACCTGATGAAAATTAATTATATTAAAGTCATAATGTTACAAAATTTCAATTTTTTTTAACCGTTTGATAAATCCCAATGGTAAACAGCGGCTTCGGTCACTAATCCGATTATTCTGGCATTGATCCATGTCCAAAAAATGACCGAATAAGGTACTCGATGTTTACGGTGAAGTTGACGAGATTCTAGATCATAGACTTGAAATAACGAGCCGGCTAATAATATAAATAAATTGTTGATAAGATATTGAAATGTCACAGTCTGTTATATTGAATGTATAAATTTGAATCTAAAAAAAAATATTAAAGGATAAAGGGTTTACGACATCAGATATTTTATAGCTGAATAACTTTCGCCATTCCTTAAAATAGCCTAAATGATTTTTATTGATTTTTCAAATTTTTCAGAAAACCTTTAAAAAAATCATTTTGTATCCCGAACATCTTATTTGAGTTTAATTTTGGTCGCTGTTGACAAGGCGCTATTTCTGACGTCACAGTCGGTATTTCCCATAAATACATAGGGTTTACGTCACAAGTGATAACAATCGTGCAAATTCTCGATTTGGTCTCGCTTTTATCTCTCACTTTTTCATATTGTCGGCTGCTCATTTCCACAACTTCAATATTGGGTTTTAACCTTTTAATATTTTTCAAAAAATATCTAAAAAAAATTATTTAACGGTTTTAAACGATGCAATTCAATGAACAAATAAAAAACGTGATGTCGTAAACCCTTTAAGTGAATACTTTCAACATGTCTCATTAATAAAAAAAAACCTAAAATCAATTAACTCTAATACCAAATCAACACCTTTTAAGGCTATAAATGGTTTCCAGGGATTCATTTTAACAGATCCGGCAGTTGTTTGCCACGTCTGAGGAAAATCAGCACGATACGGATTCAAAACGGTAACCAGAGAATTTTTTCTAGAAATAAAAAATTAATACCAATAAAAAAATATTTAAAAAAAAAATACTACAAATATTCATACTCTTTTCCTGGTCGTCCTTTTCGTGTATGTCTAATACAAATCCAATTATCCGATGTCATACTCACTCTGGGCCACGTAATATGTTCTAATGGAATGCCCAAATGTGTTAACTACAAAGTAATAGAATTTAATTAATAAATCAAAAATGGAATTTATAATGTTTTACCTGTAGAAGTTCTGTCACCGACATAGGAGGGTTTAAATTCGCCATTATCAAAGGCCACTGCTTGATTTGGTTCACATTTAACGCAAACTTAGAGCGGATAATTCTTCACACGACAATTGCTCTTGCTTTTTTTTCATCCGCCGGATTAAAGCGAGTAGACTCGCCATATTTTCCAACTGAGATCCTATGTTGCCATGTTCCTAGAAAAATCACGTTATCTCGTGCACAATACCTAATGTTAATGTGCTAAGTCGAGGGCATGAAGCGACTGGCAGCTTTATACCAGGTTGGAGTAATCAATAATAAATCTAGAATAAGATAATCTTTTATATTTTATATTATATCACATATCTCAAGCATAATTTAAGATAGTAGTACAGTTTGATTTTTAAAAACAAAACAAACATTTGAAATTTTCAGCTGGGATTGGGAAGCAACAGTTTGCTGTGGCCTATCAGCTTCCATATCAGTTCGTATCGATTGGGAAAAAAATTTCGATATCGCATCTATATCAATTCGATTGGGAAAAAATTTTCTGTAGCGCACATATATCAATTCGATTGGGAAAAAATTTTCTGTATCGCACCTATATCAATTTGATATTTATGCTTACTTGTTAATGATCAAGTTTTATCAAAAATTTTGTTACTAAAACTTTACCTACTGTAGCCTAGTGGGTCTGCAGTTTTCCAGAACTATTGTTATGATTCTAGCGGAAAGAAAACAAGATCACATCTCAACAACAAACATTTATGAAAACTGATTTCAATTTTTATTAAGCATTGGACAGAAAGTTGAATAAAATATAAATTCTATCACAATATTCTCTTTAAATTTCAAGTTGAGAATCGAAAGGTAACTTGGGAGTTTCTAATAAGAAACTCAGGTCTGAGCCGGATTCGTATTCGACCGCCGTTTTGTTTGGATCAAACAGCCTAGCGGTTTTTTGTCCATGCAAAACAAGCTTATTTCCCTCCATCAACAACCAACTTCCTTCGCGTAAACCCTAGAAACAAACAAAAAATTATTTCATGTTGAATCTCAAAGAAAAAAAAAATCTTTACATACCAATACTGGTGGAGTGTTTGGCACTTGGTGATACTGCTTTATTCTTTCCTCACGCGTTTCCTGTTTATTTGTTGTTTTTTTATTTTTTAACAAAAAGATCAATAAATGTTGATTTAAAATTCATTAAATATTTATCTTACTCCCATGTGAGTAGAAGTTGGATCGGTATCCATGAAATGCGGATTAATGTTGAAAGGAACTATTCTCAAAGCGTTAAAAGACGGTGGATAAGCAATGGGCATGTCGTTCGTTGTTGCTATTGACACTGTTGCTACATTAGTTCCGGCACTTGATCCCACATACGGTAGTTCGCCCTTACACGAAGTAAATTTTATACATTTAAATAGTGTCCCAGTGGAACATCGATATAACAAAAAAGCCAAATGTTGGAAAAACCGTTCAATAAACAGGGGTTTTCGAAGTTTGATCATTTTGTCGTTGATGACGTAATCAGGCTTACGTTTTGTCAACTTAAAATGGTTAGTTCACATTGGTGTTCACACCACACCTTAATGTAACGCAAGATGGTTACGCAATGCATTGTAGGTTTAAAATCACAGATGTTAACTTAAGTTCCTACTTCAAAATTGATTTTGAAGTAGGAAATAACGTAACTTAAGGAATTACAGCAACCAATGAAAAGACAGATGCTTCGCGCATGAAAAACAAGATGGAATGAGAAATTATGTGATTGGTCGGTGTACATTTACTGTTATAAAAAAACCACATGTTACTTTCCTTAAGTTACATTAAATTTTCGCAGTTCCGTTACGTTACATTACATTCAATGTGAACTAACCAGCACGTTTCGTCAACGTGAGATTTCGTCGATGCAGCTTGTCGCCCGTCGACGAAATGGCAAAATGAACCGATCTAATGCTGGAGACACACAAAGTGCGAATTTGCGATTTTGAATGACCCTAAAAAAATCGCTCTTAATTGGCTGCGATTTGAAATCGCAATCAAAAAAGTACTGGCAGCATGTACTTTCAAAATTCCTTGGCATAAAGCAATTTTAACCGGAAATAAGCGAATTAAAAATAGCAAAGCGACGCGATTCGCGCCTAGTGTGTCTCCAGCATCAGGACTATGGGAACATAAGGGGTTGGACTGTTTTAAAATTTAATTTGGCTTTAAAATTTACATCTATAACTCGTCTTCTAATGGCATCGACTAAATTGTAGTCGTAAAGTCGCTTCAATAGAAGAAATGTATTGCCACCACCTACAAATAAATTTTTTTAAAAAATCAATTAAATCAATTCTTCCCAGTTGATTTCTCAATTAAATAATTAAATCACCAATAAATATGGATTGAGCATCATTCACAGCTCGCAGAGGATCATCTTTCTCGTGAAGACTTTGGAATTGAAATCCTGTTGTTTTTAAAATTTTTTATTAATATTAAATTTCCATCTTACATTCAACTTACATCACAAACCTTACCCATGTTTTCAAAATGTGGTTTCACAGTCTCAGCATAACTGGCACAATCTCTCAATGCATAAGGAACAAATAAAATTTTGCTTACATTGCGTCTATAAAAAAAAAATCGATATTAATTTATGATCAATTGACTTACATGCGAGTATACTTTTTAAAAAAGTTTTTCAAATATGACTGACAATATTCCAAATATTCCTGGCCATGAATTTTCGACGTGGACAGCAGCATTACCGAACAATCTGAACTCAATTCTTCGCTCATTTTACCTAAAGAAAATGTAGTAAATTCACATAAAAAAGTAAGAAGAAGGTAAATTACGAGTAGCCATAGAAGAAAATTTACTAAACAATTTCAATTGACGTGTATAATAACCATGCATAAACGCCTCTATTATAGGAGACGAGGAGGGACTGTTGTGTTATCAGACTGATACTGACAAACTGAAAACAAACAATTACGGTATGACGTCTTTTATGACTATGGAAGCAAATCTGCATCTGAAAATTTATGCACAGTTGTATTATTTGCCCATAAAATCGTAAAAATTATTTGTCTCTAGTTCTAACTACGAAAACTAACTGATATAGTCGAATTACTTTTAAATATTTAAATTCTTATTATAATTGTAAATATATATTTTAGGTGAGACACGTTTTGAAGATACGGATTTACTTCCATAGCCAACTGTTTAGATGTAGTCGGACATCTAGTGACAGGTTTATTAATATTACAATTCATGAGATTTTGAATTTAATGCTAATTATAAGTCTATGTTCTATCATAGCAAGTTGAGAGAAAAACCGTTTTATAAGGTTTGGCTTTGGCCACTTTGTTAGTTCCGATACCAGAGAGAATAAGGTTCCTCTGCGGTCACATTCAATTTGTCGTCTGCTCGTTTTTACAACTTTATTTTAATATTTTACAAGAAATCTCGATCCAATGGACCAATAAAAAATTTAATGTCGTAAACGCTTTAAATGCTTAGGATTTTACAATAGTACATGAACTAAATGTATCGTCGGCTGCTCGTTTTCATAACTTCAACATTTGATTATGCTAACGATTGTCGATTGCTAACGCCATCTATAATAAATATCAAAAAACATTTATCTTTTAAATTTCTTCTCACTAGATGGCGACATCAGAAAGGTCCCAGGAAAAGAATCTCTTCTTTATCTATTTTAATAATACCCATAAAATTTTGTTTTTGTCATTAAGGTTAAATAATTAAATATTTGTTGTTTTATACCGTCACATGGCATTTTAACAACGTAAAACAATGGAACCATTTTGATTTTTGCATTATGAGATCCTTGATTTGCATTTCCAATCTACAGTTACACAGTAGATCAACGTCCTATCGTGGTCCATATATTTTTTTTAACAACATGGTGTATTGTACAGCTCTCAAATGCCAAAATAGATCAGGCAGTAGAAAAAGTTTTTATCGGTTCCCAAACAATCGAAAAATGATACAAGTATGGGATACAAGTAAGGGAAGATTTGAATAAACCCACTGAGCTTTGTAGTCAAAAGTGATTGTTATGAAACCGATCCTATCGTATTTGAATCATTAAACATTAAAAAAGTGAATTGTTTGAATAAGGATGCAATTCCAACTAAACTCTAACCAACAATTCATGCACGAAACTGAAAATAAACTTTTTTGAATTGTACTGAAAGTATACATTGTGTTATCTTATTTTAATCCTCTAGTCGAGCTGACTCGAAAAATCATTATTTCGTAGCCAAAAATGTGCGCAACAATACAAAAACCCAAATGTAAATAATTTTTTAAAATATTTTACAAGCATTTTCAGTTTGTTAACAATGCCATGCACATTTTTGGACTACAAAGCAATGATTTTTCGACTCAATTAGAGGATTAAAATAAGATAACACAATACATACTTTCAGTACAAAGGCCATTAACCAATGGGAGTTTCGTGCACGAATTGTTAAATAGAGTTTAGTATTGCAACGAGTAGTCATAATCGTGGAGGAAATGATTAATTACAACGATGATAACTCGGAACTAATGAATTTCGATGATACTACAATGGATGACAACAACACAAATATGAATATTCGGGATTGGAGATGTCAAGCTTCTTATTCGGTTAGTAATTGTTTTGAATTGTCATTTAATATAATTAACTTTTTTGATTTTAGGTAAGCTTCAAAAAGCATACAGTATTGGTTACCACCTGAACTGACTAAATCAACCAAAGTACAGGCTCAACCAACTACTAACTACAAACCAATATACCAAGATCACGATCACAATCAACAAAAAACAAAATCACGATCAACAAAAATCATCGATCGCATCGGAAGAAGCTAACGATTCAGAACTTGATGTTTCACTACTTGACTCAATATAAGCTTTACTTTTTCTTGGTTCAAACATGTTTGGGACTACACAGGTTGAAGGTAGTCGTAAACCATCTTCGTCATCATCGCTATCATCGCTTGAATCCAGACACCCAGCCATTGAAACTTGTTACTTGTGTGGCAACGATGACATCATAAACACGCCGCCTAGTGACAGTATTAATAAATTCTTATATTTGTCAATGGCTGAACAATCGATTCTAACTTGACAGTTTTGACAAAAGCAAAATAATAAAAACAAATCACAATTAAACAAAAATTCAAATTTTTTATTTTTTCTAATTTAAATATTTAAATATTTAAATTTTGAACCCTTAGTAAACGCAGTCAAAAAATAATACTGACAATCCCAAACAGTTTTTCTAAAAATCTGTTTAGCCCATTTTTTGAAAAAAAGAATTCCCAAAAAACTCTTTTGTCATGTATTTACATCTTTCAAAACTGATTTCCTGTGAAATTCATAGAAACAGCACGTGCTGTCACGACGATTGGCGGCTCCGACTTCAAACAAATGATAAAATAGCTTCGTTGGCACTGCACAAGGCACGGGTCGGCATCACCAAAGCGCTGCCCTTCACATGAAACGTGCCGCCATCGTCAATGAGTCTAGGTTTTGGCAGGTGTGAAAGACGCATACGTTTTTCGCGCCTCCGCCCGTGACCAGTAGCACAAATAGCGCATGATGAGAAGTGACAGACTCAAATACAAACCGACTCGCACAGAAAGCTCAAATTGCCTCTTTTTTTCACTTCATCTTTTCAAATCGGTCTCGGCGGTAATCTGAACCAACTTTTTTTTTTTTACAAAATTCAAAGGCCAGATTATAAGCCCCCTCACTGAATGTTTCCAAAGTTCTGTACTGGTGTTAACTTTCATTGATAAGCCCATATGGAATTTAATGTTGACCTAATAATACTCTATAGTTGAGTTCCCACGATAAATAAAAAGTTAAGTATTTTTTTTTCTTTAATTTTTTTTTTTGTGAAGTGTCATTGGTTTTTATTTTCTCAACACCCACAACCATATGGTACCATATGGTCTGCCTCTTTTCACTTAACACTGCTATTGAAAGCTAATTATCTTTTAAGTAAATACGGTAAATTTGTTTAACTGACACATTCCGATGGAAAATCGTGTTGGAAATCTTTCAGTTGAAGTTACTTTGATATCATGTTACACAGCATTGTGTTTCTTTTAGATTAATTACACTAATTTTGAATATGGTTTTTGAAATTTTAAAATCACAACAAAGCAGTATATTTACATGTTGTACATGGTACATGTTGTACACAGGAATGCTAGTTCATGTATTTTTAACTATTATAAGACGATTACTGGCTTGGAATCCTGTCTGGCGTCAGAAAATTAGTTCAAATAAAAAAAAGTGGTACTCATAAATTGTATTCTGTCTTAAGGAATCATGTGACAGAAAAAAAAAATTACTGTCCGTTACTTCAAAGACATTGTTTTTTTTCTTTCCAGACTAATCCTACAGTGTAGAGCTAGTAAAAACCAGGAGGATTTAATTAAACTAGCCGAGTACCCGTTACTACGTAACTTGAAAAATGTTTTAGTACATTTAATTGTTTTTTATTTTAATTAAAAATCTCTTGATAAATAATATTATTTACAGTATCACCACTATTACTTAAAATTTTGATATTTTTGGTTTCTCCAGTTCTTGAAAATGCTACGTAAAGTTGTCTGTGGGAAAATACTTGTTCTTGCAGCATAAGCCCAACTTTGGATAGAGTTTGGCCTTGTGCTTTGTTGATGGTCATTGAAAATGTTAATTTAATAGGATATTGTTGTCTTTTGAATAAACAGGGAATGCATTCCGTGTCTGATGGGCTTAATGATATCCAAACAACCAGTGCGCCCCGTGAAAAAGCAGATTGTTTAAACATATCGATAGTAGCGTACAGTACAGTATGCTTTCAAAAAATACAGCATAAAAACTTTCCAAAAACAGGCACAAAACAAACATCTCACCTTGAACCAATTTATTAATTAAATAAATTTCGTTCGTACGGACTAAATCAGTTTAATACGCAACCCACAAACCACAACAAATTTCGCCATAATTTCAAAACTGGTGCGCCATCTGCCGTCATCAATAACCCAGCCAATCCCGTTAAATGCTGTAAAAAAACCGGTGATGATGATGATTAATTAAATATAAAAAAGTGAGAGATAAAAACGAGACTAAATCGAGAATTTGCGCGATTATTACCAGTTGTGACGTAAACGCTATGTATTTAACATGGGGAATACCAATTGTGACGTCGGAAACAGCACCCTGCCAGCAACGGCCAACAATGTCTCTCACCAAGCTCAAATAAGCTGTTCGAGATATAAAATATTTTTTTAAACCATTTAGGCCATTTTAAGAGATGGATAAAATTAGTCAACTATAAAATATCTGATGTCGTAAACTCTTTAAACTTCTAGGGTTCTGTCCATTTGTGGCAAATTCATGAATACTAAGCTTGAGTTTAATTACTTGATTGATAAAAAAATAAAATACCTTCTTTTTTGTTTTCTTTTATTTTTTTCTTAATTCAATCTTATGCAAACATTACTGATGAGGTCAGTCATAATATTTACATTAATTTGTACGCGCAGCAGACCATAAATAATAAAATCCTTTTTCATTTCATTATCTATTAAAAAATCTTGTTGAAAAAAAAAAAAAAAACTTGACACATTTTATAATGAAATTAAATCCTAAGTTATTTAAACCCCTCTCGTATTTAATTTAGTAATTAATTTTTTTATAACTAAAAAAAATAATATATATATATAAAAATAAATCGAAATTTCAACATGGATTTCCTGTTTATTCTTAATGAAAACTACTTGCTGGAAATTATCTTTCATCAGTTGTGTACACAGTCTCTTGTAAGTTGTAAACTAAATTCTAAATCTCCATTTCCAAGAAAACAGCTGCATCATGTCTCGTCCTAAAACAAGAAAAAATTACATTTTTTTTTATTATGAGTGAGCACAGCGAAGCGAAGCGAGTCCTTATATACGCCATTCTGTCAAGTGGCAATAAAAAAATTGTTTATTGAAGAGCAGTTTAGACAACATAACAGTCAAAATTTCACAATATAGTGATCATAACTTCATATAAAAACAATTATACTTCGGTATTATAGCAGCAGTGTCAAGCAAGTCAACTAGGTGGTCGTTGGTCATACAAAAAAGTAGGCGTGGTACTCTATTTAGGGGTATTTCGCTTGTCCCATGGTCAATTGCACATTTTAAATAGTGATGTTATCATTTTAGTGTATTGTTACTTTAAATATGTTGGTTAGCACACATTGTATACTCTTATTTGAACGTATCAATACTGTTTAAAATACTAGATACACACATTACAGAAAAGTTGGCTTTACTGTGCTGCATTTGGCATCTCTAGCGTCACAATACTTACAATGACGTCATAGACGACAAATTCTACTGATACCATCTAATTCTGACCAATTTGGAGCTATCATTAACTTCGGATTCACAAAATTTTAAATTACTCGGGTACTTATCAACCAAAAAAACTTTTTTATGCGTTAATTATGTCTAGACAACAGTTTAATAAGAAGAAAAAAAAAATATTTTCCTGCAACCTGTAATTATTTTTTCTATAGGTTGGATGTTGGACAGACAGTGCTTCACTCCACAAAGCAGCCCCGATCCGTCAATTTGCTGAGTTGGGCGGAAAAGAGGGCGTCTTGACAACCCTGAAAGCGGCTGGTGCGCTGAGTAAACAGCCGCAAGCGGTTGCTGGCCCACACGCACACCCTCCGTGCTTCACCAATCCCTAGTCCAACTTTAATTGATGGTCTATCTCCAATGCAAGTTACAAGTCCGACCCAAGTTACAATTATTAATAAAAAAATGTAAAAAAATCGACTCCACCTTAATGAAAATTCAATTTTTTGACACCGTCTGTTGGGTGGCGCTTTATAACCCGAACTTCGAAGCTTGAGAAAGAAAAAAAGGACTGGCGAGCACCGAACCGCTTATTATGCTGCCATATTTGTCAGTTAACGTATCTTCTGTCTGATTCATGGACATTACATTAAGAAATTAACAACGAGATTGACTCGCAATGCCTGCGGGATAGAAACCAACATTTATCCAACCATGTCTGATGAGGGGTGGAGAGATAGGGAGAGAGAAGCAAATAAAAAGAAAGAAAACAATTTAAGCTTCTGGTTCTAGTTCTGGTAAAAAAAAAAAAAAAAAAAAAAAAAAAAATTTAAATTAATTTTTTT
>JH431934.1:19053-38893 GCA_000239455.1 Strigamia maritima | reverse complement strand
ACAGAATATTACTACAAATTATATTTCAACATTAAAATAAAACTAGTTTACATAATCAAATTTCGCACAATATTTGATTACACACTCAAATTGATACACAAAATTGCTGATAAAAACAAATTCAAAACTTCTTGTCACTTGAAAAATATTTTATAAAAATAATTTTTAATTTCTATTTTTAAACCCAGTATTATGTACCAACAATATAAAACATCTTCATTTCATCCCACAAAAAAAACAAAAAAACAAAAAAAAACAATTTTAATAAATCACATTTCATTTCTTATAATTTAGAATTAATTAATTACTTTCTCAACGCAGCAGTGGTATTCCTGTTTGCTCTACCAATTATCACGAAACTGATAACAACAACAGACTTTCAAGATGAAGTGCAAAGACCATAAAATGTGGGTATATTTCATTGAGTCAAATGCACTGCCAATGCCTCACCTCTTTCTCACAAAAGCCCCACCAAAAACAGAGGGAGAAGCAAAATAAAATAAAATGAACACCTCCAACTGAGGACATAGAAAATCCAGAACCTGAGGTCATGTCATTTGACCTCCCCCAAAAAAAACCCCCAACCCCCTCCTGCTTCTCCAATTCTTCAACCTCCTGCAGTTCCCATTCCTGTCAATAGTGACAGCTGGTTCCCCTCCAACAACCCTCTTTCCTTTATCTTGCCCACTTTTGGACATCAGCAGTTGACAAAAATCGCACAAACATCCATCAAACTCGTTGATTTTCGCAAATATGATTAAAGTTGCAGTAAGTCGCGTTGGAATGAGGACGAAGGGGTGGGAGTGGGGGAAAATGTAGGAAAATATTTTTTTAGAGTCTCCCATGTTTCTTTCTCCCCTTTTGATGAAGTGGGCGACATGGGGTCCTCCGGCCACACTGGGTCGTTCCTCATCGAGCTGCACCTGTTTTGGTCTTGCTGTGTTTTCGAACTCCTGCTGGTAGTTGGTGGACATGATGCATGGACAATTTAGGGTGATGGTTTAAGTTGGTGAATGAAATACGAGTGTGGAGTCAGAGGTGACTTTGCTTTTTTGCATATTTGTGGGTAAAATTTTTTTTGACTAGTTTTTTATGTGGTAAATGGTGGCGCCGGATGCGTGATATGACATTTTTAGCCTAAAAATTAGTTTTATGGGTAAAAAATTTAGTTTTAGTAGAAAAAATGCAATTTTAGTAGAAAAAATCCAGAAAAAAATGCAGTTTTAGTAGAAAAAATGCAGTTTTAGTTCAAAAAATGCATTTTCAATCCAAAAAAATTTAGTTTTGAATCTAAAAACTGTTTATTTGAAGCCTTAAAAACTGCATTTTGAAGTCTGAAATTCAGAACTTAGGTCGAAAAACTACGATTTGAGCCTAAAAACTACGATTTGAGCCTAAAAACTACGATTTGAGCCTAAAAACTACGATTTGAGCCTAAAAACTACGATTTGAGCCTAAAAACTACGATTTGAGCCTAAAAACTACGATTTGAGCCTAAAAACTACGATTTGAGCCTAAAAACTACGATTTGAGCCTAAAAACTACGACCCAAGTTTTAAAAGCATAAAGGTTTATTTTTGAGCCAAATTTAAAACTTTATTTTTGAGATACTGGTACGGTTATCTTCAAACCTCATCTAACATTTTTGTAAAATTCAAATTTAAGCTGAGGGAGTATCAATTCATTCAAATTACTATATTTTTGGTCTTTTATTTTCCCCAACAAAAGGCTAATTATCTACTTATGGCATAAAATTTGATCATTTGTTTGATGGAAAAGTAATTCCCATACAACTCCGCTTATAAACCACATTTGCCTTGGGCCGCAACCTTGAAGTCGCTTAATTAAATACAAAATGTAGACTTTCTCTAACAAGCTGCTGTCACCACACTTTTTAGAAGACCTACCACCACTGGCACACGAAACGTGTTTACTCGTCACGTCGTTACCCAAATCACGCCTGCGCAATCATCTTGCATGAGTTATGGTGGCAGCGTGCAGGCGCTTTCTTATCGCTTTAAGCCATCGGTTTGTTTCAGCGAAGCTAATAAATCGAGTCGCGATTTAGAAGTCAGATTAGTTTCACCAATTATTCAGAAAATATTTATGCTTACACGGCCTGCAAATGGTAACAAATACAAAATTAAAAAAAGTAAAGTAAAAAAGTTTTTGCAATTATTTGTACTATATTTTTTATTCGTTTGGTGTGCACTGATGCGGCTAAAAGATACTTTTGCGTCTAAAAGTTATATTTAAGATGTTTTTAGATTTAAAAAGATGTATTAAATTAAACTTATTCTTGCGTAAAAGATTTAATTAAGATTTTGGTAGCATTTTTGTTTTTAAAATATAAATATGTAAATCTGAATCTAACAATTTACCGTATTTAAAATGCAATTTTGCAAGTTGAAAAAGTAGGAAAAAATGCGTTCAAATGGTGCATCTGCATGTCTGAAAGTCAAAGATGTCTAAAAGACAATAATGCACCTGCATGTCTGAAAGTCAAAGATGTCTAAAAGATGCATCTGCATGTGTAAAAGATGCATCTGCATGTGTAAAAGATGCATCTGCATGTGTAAAAGATGCATCTGCATGTGTAAAAGATGCATCTGCATGTGTAAAAGATGCATCTGCATGTGTAAAAGATGCATCTGCATGTGTAAAAGATGCATCTGCATGTGTAAAAGATGCATCTGCATGTGTAAAAGATGCATTTGCATGGCTAAAACTCCAAAAGATGCATCTGCATGGCTAAAACTCCAAAAGATGCATCTGCATGGCTAAATCTCCAAAAGATGCATCTGCATGGCTAAAACTCCAAAAGATGCATCTGCATGGCTAAAACTCCAAAAGATGCATCTGCATGTCTTAAAGATGCTTCTGCATGTCTAAAAGATGTATCTGCATGTCTAAAAGATGCATTTGCATGTTTAAAAGATAGCATCTGCATGTCTAAAAGATGCATCTGCATGTCTAAAAGATGCCTCTGCATGGGTAAAACTCCAAAAGATGCATCTGCATGGCTAAAACTCCAAAAGATGCAACTGCATTTCTAAAAGATGCATCTGCATGTGTAAAAGATGCATTTGCATGTGTAAAAGATGCATTTGCATGTGTAAAAGATGCATTTGCATGTGTAAAGATGCATCTGCATGTCTAAAGATGCATCTGCATGTCTAAAGATGCATCTGCATGTCTAAAGATGCATCTGCATGTCTAAAAGATGCATCTGCATGTCTAAAAGATGCATCTGCATGTCTAAAAGATGCATCTGCATGTCTAAAAGATGCATCTGCATGTCTAAAAGATGCCTCTGCATAGCTAAAACTCCAAAAGATGCATCTGGATGGCTAAAACTCTAAATGCATCTGGATGGCTAAAACTCCAAAAGATGCACATTTGCATGTCTAAAAGATGCATCTACATGGCTAAAACTTCAAAAGAAACTAAAACTCCAATTTGCATGTCTAAAAGAGACATCTGAATGTCTAAAAGAAGGCTTTAAAAAATGCATCTGCATCTCTAAAAGATGCATCTGCATGTCTATAAAACTCTAAAAGATACATTTGTGCATCTAGAGTGCATCTTTGCGTTTGAAAAAAATGCATTTTGGATCTATTTTTGCATTCAATTGTCTAAAAGATACTTACTCCTTATTTTCTTCGTAAATTTTAAAGAATATAAATTAAAAAATTTTAAAAATAAAAATAAAAATAAAAATAAAAAAATCAGAAAAAAGTTTCTCATGATTATATGGTCAATCCAGTTTTAAGTTCAAGCTTCTTCCATTCTGAACTCATCAAACTTCCGAAGTTCAAGTAGATCAATTTGAATTTTTTAGACTTGCTCATTTCTAATTTATTAGATTTTCAGCAAATTCTGACATGTGAACTCAAATTATGATTAGAAAAGTTATAATTTTTAAAGCAATTCTATACCACCCATAGACCCGGATGCACCCTTATCTTGTTATTACATAAACTTTATGTTTACTTCTGCTGATTTCAAAGTCTTAATAGAGATTGGCCAGCCGGCAACGATTAAAAGAAATTTGAAAAACTATCATCGATTCATCTTCCGCTGTCAAAAGAACATCATAACTCCAAACCTCCTCTAAACCACTTGGCTGATGATTGACGAGTTTATCGAAATCGGGTGGAGAGAGACCCGTTTTTCGCCCCTTGTCTCATTATCTTTACTTTTGTTTGTTTTGTCTTCAGGGGAGGAGAACACGGGCGAAGGCCGATCATCAACCAACATTCCAGAGGCCAAGGGCCTTTCATATTGCCCCGAGGAATTGATCATTGCTGATTTCAATCTCCACCTACATCAGAATTTATTTTCCTACAAGGAACAACCAATGTAGAATTTTTAAAATCAATTTATTTTTCACAGTAAAAATTTTTTTTTGTTTATTTTTGCAGCAACTATAAATATTTGTTTGATATGAGTCTGAATCATTTTTTAGTTTAAAACTAAAAGGGCATTTATAAGTTTAAAGACGGCATTTTTAAACCTAAAACAGTATTTTTAAGTTTAGAAACAGCATTTTTTTGGTCTAAAAACAGCATTTTTTAGTCTAAAAACAGCATTTTTTAGTCTAAAAACAGCATTTTTTAGTCTAAAAACAGCATTTTTTTAGCCTAAAAACAGCATTTTTTAGCCTAAAAACAGCATTTTTTAGCCTAAAAACGGCATTTTTTAGCCTAAAAACAGCATTTTTTAGCCTAAAAACAGCATTTTTTAGCCTAAAAACAGCATTTTAGAGTCTTAACAGTTTATAATCAGCAATTTTGAGTAAATGACATTTTTGAGTCTACAAGTACAAATAACATTTCTGAGTCTAAAAATGACATTTGAGAGATTAAAAACGGGAGTTTCGAGCGTAAAACGAGAGATTTGAGCCTAAAACTGGAGTTTTGAGCCTAAAACTGGAGTTTCGAGCCTAAAACTGGAGTTTCGAGCCTAAAACTGGAGTTTCGAGCCTAAAACTGAAGTTTCGAGCCTAAAACTGAAGTTTCGAGCCTAAAACTAGAGTTTTGAGCCAAAAATTAAGATTTTGAGCTTAAAATTATGACTTTTGAGCCTAAAACTATGATTTTTGAGCCTAAAACTACGATTTTTTAGCCTAAAACTATGATTTTTAAGTCTAAAACTAAAATTTTAGATTTAAATACTGTAAACATTGTACCATGTGCACTTTTAAGTCTGAGAAATATAATATTAGTTTTTTATTTACTGTATCTATTTTTTGTAAACGACTTAACTGTTTGTTCGATATTTTTATTTAAAAGTGAGATACATATACATATATGCAGTGTAAAAACCGAAGTAATTTTCATATGGAAATGAAATTACAGGTGTGCAAAGAGAACCTCGTTAACCATGTCGCCCGCGGCCAAGGCGGTGAACATTGGGTTCAACTCATGACTTGCGCTCCAAAGTGGATTTTTATCAACGTACAGGGCGAATATAAAATACCTGCAAACTCAACTTCAAAAGAAAACCGCTCTAGTGATCAACCACCCGCGGTTGACTCGCTTTCTTACCCACCGACCACCTATTTCTCCACATTTCTTTTCCTCACACCAAAAAATTTCAAAATAACAAAAATAAAAATATTTAAAAAAAAAATAATATATATATATATAATAAAATTATTTACATTTATCAGCTGTTGCATTACATGCCCGGTCATTCCCATACTCTTTTGTGAGTCACTAAACCGGTTCACTAGACCTCAAGGAATTTACACACCAATTTTCACCTCTGAATTTAATGTCCGCATCTTGGAATCTCTTGGAATCTGGAAAATTTAGTGAAAATCACATACTAAGGTGTATTTTCTTGATCTCACGAGCAGAACACCTGGAAAATGCAGTGATTACCTCAATAGGGGTCCGAGACAATCAGTTCTGAGTGATTTGGGGCGACTCTCAGGTGACACAAGGACAATAGTCTTCTGTTGTGCTTCGTGGACAATGCATGAAAGAATTTAACTGAGTGACAGAAGTTGGAAAAAAAGGTGGAAATCTTTTGTTTCTATTTAATTTTTTTTATTTTTGTTACACATAACATCTTTGAATGTTAATAAATGTATCCACTTAAGCATCTCAAGCAGGTGTTAAGGACAAATATGTTGGCGCCATTTGATTAAAGCAGGTTGGGTTTAGGTTTTCCATCTTCCGAATACTAAACACTTCGAAGTCACATGACTCGAGTGCAGTCACTCAAACAAGTTGGAAAAGTCAAAATACCAGGGATGTCTGGTTCAGAGTTGGTCAGATACCATCAGTCAAGTGACACAAGTCGACAAAACCTATCAAAACCCATCAACTTACAGCTTAAGCCTCATTAAGCATTCGGTTCGAAGACAGGTGGCGCCATTTCATGATTTTTTTCGTTGTGCCAAAAAAATAATTTTTTTTTTTTTTCAAGAAAAAAATAAAAAACACAAATTTCCATAAAATAATAATTCTTCTTAAAAGGAAACTACGAACAAGGAAATTAAGTTGGTCTGTTTACTTAATTATTCAAAGTAACAATTTTTTTGTTTAGAAAAAATAAAATGAAGAAAATGAAACAACCCAACAAAGGTCATTACAGTAAAATATATTGAATACAATTATCGCCACAATAGTAGATTCTTGAATTTGTATCATTTTAAAGCCAAATATAAGAAAACTTTTAATTATCAACAAATTTATAGCTGATGGCCGATGTTTTACGAGCCTGGTTGATGATATTTACAGAATTTTCGACGTTGTTTATATTATTTGGATGAATTTCAAGCTTGTTGTGGAATTTATAAAGAAAAAAAACAACGAGATAAAGATACTATTAACGGGGCAGTAATGATCCTCATTAAAGTTACATTTCCTGTGATGTGCACCACTGATTTAGACATGGTTTAAATTAAGTTCAATTTAACTGATGATGTGTTATTAAAAAGCAGAGAAGATGTTGCTTTAAGCAAGTTGAAGAGAAAAAAACATTAGATAAAAGAACTTGTGTTTTTCTATTCTTCTTTTAAGACAAGTGAAGATTATGAGGAGTTGTTTCATCGTTTTATGATGGTCAAACTGAGTTTAGCACCTGCTTTTAAGTTGTTAAATGATCATAACTTGGCAGGCAGGTAGCAGTAAAAACAAAATTGCTTATCGTTTACCAAAACACTTTTTTTATTATGTTTTTTTTAAAAAAAAAAAAATAATCAGATTTTTTTCTTTGGTGCAATGTTTATTTATTACAATAAAAAAATGTATAAATATAAAGCTGTTATTATTAAATCAGTAATGATACAAAAATTTGGTCAATTCATTTTTTTTCTTCTTTTTTATATAAAAAAATATTTACAAAAAAAAAATTACTTATTTACAATTAATTTCCAACATATTATACAGGTATACATCAAATTCAAAACTTGGCAAACAAAATGACGATTTCTTTAAAAAAAAAAAAAAAAATTAAATGTCACTTTAAAAGAACAATTTTTCAATTTCTGTTTTCATCGTCATACAAAACTGGGATAAATTCATCCATTCAACATAATAAAAGTGCAAATTTACTATAAAAAAAAAAATCTCATAATTCTAATTACACCGCCGTTTCACTCCCATTTTTAACAAGTGGCATCTTAAGTCGCGGATCCAAAACAATAACATGTTTACCCGGCGCAGGAAGCAAAAAGGAAGGCGTCGGCTGTTTTCTATGCAAAATCCTATTTCCCAACCTCTGCCACGTATCTACAGTCTTCTTCGACCAAATCCACATCCCACTCGTAATCCCAAGCACCAAAGTCATAAAAATCTTGAGCATAAAAACCTCTAAATTCGGCTGCGACATCGTACCAACACTCAACCAATTCTCCCTATTCATATACTCATAAATATTCGTCCCAAACACGCAAACGGCAGGAATCATATACAAAAAACTAAAAATCCCCACCCGAAACAAAAAAACCTCAGCTTTCGACGATATACTCAACTTCCTCTGCTGATACCTCGTCCTTAAAAACCCGACGAGAATAAATCCAGCGCCGAAAATCAAATACACAAACTGCGGCACCAGCACGAAAATAAACAAACTCAAAGTGCTCTGCTGCCCCACATAACACGTGGCCGTAAGTTCGTCCGCATCAACCACCCGCATAACCAAAGCCGCAATAGTCTGCGCTGCTGGCAGACCCCAAGCGAACACATGAAACACACTACTATGTCTCTCGATCGACTCGTGACTCCAATTCAATCCTTGAGTCAAATACCATGTCAGAGATAGAATGACCCACCACACGCACGACGCCATACCGAAGTAATAAAGCAGCAAAAACACGATAACGCAATTGGTATTGCTCAGTCCTTCTTGCACCAGCACTTGGCTGCCCCTTACATCAGCAGCTAAACACGCGATGTCTTCTCTGCCAGCCACAAACCGCACCAAATGTCCGACACTATATAAATTATATGTAATAGCGATGAAAATAATCGGTTTTTCCGGAAATTTAAACCTCGATGAATCGATTAAAAAAGTGATAACAGTGATAAAAGTTGTAACATAGCATAAAATAGCCCACACAGCCACCCAAACTTGCGCAAACTGTTTATCTTCGCTTCGAAACAAGACATTCGCATGACACATCGGTACACATCGCTCAGTTCTATTGACATAAACGTACATTTCGCCGTTTTTGTACTGTAAACACGGATCCTGTATCGGTAAAAGTGAATCCGGGGGTTTAGTCGGGTAATGTTGTACATGTCCATTGCGTTGTCGGCCTCCGTACGGTCTGTTGCGGCCTCCGTACGGGGGGAAAAAGGGATCCCTTTCCGGGCTTTCTTCTCCAGGTCCCACCATACACATGTGGTGCTGATTATTTTCGGGAGGAAACTGAGAGCAATTAAGAGCGGATGGCCACGGGAAACCGAATTCCTGCAACACGGGTTGACATCGGGAGCGAACAACTTCGCAGAGGGACCGGCAGGGCCCGATGGGCATGGGTACTTTGTCCGTACACATGGGTACGTAGACGGAACAGAGGAATAAACGCAACTGACTCGAACATCCGTATTGAACTAGAGGTGAAAACGTCTGTAGTTGCATTTCCGCGTCTTGTTGTAGTTCGTGGCCCACCAAATTCGGCATGCTCGTCACGTTGTAGCCGAGACCGCGACACATTTCGATGCGGATGGGATCGCAGGATGGCGGTAAGGCACTAGTAAGGTCCAAGGTGATGATGGTGATGATGAGAAACATGATGTTGTTGGAGCACATGTTTGTTGTGTTAGGTTTGGCTGCTCCGAAGCGAGTGTGGAGTTGTGTGTGGCGTGGGAAAGAAAGTCGTTTTCTTGGCCAATGAAGCGAGAGTTGCTAAGTGGTTGGCACTCCTTCAGTCAAGGTTTTCTATTGGTGGCAAGCGCGGGGGGGCAAGGCGCGGGAATCAGTAGGGGAGATCTAAGGTCTGGAGGGCAGTGAAATAATGAGAAGGTTCTTTCTTTTTGGTTTTTTTTGTTTAGTTGGGGAATGGAGATAAGGTTCTCTAGAGGTTTTGGGTTTTGTTTAGGTGGGAATGTTATTGATTTTCGTTTTCAGGAGTTATGTAGCATGAATATGTTTTTTTTTTAAATTAAGTAGAGTGTGGATGTGGTTTGTACTTCTGAATACAGTAGTTTAATTGTTTTATTTAATTTTATTTGTTTGTTTATTTTTGAGTAAGAAATATGTTTAGTTTTTTAAAAAAAAAAAATAGTTTCTGTGTTAAATAATTGTTTTAGAAAAAAAGTAGTTTGGAAATGGACTAATAGAAATTGGTAAAATTTAGTAGAAAGTGGAAAAATTGGAAAAATTTAATAGAAAGTGGAAAAATTGGAAAAATTTAGTAAAAATTAGATAAATTAAATTGCTAAAAGTATGTTAAAATTTAGTAAATTAAAATTAAATTTGGTAAAAGTTTGATAAATTAAATTTGGTAAAAGTTTGATAAATTAAATTTGGTAAAAGTTTGATAAATTAAATTTGGTAAAAGTTTGATAAATTAAATTTGGTAAAAGTTTGTTAAAATATGGTAAAATAGAGCAAAATATGGTAAAATAAGGCAAAATATGGTAAAATATAATAAAATATGGTAAAATACAATAAAATATGGTAAAATATAATAAAATATGGTAAAATATAATAAAATATGGTAAAATATAATAAAATATGGTAAAATATAATAAAATATGGTCGAATTTAGAAGAATTTATCTGATGCGCTTTTCTTGACACATCAAATAAAATAAAACAACATGAAATAACTAATAGGTTATTAGATCGTAAAGACTGGGACAGTGGCGACATCTAACGGTTTCAACTGTTACTGAATTATCTTTGGGCTTAGTAATTTCCTATGGGAAGCTGCTAACATGACCTAGAATAAAATGGAACATGAAACAAGAAAATAGTGAATCAACATACATTTTTGAACGTCGATTGAATGTTTGAATGTTAATGGTTCAAAGATAACATCCGTTAGATGTTAAATCAATATTCTGAAACAACAATCAAATGATATGTGACATTTGTTTAATATTTGTATTAAACGAATGTCACATATCAACAACCATATTCGACTGTTTGATTATTGTTTCAAAATGTTGATACAACATCTAATGAATGACGCATATCAACAACCACATTCGACTGTTTGATTATTGTTTCAAAATGTTGATACAACATCTGATGAATGTTGCGTATCAACAACCCTTATTCCACTGTTTGATCATTGTCTCAAAATTTTAATACAACATTAAACAAATGTTGCATATCAACAACCCATATTCCACTGTTTGATGGTTGCATCAAAATGTTGATACTGTGTTGTTATCGAATGTAAGTCCAAAGAAGAAGTGTTAATTGTAAATATAAAATGGGCTTATATACAGCCCTAGTGAATACATCATGCGTACGCGTACATATACGTTTTTGGTAAAGCTATCAGCACATCTCCTCCTTTAAGTGAGTGTTTGCTCACAAATCTAGTCTATTTGGAGGTCTAATATGTCTTCCTGCTCTCGTAGTGTATGTTGCTTCCGTTGAAGCTTCATCTCGTGGTTGCTCTTCTATTCCTTGCTCGATTTCGGTTGTCGTAGTTTGCTCAGTTTCCCTAATGACCTCGTCTCGCGGTTGTTTCTCTATTTCTTAGTCCCCTTCTAACTCTTCTGCTCCAGATTTCTATATTGTACTAAGTGGTATCAATTTCTGTGGATTGTACCCGTATCTGTTTTAATTATATACGAGCGAGGTGTTCCGTCTTGTCTCACGATTTTTCCCTTTTTCCTGATGTCTATGATCCAAACTTCGTCTCCCACTTTTAACTCTGATAATTCTCAAACTCAGTGATGTGAATCGTAATTTTGTTTTTGCCGAGATCGCCGATGCTCTTCGTTCTTCTGTAATTTTGTTTGATCCGGTGTTTTGGCGTTTAATGATGAACTAATTTGGGGAATTTTGGTTCCGATACGTCTACCGAACAACAGTTCTGCCGGTGAAAATCTGTTTGCTAATGGTGTCGCCCTGAATTGTTGCAATGCTTGATATGCGTTCCTCGATTTTTTTACTCCGTTTGATTATTTTTATGATTGATTCAATAAACCCGTTACTTTGAGGAAACCTGGAACTACTCGTGATGTGTTTGAATCCTACTTCGTGTGCAAATTTTTTAAACTCCGAATTTTCTCCTGGTGTGAAGTGGGTACCGTTATCACTAAACACGATCTCTGGGGTCCCCTGAACCAAAAATAATGTTATTGTTTTGTAAATGCAAGTTATGTATTTGCTTGACTTTGTATTACATTAAAACATTTGTAAATACATGGCATGACTTATTTGAAAAATAACTCATGTTGTGTATAAGAGTTTTATCCTATGTAGGAATTTTACATAGGATATTTTGTATTTTGCTTTACTTGTGGTCGCATGTTTAATATAAATAGTATTTTTATGCATGCGCCGAAATAGTTCTAAACTGTACGAATTTTTCAGTAAAATAAGT
Source organism: Strigamia maritima (assembly GCA_000239455.1). Taxonomy (NCBI): domain Eukaryota; kingdom Metazoa; phylum Arthropoda; class Chilopoda; order Geophilomorpha; family Linotaeniidae; genus Strigamia; species Strigamia maritima. The sequence goes on along the minus strand of JH431934.1, from coordinate 26,866 downwards.
ATATTTTATTGGTTCTAGGTCTGCAAATCATTTTAAGTGGAAATGATAGCAGACATTGTTTTTTCATTGCTTTCATGTGGTGGCGCCGCTATCACGATGTAGGCATCATCACCTGTCTTGTTATCCTATACTGTGTATGAGTGATGACATGTGATTGACACATGTCATCAATCTAATTATAGTTTTTTCACACTTCTGTATTGGGCGCCATATTGGATTCAAGTGCTATGTACCTGATATGATACTTTTTAGACAATTAAATCATGTGAGTTCATTTATTGGAATTGATTTATTGGGCCTAAGAGCAGATTAACTGCGGCCTTTTATGTGTGGTTTACGACTACAAGTGTGCCCATTACGTGTCGAGTGCGTGCAGGAAGTCGGGGCCTCGTTTAGTGCAAAAATCGAGGTTTTTGATTTTAGACAGTGTAAAGTCGTCGAGTGGTTTTGATGTAAAAACTGTCACTAATGGTTTGTGGTCTGTTTCTAGTGTCACGTGTAACCCGAAATCCCTAAATCTCTCACCGGCCCATGTCAACGCATATCCCTCTTTATCGATCTGTCCCCAATTTTGTTGCACCGTTGATAACGTTTTTGCTGCGTAAGCTACTGGACGAAATTTCCCCGATTGTTGTTTTTGTTTTAAAACAGCGCCGACTCCGTAACTTGATGCGTCCGATGAAATTGTTGTCTCTTTTGTTGGGTCGAACCATGCTAACATCGGTCGTGTTGTTAAGGGTGATGACCTTGACACCTAAGGACCTGAAAATGCGAATGAAATATGCAAATCTGCAGTGGAAGTCTTTTGGCATATGTTTCATCAAAGTGGGAAAATTCTTTTCTTATCTCAGCTCGCAAAAAACGTCCGTATCTTTCCAACCGTTAGTCCAATTGAAATGACGTAAACGCCATCGTGTTCCTCGTGTTTTTCCGCTTCAAATGCATACAAAAACTTTGTCCAATTAAGCCTCAATGTCCTTCAAAATCGCAAGAGATGTTATGGAAAATTCCATTAACTCCAAAATGGCGGTCCGTTTCCAAAATGGCGGTCCGTTTCCAAAATGGCGATATCTCGTGAACCGTTGGGCCTACGATGATGAAATTGGCATGGTTGGATGCGCCTGTCCCGTGTGCTTCGAATGGTGCCTGTTTCAGCCTTGTAGCATCAAAACTTGCCGAGTTATTTAGCAAAAACCGGAACCCTACAAAAACCTACAAAATGTAATAAATGTTATTTATGAAAAGAAACACTGTAAGAAACATGATAGGCACATGTGACAAGCACAATGTAGAATACAAGCTAAGGCAAGGCAGTAGATGAGACACATTGCTACTGACACTACTGCCATCTCTAGGCAAAATTAACAACTGAAATGTCAAAAGCATTGCCATTACATCAAGATCAATTTGGCAATGCATAAAATACATCTTGCGAACATTTCTGACAATAGGGGCATAAAACAACTCAAATTCCCATATCTTTGGAAATATAAAAACATAACTTAAGAAGTTAAACAAACAACTTTAATTTAACATATACTAACAATCGCCCCTTTACATTAAAACTGTTTAGAAAAGCAACACTAGACCATTTAACACCATGCCATGGCAAGATGTCATGGCCCTTACAATATCACTAATCGGGCAAAACATCAAAGACTGTTTCGCACAAGTCTCTGATCTTTTCATTGGATAGATAGATAGATAGAATTGAGTTTATAGACGCAAGCGACGACTGAGGTCATACACGTCTTTTTCATTGGATAACCATTTCGTGAAAATATCCGCAACGTTATATTCACCAGGTACTTTGGCTAGTTTGAAATACTGTCGTTAAAACCAGTTGCGCAAGAAATGATATCTTATACGAATGTGTTTAGTCTTACTGTTTTCGATATCATTGGTTGCAAACTGTAGCAATGATATTGAATCAGAGTGCATCACGGGAGTGTTGACTCTATAGAATAAAACACAATTTTCGAAAATGCAGCTCACCCAATAGGCTTCACGCGCTGCAAATAATAGAGCAACATATTCAGATTCCATGCTGCTACAAGCAACTACACTGTTTCTTACACTCCCACCCGATTACTGATCCCCTAAATACAATATACTGTATAACCGCCAAAGCTTTTATAGTTGACCAAATCTGTTGCCCAACTAGCATCTGTGTACAAATACAATTCTTCATTTCTACAATTGTTTAAATTTATGCAGTAATTGGATGTATTTACTACATACTGTAGTATTTGTAACAAGCATTTGACGTGTTTCACTGAATGGTGATTGTTAAATTGGGAGATGTAAATTGTGGAATAAAGGATATCGGGTCTTGTCCTTGAAGCTAGAAACATAAGGCTCCCTACTAAATTCCTATATGGAAATTCTGTTTCCAATTCTGAATCTTTGCACATATTTAAGGTAGTGCCTACGCTAACGGGGACTTTAATCAATCTATTGGGGATTACATTATATTGTTTCGCTAACTTGCAAATGAAATCCTTTTGATGCAGTAACAGGGATCCCTTTTCCCTATAAAACTCAACCCCTAACAATTTCGAGACATTTCCTAAATTGACAATATTAAAGTGTTTACCTATATCGTCGATGAGTTTCTGTTCTGTCTAATGTCATGTGCAAAAAGCACCATGTCATCGACATACACTAATAATAGCGCACTTGAACCATAAGAGTAAACACAATTAAAACCAGCAACTTTGTCAAAACCAATGTCATGTAGGGCTGAGTCAAGAGCCTGATACCACATGCAACCAGATTGGTGCAAACCATAAAGCGCCTTCACCAGGTACCACACACAATTTGGCCGTTTCGTAGCAATGCCCTTTGGAAGTTCCATGTATATGGGGAAATCAAAGACGCCGTACAAATAGGCGCACTTCACGTCTAAGTGAATATATCGCCATCCGCGCAAAACAACCAACAAGCAGAAGAACAAGCGTACGAGCACAAAATTGACCACCGGGCTAAAAACCTCTTGAAAGTCAATCCCATGGATTTGATGGAAGCCCTGTGCAACCAAACGTGCACGGTATTGGACAATTGCCCCTTCCACATTCCGCTTTAATTTAAAAATCCACTTCGATCCCAGAATGTGACTATGCAAGGGACATGGCTTAATTTCAAAAACTTCCCTTTCTACCAGGGTATTAAGCTCTTCAGCCATAGCCTCTGCCTTTTGTGGAGAGGCAATAGCTTCCTCAAAAATTAAGGGCTCTTTAACAGAAGCACAATACACACGCACAATGTGCGCTTCGGCATCGTCACTCAAAATGGGACTCAAATCAATTGGACTAGGTCATTTGTGCCGTTACTATTACCCCCTTCTTCCATTCTTGGTTGTTCCAGGTCATTTTCATCTTCAGAACTTTCGTGACCTGTGGTTTTATCAGAGGGAACCCAATTAAAATCATTAGGATTATATTTTACGCGCAATTCTTTCTCACAGAATTCTTGTACCTCTGGTCGACTTTGTAAGGGCGCACGACGACCTGGCGCATAAAAATAAATATCCCACTTTCTTCTCCTTATGCCAGTCTGTCTCTTAACTTCTTCTCTTTTCCATCCCACTTTATTTGGTACCGGGGTCCTAAATGCAACTCGGGATGGGGCAGACTGTTGTAGTTGAAACAACTTTGCGCCTTGCTGTGACATTAGTAAAAGGTTTTGGTTTTGGTGTAGTGAGTAATGAAGGTTTAGGGAGCTTGGGAGGAGAGGGAGGAGGGTTGACTGGAGTAGGAGCGGGTGTATCATCATCATCATCACTGTCTCCCGACTCATCATATGGAATAAAATGAATATCTCTTCCATCACTAGCCTTTAGTGGTGTATCCCCAACATAAGTTTGTACAACATCTTTATAAATCCGAGATTCGTCAAACTTCACATGTTTCGACTCATAAACATTGTTAGAGATAGGATCCCACACCCTGTATCCCCTCGTACTCATGGCATATCCAACCATCACCCCCTTCCATGCACGGGGTTCCAATTTAGTTTTCCGGTCTGGTTTTGGAATATGCACATATGCAAGAGCCCCTGGAATTCTAAAATGCCCAATGGATAATGGCCTCTTTCTGAAAAGAACATATGGAATTGCATTATCTAACCTTGCATGAGGGTTCTTTAAATAAATTAGGATCATTGCTAATTCAGCCCAGAGTCGTTTGGGCAAACCTGAACTTAACAGCATAGCACGCACAGAATTCAAAACTGTTCTATTCACCCGTTCTGCTACACTGTTCATCTCCAGTGAGTGGGCGTTAGTGCGTTGAAATGCCACACCTTGGGACGTTAAAAAGTCCTCAAATTCACCTGAAGTGAATTCTCCACCCATATCTGTCCTGATTTTCTTTATTTTTAACCCACTAAGTTGTTCTGTTCGGACATGGAAATTTTTATACACTTCAAATGCTTGACTTTTACCTTTTAAAGGGAATAGCCACGTATAACGTGTGCAATCATCTACTACACAGAGTAAATGATGCAAACCACCAAGAGATGGCACTCTACACGGACCCCACAGGTCCATATGCAGTAATTCTAGTGGCTTGGAGGCAACAGATTTGTCTTCGGATCTAAAACTTGCTCTAGTTGACTTTGAAATTTCACAATTGTCACAAATGCTCTTGTCAACCTTTTACAGATCTATACCTTTTACATTCTCATTACCCGCCAAAATATTTAATCCTTTAGTGTACATGTGTCCAAATCTTTGGTGCCACATGTTCACAGAAACACTGTAATTACTAATACTATTCGCTTCACAATCCTTAGTGCCAGAGTAGTTACTTTCAATCTTCTCCGCTAGCAGTGCGGGTTTATAATGCACCGGACCTTTCACTCGATATAAACCTTTATCGAGTATGCCATGAAGCAAACAATACTTAGCATCATGTTTATACACTTTTAAGAAATCATTAAATATATGAACATGGTATTTGGCGCGATATATTTTACCAACTGATATTAGATTGCGTCGAAACCCTTTAACGTAATAAACATTTTTCAATTCAATTACCTTTACAACATTTTTAACAGTATCTGTTCGCTGAGATTTGACACTTTGTGCTATTGCGACTTTGTCATTGGCAAAACAAAAACAATAAGCCAATGTTAAAGTTCATTAAAGATAAGGGTTTATTTAAATTGAATGCTACAAAAGATGTCTCAAAAGGAGACTTATCGTATTCTGACGTAGTTAAGAATGGAGTTCCTATTAGATCGAAAGTTAATGTAACCGAGAATAAACCAAATGGAGACTTAGAATTATGGCATCGCCGCCTAATGCATACTAACATTGACACCTTAGTTAAAATGTCAAAAGAGAATGTAACTAGGGGATTACCCAACCTTACTAAAAAGGATCTAAATTGTACAACTTGCATACGGGCAAAACAAACAAAGAAGTATGAGAAGGCTAAACCAAATATTACAACTAAAGGGGTTTTAGAACTTGTTCATACAGATGTTTGGGGTCCGACCAAGTATGAGAGTAAAGGTGGAGCAAGATATTACATATCTTTTGTTGATGACTACTCACGATGGGTTAAAGTATATGTTATTAAGAGTAAATCGCAAGTTAGTGAGTGTTTTGAAAAATATATCAAATATGTCGAGAAACTAACCGGAGTACAAATTAAGCGTATTAGATCTGATAACGATACTGAATATGTTAATGACAAAGTTAAACAGATTCTGAAAGATAACAACATTCAACATGAATTAACTAACATCTACTCTCCACATATGAACGGAGTAGCTGAGAGGTTTAACAGATCAGCGATTGAAGCATTACGGTCAGCCATCATAGACGACAATCTAGATAGGGTCTGATGGACTGAAGTACTTATGGCCTTTACTCACGTAAAGAATCGACTGAGTCAAAAATTGTTAGGTGGCTTGACGCCATACGAGATTGTTTTTGACAGGAAACCTAATGTAAATTATTTTCGGGTAATCGGGTCGAGGTGTTTTCGGCTGTTGCCTAAAGTACAAAGGGACAGTAAACTTGGAGAGGTGTCGACAGAATGTATTCTTGTGGGATATTCCTGGAACACAAAGGGTTATCGCGTGTATGATCCCAGTGATGATAAAATTTACAATACGCAGGATGTAAGATTTGTAGAAACCCCACGGAAAGATGATAAAGGGAATGTTATTGAGTTTGATACTAATAATGAGGATGACCGGGGGAACCATACACCTACACCTACACCTACACCTATTCCCAAACCTGAACAAACTAGAACTAAGTTAATTACACCAAAAACTGAACAACCGTGTGTTGATATGTGGGAAAGAAGGGCTAAACAGCGACCACAGACAGGTAGTCATCCAGGTCGTTATGATGCTACACTATCACACAGGGGTCAGTCTTTTAGGTCCGCTAAAGCTGTAGTCAAGTACTGTGAAGATAACAGTATTGGTTATTCTTTGGAAAGCGTTAAAGATTCATTCAAATATAATAATCCATATATCGGGACATGGGATATAGCAAAAGTTGCCGACGGGGGAAGTGTGGATTCTCCTACTGATTCTCCTGATGAGGGTGTGCCGTCAACTTCTGCATGTGGGAATGAATCGCACCTAGCTGATTTGAGTATTTATTTTAACGGTTTGGAATGCTCGAATGTTGACTTAGCTAATCCATTAACTTATACGGAAGCGATTAGGGCGTCCGATAGGGTTGACTGGGAACTAGCTATGCATGATGAGATCAAGACTTTAAAGGAAAGGGATAGTTTTTAAAGAGATAAATAGGACTAGTAACATAAAGGTCTTAGACCACAAGTGGGTTTATGTCCGGAAACGCGACTCTAGGGGCAACGTCATTCGCCATCGTGCTCGACTTGTTGCTAGGGGGTTCCTGCACGAGCATGGTACTGAGTTTACCGAGGTGTATAATCCGGTTGTCAATTTCATCGTCGTTTAGATTCTTGTTTATTATTCTTGTCTTGTTTCTTAAATGGGTTGACACACATTTAGATGTCAAGTGTGCATTCCTATATGGCGATTTACCGGAAGACATTTATATGACAATTCCGGATGTGTTAAATACTGATAAAAACCGTGTTTGGAAGCTTTGTAAGTCTTTATATGGTCTTAAGCAAGCCGGAAGGCAGTGGTATATTAAGCTAAGCGAAGAAGTCACTAAATTAGGTTTTAGCAAGTTTATTTCAACCCAATGCGTATACAGGTTGGGATGGGACATTGTCATCCTATTCTATGTTGACGATATCATTGTGTTCGCTAAAGATGAGAAGACTAAGTTACGAGCAGTCAATTTGCTAAACAAAGCCTTTAAATGTGTCGAATTTGGGGGAAACGAAGAGATTCCTGGGGTATTGATATTATACGTGAACCAGATGGGATACAATTTAGCCAAATTTCCTATTTAGATGAGTTGTCGAAAAGATTTCGCAATTTTGCATTTAAAGCGGGTTGCCGAACCATTCAAGGTTGGTTTCGATTTGGCAGAGTTGAACATAGAGGGTGATATCTTGGATTCGCGTAATTACCCATACAGAACCTTGGTAGGGATTTTATTATTTGTTTCTCGATACACGAGACCAGACATATGTATAGCGATTGGTATTTTAGCAAGATATAATGCCAAGCCGACTTTAGTACATTGGAATTGCCTATTACACCTTTGGTACTATGTTCTAAGTACTAAGGAGAAAACTATACATTTGAGTAAGGATTTCGATTTGGGAATTAACTGTTTTGTTGATGCGAGTTGGGCGACATCTCCTGGTGACAGGAAGTCTATTACGGGATACATTGTTTGTAT
>JH431934.1:0-11551 GCA_000239455.1 Strigamia maritima | reverse complement strand
TTCCAAGATGTCTGGCTTCTTGGCGATGCGCGGCCCGTGACTTCCGGTTGAATCAGCGGCTCCAACTCGTCTCGGCGTCCGCGTGGCGATGACTTCCAATACCGCACGCCGCGATAATCGTCGATTATCGCAGTACGTCTTCGAGACGCGCGACGCAACTTCTCGCTCGATTGGGCCGCGCTCGGTCACGTATCCCGGCCGTCGATGTCGGCGATTGACGCTCACCGACGTACCGCCTGCGCCGGACCTCGGCGCTCGTAACAGGCGGTAAAATCACTTGAAAGGGCCGCGGACAGTCCGCTTATAGTGCCAGAAACAATAAAAACCAGATTAAATCGTATAAATGAGGAAACTCACGCACAAAGTCCTAAAAACACACATTCCTGGTTTATTCAGCAGGCTGAGCAAAAACGGGCGCCATCTTGGCGGTACAAAAACACAGGTAACAAGAGTACATGTCTGGAACCCAGACTAACACCAGAGTGGTCATCATATCAGGATTTTCCATGACATCAGAGTTACATGTCATGAAAAATAATCAACACAGCAAAAACATGGACAAGATATGACAAGCTGTCATGACATCATGACAGCATGTCACATTACAAACTCCAGCAAGCAAACAAATCACTGAACATGACATAGCAAACCAAATCTGACAAAATAAAGCAAACCACTACACTTCAGTCATGTTCAAGAGATCACAGGTAAGGGGAAAAATTACACTTTCTGGCTTTATATAAAATTAATTAGCGCATCATAAAGGGAAAAATTCCCAAACAAATCCAACTATAAATACAAGAGACTTGACTCAGTTTTAACATAAAAGAAACTGAGTCTCAAAAACTTAGATACATATAGGCACACATTAACACGTGTGCCAAACTACAAACTACAAATCTATTACAGTGAACTAAAACTCCAAAAAAAACAAACGCAATCCTGTGATTGGTACTGCACACTTGCAGACCCAAAATACTTCAATTTACCAAACACCCACATTTACCCATACAGAACCTTAGTAGGAGTTTTATTATTTGTTTCTCGTTACACTAGACCAGACATATGTATAGCAATTGGTATTTTGGTGCGATATATTGCCAAGCCAACTTTAGTACATTGGAATTGCCTATTACACCTCTGGTACTATGTTCTAAGTACTAAGGAAAAACTATACATTTGAATAAGAATTTCGATTTGGGAGTTAACTGTTTTGTTGATGCGAGTTGGACGACTTCTCCTGGTGACAGGAAGTCTATTACGGGATACAGTGTTTGTATATGTAATAACCCAGTGATTTGGCGCACTGCAAAACAGAACTTAGTAACAATGAGTGCTATGGAGTCTGAACTTATAGCACTGTCGGAATTGACAAAAGAAGTTATTTGGTTTAAGCGTTTGTTAGAGGAAATTAGTAATATTCGTGGTATAATTTTCAGTAAAGTTTCTGTAAATTGCGATAACCGTGCGGCCATACATTACATAAGTAACGATGTGGAAAACTCTAAAACCAAGTACATTGATGTGAAGTTACAGTTCGTGAAACAGAATTATCAAGCAGGTTTATTTGAGTTACGGTATGTCTATACTAAGAAGAACTTGGCTGACGTACTAACCAAACGTGTGAATAGAGAGAAGATTAACGAACTTTGTAAATATTTAAGTGAATATTGTTGATTTCGTTCTTTATTATTGTTTGAAGGAATAAATACAAACGGGGGAAATTGTTAATTTATGTTCTCATTTAATTTGTATTTATTTAATATATTATGTTTTGTTGTCTCCTGTGAGACACTGTACCAATTGTATTTTATATTTGGGTGTCACCTATGGACTACCGTAGGTTTTTGGCGCCACCTATATGTTTTTTTAAATAAAAGTTAACACTTGCGAATTGCAACGTGTCCTAGCAACATGTCTCACCTCATTCTCTGCACAACACACTGGATTTAAAGCACCGAAACTCATCTAATTCAACAATTTAATACAAATTAATAGGCATTTGTTAATGCTATAGTAATATTTATATTTGATTTAACAGTTAGAAACAATTTCATAAAGTGATGACTTTGTGTTAATAATTAAGTGAAATCATAAGATTGTAGAAACAATGTATATGATGTTCTAAGTTTCCCCGCCAGGGGTTACTTGCCATTGTGATTTAAGTCAACCAAAATGGTAAGAATGTAATCAACTCGACAGGGTTGAGGAAATATGAGAACTTCAACACGATCTTAAGTAGGATCACGAAGCAAAAATGTATTTATGATGACTTGGATCCTAATCCAAAGCCATCAACGGTGGACAAGAAAGAGGAGTCTAAACAGAAGCCTCATTTCCATAAAAACCACCATTTTAAGAACCCTCATGAATCCGTGAGAAATTTAGAAATTAACGAAACTAAGTTGGAATCAGTACTTGATAAGTATGAATATTCTGATTCAGAAGGAGAATTAGAAGCAAGGGTACAATTCTACCACACAGCCCTAGAAACAGGTCGTCCAAAAGGAAATTGTTTCTTCTGCAAAAAACCAGGTCACCAACGGGCTGAGTTCGAATCGTACTTAGCATGGTGTAAAAAAAACGGAAAAGAACCAAGAGGTCAAAAACATTCAACAGAAGAGACAGATTCCACACTTGTGGAAACAGCTCAAAAGAAGGCAAAATCCACATGGATTACCCAAGAGACATTGGACAAAACGGTCTAAAATATGATGGCTAGGATACAAACTTCAGTTCAGAAAAGTATGCAACTGACATTAGATCAAATGCTAGCAATTGCTAAATCGCTAGTAGGTTCAATAGTCCCAGTAATCGAAGACTGATTAAGAGGATTACTGAAATCGTCCAACCCCTAAATCGGAAGATTTGATTGAGGACATTGTTTTAGATGCATTTAAAGAATTAAAAGTATCTGAAAACAGCTGTGGGGTTAACAGGGTGGAGTTAATGAAAATATTGATCAAATGGTCGACCAACTAAATAAATTATCACTAGAAGCTGATGATTATAACAAAGCCAGTTTCCAAAAAAGGATTCGAAAAACTAAAAGATTGAATTCAAAAATTAGAAAGAAACCTTGGAGAACTGAGCAGGAAAGAGTTAACTACATTCGGAGGTTAATTACGGCTGAAGATAGCCCTCGAATGCAAATTACGATAGGTGGACTCACCTACAATGCGTTAATAGATTCTGGTGCTACTCAGTGCTTTATTGGCGAAAACATGTTAACCAAAACAGGATGTCTTCCCGATTACATTCAGGAAGCTCCACCCAATATGAAAGTTTGTGCTGTAGGTATAGAACACACACCAGTAGGGCAAATAACTCTTTGTATCGAATGGCATAAACAGCTTACCCCTATGAACTTTTTTATTCTACCAAAGGGAGTATGTTCGTTAATTATTGGACATAATTTTATGCAAAGGGTCCATTTGAATATGCATCCAGGTGAAGGGTACTTCTCTTGTACTCTGATACCCAGATTAATAATTCCATATGTCCCCTACTCAGAGGGATATAGAGAAGCTTCTCTAAAAACAGTATTTGTATATAACACAGAGTTATTGCAAGATCCTAACAGGGATGAAAAACTATTAGCTGAAAGCAACTGCTATTATGCTAAGGCTATTCAGCGTTTTCACGGTGCAATAAACTTCTTTAGGAAGTTTATACCAAACTTTGGAACCATTGCATTACCTTTAACTAAAATAATGAGTGGAAAAGTACCATTTGAATGGGGACAACCCCAACGAACTGCATTCGACGAATTAAAATCAAAATTTTGTGCAGAAAATGTATTAATGATGCCTGACTATAAAAAACCTTTTGTAGTACTAACAGACGCATCACGCTGAAGAGGAGAGAGAAAAAGGGTGTAAGTTATTAATGACAAAAATTATTATAATAATGGCAATAATTAATATTATTTTTTTATAGTAGAACATCAACAGGACCGTCAAGACAGTCAGATGACTTAAACGATATAAAGAAGATCTGTCATCTCAAGTCTTACACGAAATTCGGCGATTGAGACCAGCACCACCAACACCGCCAATCCTTAAGCCAGGCCAAGTAACGCAGTTACTGTGTGACGGTCGAATCCCGGAAATCACCTTACTATTCTACCACTAGATGGCGATGACTATTATGTCGCGCCACATTTAAATAATGTCTATTTATGTTACCTAGGTCTGGTTTCATGCTTAGCTTTATAAGATTTGATCAGTAAATATTTCACAAGCGTGTTTATATTATGAACTATGAGGAATAATAATATTAGATATTATTATTCTAACATGGGAAGTTATCTAGGTTAAGTATTTACTGTAATCCGATGACTACACTAATCCTTTCTTCCTTTACATATCTAGGAAATTGATCACACCTGTGACCCATTTCCCTGGCTCAGCAATGACCCCAACAGGTGCAAGACTCCCCTGAGTTTAGTGGGAAGTTGTCCCGATTGGTCCAACGTCCCACTGTGTCACCGGTCGTCATATAGTGACCACCCCTGCAGGCCGTACTGATGTCCCATTGGACATCAGCCCGACCTCCTGTCCGACCTCACATGGAGTGTCCACTATATAAGAGCTTGCAGAGCTCAGTTCCAGTGCCCCTAAAGTTCACTTAAAGATATATTTTTATGTTGCTAACAGTTACTTGCATTTATGTGGTACAAAAAGCTTTGTTGCTGTGAGCCGGCTGGTGCAAAACCGTAAAGACCGTAGTAGTCGTGGCATTTATGTCACGGAAGCATATGTACCGCAAATATACATTTCAACCTAAGCGCATATAATGACAAATCGGTGAGTGGTCTTAGTGGGACAGACAGTTATTGACCATTCTATACTCGGTTGTAATAATGATTCCTGAACGCATGTTACGATGCGGAATGTCGATCTTCGACTTAGGCGATGCTTATCGCCAAGTAACACTCCTCTACGCTCATTCTCCGGTATTTATAGTATCGTTATGTCTCGTTATCGAGTGATACGGTGAAGTCACCGTATCCTTGGTTGTTGTCTGTCTGGGAACCGCGTCACCCGACACGGTCAGCCCAAACCTTGTGACGACTCAGAAAGTCAACCGTTAGACGGATTGATGGATTCCCTCTCCTTTAGAACCACTCAGGATACCAGGAACGGAAGCTAGAACTCTCGTTTATTTATGTTACCTTTTATATATGTAATTAGCTCCTAATGTTAGTATTAGATGTTGTTACATATTTATGTTCCTCGGTATATTTCTTGTTATCCATTATTATTACTATTAAATATTATCATGATTTGAGAATCAGGTCTCCCTTTTATTTATCCGTTCTATTGTAATTTTCCCACGTTCAGTGCGCACCTTATCTCGGCTAGATTTTGTGTGTAAAACGCCCTCTCCTCGTGGTCACTGTCACTAGACAATGCCCTCGGAGAAAGGATCATCACAAAATTATTATAATAATGGCAATAATTAATATTATTTTTTTTATAGTCGAACATCAACAGGACCGTCAAGACAGTCAGATGACTTACACGATATAAAGAAGATCTGTCATCTCAAGTCTTACATGAAATTCGGCGATTAAGACCAGCACCACCAACACCGCCAATCCTTAAGCCGGACCAAGTAACGCAGTTACTGAATGCATTTTAGTGTACGATTTGTATGGGTAAGTTTCATATTGAATTAATTAATTTCAAATTTTTAAATGTTAATTTTTATTTTTGATTTTAGGGCACCTTCAAAATCCAAGGCTCATAACGTGCTGCAAAATGTTAGCGTGCCTGGAGACCTGGCGCGAGACAACGAATGCCTGCCCGTTGTGCAGATCCCTGAAGGGGGAGGCGTTGGAGGTCAGAGGCATAGCTAAATGTCCTCAATCACCTTTCCAATCAGGATTTATTATTATTATAACATTTGTACATTTTAGTTATTTTAAGTTTGTATTCTTCTTAATTAATGTTTAATTTGTTTTATTTTGCAATGTAATGTTTATATTAGCTGCTAACCCTTTCATTTCACATATAGTTTCCCTTTGTTTGACGTGTTGTGTTTGCATAGAGGGATAACAAACGATATATCTAATAATAAATAATAATAAACAATTATATTTTTCTTACCATCGAAATTCAGTGTTCCGAGTTTCTGATTAAATATTGATCACTGCGAAGCACACACACTTCGAATCACCCAATACGTCGTTAACGGTGGTCAACGACGTTTGCGGTCGTGAGGAAGCCCAAATCAATTCCTAATTGTTCATAACAGTCCATAAGAGTCCATACTTCATTCATTAAAATGCACATAATAATTTTAATCCAAATACCAACACATGAGAAAAAAAATTCAAGTAACTAATAGAAGAAGAAAGGAGAGTTTAGAGGTCATACTCAGAAGGGGTGTCTTATATTTTGTACTTCACATTAGGTGCGTTCAATCCTGAAAAGAAAAGTCACTTATTTGCCTGAAATGACTTTTAAAAAGCAAATATGATGTAATTTACGTCATATTTGCCTTATAGAAGTGACTTGAGGGACTTTAGAGAAAATCAAACACAACTCATTTCTTATAGAAGTCACTTCTTTTTACTGCACATGCGCAGTGCTGACAAAAAATAGGTTTAGTGGCATCCATCTTGGAAACGATTAGATCGTTGATGTTCCTCGACTTCAAACTAAAATTTTAGTGAATAAAACCTGCCAATTTTGTATCTAGGGACTTCATTAAACAACATCCTAATGATTCTTTGAGAAATCGGCATGAAAATAGGTAAGAGTTGTGAAAAATGACGACAAATCGGGTACGGACATCACCGAACATCGTGGCCGCGGAACGTGCACCTACGTCGGCCACGATGTTCGGTCATTTCCGTACCCGATTTGTCGTCATTTTTCACAAATTTTATCTATTTTCTAGCAGATTCTCTTAAAATATATTAGCCAAGATGGAATGGACAATTTTAACAACGAAATCTAATTTTTATTCCACAGTTGAAACAATAAAAATACAAATGAAAATGAAAATGCATGAACAATTTAAGTGCGTTCATTGAAAAGTCACTTTTCCATAAGGCAGATAAGGAGAAGTGACTTTTCCTTTTCAGGATTGAACGCACCTACTGAGTTTGCTTTTTTTTAAATTTATTTTTTTGGTTATTAACGGGATTTACAACACATTAACTTTCAATTTTTGATTAAAAATCACATGGGACGTCTAGTCAATATTTATAATGTATGGGCTCAAGGGTTCCATAACCCGGCTAAGCGAAGCAATCAGCGTGTTACGTATATTTTGTATTTGCAGAGTAATAAATAAAATAAATTGATGGTTTATTAATTTTAATGTTGTATTTTGTTGAATTTATTCTGATATAATAAAAGATGCCTTAAAAAAAAACTCTTGTTTCGATTATTAAAACCAATTTAAAAAATATAAAAAAATATTAATTTTATTTGTTGTGCAATCATATTTTCAGATTCGAGGGGTAGGACAATCAAAATCTTTCAGAGATTCGGCTTTAGATTCGGAAGATAAATCTGTCAGAGATTTGAATCTTTCAGATATTTTAGGGATTTCGGCTTTAGATTCGGAAGATTCATTTAGATTCAGAAGATTCAAATGGGATTTGGATTAACCGAAAAGAAAAAGATATTTTTCCTTGGATAAAGCGACAATAAAAAACGAAAAAATGAATAAAGAAAACTTCAATGGTTAAATACGCGCCATTAAATTAATTTGATTACACTGATTGTTGAAGAATCTGATACTCTGAAATATTAGAAGCATTCTTTATTGCTATTAGTGCTAATAATGGGACCTATATCAACGGTAATGTGGGTTTGAAGGGCGCTGAATGGATGGTGGAGGCACTGAAAGGTCAGATTGATGAAATTCCTACCCAGGTCCTCCCTAGGAAATCAAAAAGAATTATTCCTAGTGCTCAAAAAACGTCCAAGTGATGTTTTGGATGTGTTATGTCTGTTTTACATACTTATTTTTTAGTATATTAAGGAAATTTAGAGATTAAGGAGATTATGAATAAAATATAGTTGATGATGTTGAAGTCAAATGCAACGAAAGGCCTACTATTATTTTATGACGTGTCTGTATAATTGTCTTTTTTGGAATTCACTTTTCAAATTTTTATTATGTGTGACGGTTCAAATACCGTAGTGACTTATAAAGTTGCCACCAGAGGGCGCGATTTGCTAAATTCGCGCCAGATTCAAAATAAGAAAATTCAAGTTTTATGAAGATAAAATGTTTATTGAATGATAAAATATTTAAGTAAATATTCTCTCTATATTTTGATAAATATAAGAGAGAATTATACAATGAATAGGTGTGTTCATTGTTAAAGAAAAAGTTACGAGAAATCATCGATAAAAGTGATTATTGTACTCAAACAATAATAAATGTTGTTGTAAAATGTTTATCTAAATAAATTAAGACTATTTAGGGATAAGAATACTTTAAAATATGAATATAAATAAAGTTAACCCTAAATATTACCATGTGCTTTTTGAATATTTTAGATATTCTATGGAGTTCACATAACTTTGATCAAGGAGTTGATTTGATTGGATCAACTCATCATGACTCACTGATATGCAAATCAGCTAATCTGCTTATCAGTATTCTGGCTCCCTGATTGGGGGAAACTCAAGAAACCCCATGGTTTCATAGTATATAAGCTTCTGCAAGAGCTGATTCTGGGCCTCTGTACTGAATTAATGTTGAATCTATATGATTGTCTATGTGTAACTTGTACCTGTAACCATTCAGAGTCATTTTTATCACCTTTTTGCTTTAAATACGAACCGGCAGGCTGTCAACACCAAATTAAAGTAGGTATAATGCCCTAAAGACCGTAGTTGCCGGGCCTGAAAAACCCGAAGGTAAATGTACCGAGAATATACTTGTGCTTTTGCATGTAGGCCAGTCCTATGGACAAAACTTGATTGTATCGAGTTCGCTCGGACCGAGCAGCAACCGCTACCTGTATCAGGAGTGGGCGCTAACTGTCACGTGCTTCGGCACCGCTTGAGAACAACGCATTCGGTTTGATGCGGCGCGCCCGACTCAATCATGACGGCCGAGGAATTCTCTTTGAATTCCATAACCGACTTCTTCCCGCTAATCTTTACTTTTCTTTTAGTTTCTTATCGATAGTTGTACATTTACTTAATTGCTTACAATTATTATATTCAGGCGAATGTAATAATTGGAATAGAAAAGAGTGAGTTTTCACTGCAACGCTCGAAATACAGGTGTAAGCCGATACCACGTGGTATCGCTAATTTGTGACGATCATCCGACCGATGAACGCCGATATTCGCAGGATTCGATAGTGCATTACCCCGATTAGGAACCAAATAGCGCCAGGGAATACCAGAAGATTCGTAATATTATTTTTGTAAATTGTATTATTATTAGTTTATCAAGCCTCTATTTGATAGTTAAAGTTTCGATAATATGTTTTTGCCAGTTTCCTGGTTAAATTAGATTAATTGATAGTCTCGATATATTTTAAGTATTTTATTGCCTCTGTTATTAATAAGATTTTATGTTAAGTCGACCTCGGATCATTGTAAATTGCAATGATCCGTAATAAATGTTATGATTTGATAAAATTCCTTGTTTTCATGTTTATTTACTTTACTCCTTCCAATTCAGTGTTTTTTACAAGTGTGTTTTATGTATTTATACTGGCTCTTATCCTTGGGATAAGTGGAGGTTTTCTTAGCAAGAGAAAATCCACGTGTTTTCACAAGTTTTACTGTCTTGACCCCATCATAAAGTGTAAATAGCACTTTGGGAAAAAGTCAGATCGTCACACGTGGAGGTTCCACCGAGATAGCATAAATTATTTAATTTATGCTAATTAAGTTTTCTTAAAGTTTTAACTTGCATTCTGTATTGGATTTTGTATAGTATTTAATTCTGTGGAATTTGTTCAAATATAATATTTTAAATAATTTTGGATTCAATGAATACTAAAAAATTATTTGTGTAAAAATTCCATACGGAATAATAACATTGTTATCACCGATTAAAAGAGTGATACAATGATAAGTCAAATTTTTAGGGTAAATTTTTGATTTTATTTTTACAAGTTACTAAATCTTACAAGTTTCAATCACTTGAGTTTTGTGTTCGTGTTGAAATATGTCTGTAATTCTTTTGAACATGGCTAGAGTAATGGACCATAATTAATTCTCGAATTAGTTATAGCGGGTGCTGAATATCTGTCAGACTGCTGTCTCGAGATGTACCGCAGAGATGGGGTGAAGGTATTCGAACCTTGTCCCACTGGCCTAGAGAGAGAATGAAAATGTTTTCATCCGTAAATGATCCTCATAATGATAGAGAATTGTATCTATAAAATCAAAAAACAGTTAAGGGACCTGAAAATACAAATTTTGAAGGTCTGAAAGTAGAACTTTGGAATAAATAATTAATCGGCTCGAATCGCCCTTAAAATTATTATAATCTGTGTCTTAAAACTGCCAAGTTGTAATAATGAGTGAGCGCGGGTTACGATGATTTTTTATTCGGCTTTAGAGAGATTTTCTGCTTTTAATGTGACTAGTTCGATGTTTCTGGGAAGTCTTACATTGGTCAGTTCGGTACTCTATAAATCCGAAAGGTGAATAATTTGCATAACTTGCTTAAATAAAAAAAAAAAACAAGTTTTTATGCAGATCCATGTAAATCGCTAAACTTAAACACTTACGAAAACTTGCTAGCGGAGTATGAAAGTCTCTACAGTTCCCAAAAAGTGTATTAAAAGAAATCTGGGAATTCGTATAAATTTCTTTATTTCTCGTTAATGAAGACATTAACACCTGTTTATTATTATAGCTACATTTCAAATGAAAAGAGTAAAATTTTCTTCGATCGATTGATCTGTAATTAGTTCCAACTTTTCGATAGAGCTCAATAGGATCGTACTAGGTTGGTAAGGTCTAAAACACTTTATGAGTGAATGCCAATTACACTAGTATGTTGGGGTAAAACTACCTGTCATACTGCTGTTCGAGATTTACCGCAGAAACAGGGTGAAGGTACTTGTTCCAAAGTCCTGCGTATCGTCAAGGAAGAATGAAAGCAGGTTTGAAAAGTAAAAGATTTGAATAACTCTTAAAAATTAGGGTTTTAAACAATACTTTATTGTGGTAAAATTTTAAATAAAAATACTAAAATAACTTCTTATAAAATAAGAATCAGTGTATATTCGTTTATTAAAATTAATAAATAATAAAGACCGATTTATAGAATGTTAGTAAAATATTTTATTTGTTTACAATCGAAATAAAACTATTTTGAAATTTGCATAATAACATCCTATCACGGGGTGAAGTCATACTAAAGAAAAAAATTCATTTGAAATTGTTGTGATATTTTATGTTTGAATTTATTCTATATCATTATTGTACTTAGTTATAGTTATTATGTTTAATTTATATATATGTGTACAGTAAGCTACCGTACAATTGTGTATTATTGTGATTTTGTATGTTGCTCCTTCAAAGCTTCTGTAGTTGAGGCGCGACTA
>JH431932.1:170721-203839 GCA_000239455.1 Strigamia maritima | reverse complement strand
TTTATATTTGGTTCAAAACATGGAGCCTCACTAGTGCTAGGTTCACTTTTCCCATGTCCTAGCCTAACGCCTGCGGCGGGCTGACCTCACCTTACGAGGTAAAATGGACTGGAAATTGATATTGGAGCACTCCATGAATCACATGGATCTCGCATGTTTTGTACCAAGCCTAATAAATGTAGATATTTCTCATTTTTTAATGTTTTTTAAATGTGTTTCCTGTTTTTTAATTTTTGAAAATTTGATTACTCATTTCTGGATTTTGGGGTACCCGCATTGGGTACCCAATTTGGGGTATACCCCTTGTTTTGTAGTGACCCTGTTGGGATAACTGTTGATAATTTGATATTGTCTTAGACCACCAACATTAAAAAAAGGCACACAACAATGCCAAAAGTGGTTTGTAACAAGTCAATGCAGAAGAGACTGCAGTGGGATGTGAACGAACCTGATAATTAGAACCCATATAAATGCATGAAAAAATAATTATTTTGCATATTTAGCCAAATTTGCCTCAGTAATTAACAAGTGGACACTTGATATTGTTAAAAAAACTTTTAAATTCAATCGTTATCTGGGCCAATATTTTAACTTTTTAGTTATGGACTACTTGGACCAAGTGGATGTGGGAAGACAAGTCTGCTCAGATGTGTTGTTGGAAGATTGTCCCCTAACAAAGGAAAAATTGAAGTATATGGTCAAACACCTGGAACTGTTAAAAGCAAAGTACCTGGGTCTAGAGTTGGATATATGCCACAGGTAAACTAAAGTGTCTGGTTTATTCGAAGAAAAGTCTAGAATGCAGTTACACAACAATTTTAATGTGTTTCCAGGAATTAGCATTGTATCAAGACTTGAACATAGCAGAAATTTTGAATTATTTTGGGCGTTTACATCGCATGAGTAACTGTGACAGAAAGAGAAGAATTAATTTTCTCATTGAGTTACTTGATTTACCACCCAAGAACAAAGTGATATATACACTTAGGTAAGTATGATAATTGCATTTCTGCAGCAACTTATCCAGTTATCCACTTGAGTTGATAGAAATCAAAAATAATAATAACTGTGTATGTATGTACAGTATGTAACGCTGTTGGAGGGCACCACAATTACGGATGACGTAATGTCACTGCACGGCATTACATCAACCGCGATTGTAGAGCCTTTCGAAAACCGCCATTTTTGTCGGGTAACCGCTAGAAAGTAACGTTAGATGTCACTTTTCCTTAATTGCCTTCTCATTGAACATTTCTTAATAACCGTTTACTGATGAAGCCGTCAATTAACAAATACATATCAGGTCAATCTTTTGTGTTGGTGAAGTGTCTGATTTTGTGTTAAAAGCGAATACGCGTTATACGCGAGTATATACGGTATTTGAAACCAAAATGCACATGACAGCTTTAATTGAAAATAGCAAACAAAATCAATTGTTTTTGACATATTTATTTATACAGTACACACATTAACTACAAAGAAAATAAAGTCTTCTTCTTTAAAATTAGATGAAATTCATCTGTCAGCATTTTTTGCATGCTGCACAACACTTTTCTAGATTTGTATAACTTACTGCTTTTAAAGTTGATATATAATTATATAATTTCTTCTTTCTTTGTAGTGGAGGCCAAAAGCGAAGAGTTTCGTTTGCAGTTGCTCTTTTACACCAACCACCTTTGCTCATTTTAGATGAACCAACTGTAGGCGTTGATCCAATATTGCGAGAAAGGTTCATAACAATTACTGAATATGATGTAGTCATATACTATATAGTAAACATTTAAGCATTTGGAATCATTTGGTTGAAATGTGTCACCATCAACGAGTGACTGTTGTTATTACTACACATTATATTGAAGAAGCACGTCAAGCCAATAAGGTGAGCTTTAAAACATATTATGGAGTTTGTGCAACACACAGATATCAGAAACAATAATGCTATTTTTTCAAGCAGTACCACGGTTTAACAATTTTTCGTGTAGTGGGGGGCGTGTTTAATTCGCGACTTAATTGAATGTACACATAGTTTACACTTACACGTTAGTCAATCCATTAACCATCAGACGCCTAACATTTTGGTTCAACGCAAAAGACCTATAGTGGTGTCAATTGATATGTTTTATATAGTCCGAGTTGAAGCGCTTTAGTGCTGTTACCATGGTTACCAGAATTTCACCTACTGACACTAGATGTCACCGATTGTAAAAATTAAGACACTCGATCAAAATGTGATCATTTGAACAGCATGCAAGGTGTGTTTAATAATTTATTTATAATAATTGGTATATTAACTTAATTTTAATTCCAATTAGTGCAATTAATTGCAATTGATATGAAATGTGAACTGAACATGTGCCGACTGCTTTGTTTATTCTCTACTTTGCATATAGGTGGCGTTGATTTTTAAAAGCGCTCTCACTAAAGAGAAAAAATGCAGTGAAAACAGCAAACGTTTTAAGCTGAGATTTTAAGGGGCTCATATTTTCTCTTTACAATAACTTTTTTTTATAAGTCTGAAAATTACCAAATAAATTGAGTGTATGTAAAACCTCTTTTTGAACAGCTCCAGAAAATTTCAGATTTTTGAAAAATTTTTGAAAAAATTTGTATTCAGAATTATTGCCTGTGTCAATTGTCCCATAGGATAGGCTTCTGAGGGTTAATGATGATGAGATTGTCAAGCCATTAGCACATCTAGCCCCCACGTCATCGTGCCCACCGCCTACGACACAAACGTCACTACTATGTTGACGCCTTCGAATCACCGTGGTACATGTTATCATTCACCGCTACCATGCTGGCTGTAGGTAAAATTATAGTATGTAACATGTAAAGTCCGACCTCACCGTCCAGAACTAGCATCCTGATCAGCCGGTTGGCAATTGGCATTTGATTAAGCATACTTGGTGGTACCATTAAAAGATTAACAGAGAAGCGAACCACCGACTCTTAGCAGACAACTACATTAAAAGGCCTAATAATACAGAGTTTTCCTTCTTTGTTAATTCATGTAACTTGGATGTCCAGTACCCCTTTTTTATCTACATGTTAAGGTGGTATCACCTTCGCAATCACACCATCTTCCCAGGTAACATTTGCAATGTTGCTGCCTTGAACAGTGCAGCAATGTTTGAAGAAGTGTTATTTGGAACAATGCAGCAACATTGGAAATGTTTGGTGTTACCTGGGTTACAGTGCTAAAAATAGCGATATTGATTCTCAAATCGGTGTGTAGCATGAACTTTCTATTTTCTCCAATACCCTTGTCTGTATTCTTATCAGGTCGGCATTATGAAAAACGGGAGACTGCTAGTTGAAGAAAGCCCAGCTGTTCTTTTAAATAGTTACAACTTGCCAACTCTGGAAGACGTTTATCTCAAGCTTTTTAAAGATGATGATGATGATCATGTAACTTTTTCTAAAGCTAGGTTCACACTGCTGTTTACACTAGACGCAACGCAACAAGAATAGAAGTAGCTTGTGAATTGTGATTGGTAGGAATGTATAACCTGTCCGGACACAGTTGGGACGCAAAATTTTGTCCGGTTGGGACAGGTGTCTAGTCGGCACAGGTATTTTAGCATGGCTAGAGATTGGCTGAGTTTGGCCATTGTGTCCGGTAGGCACTGTGCACGCACAGGGCCTGAATCCTAAGCACGCACGTTGAAATCCGCTCGAAAAACGGCCAAAAAACACAAAAACGCCAAAAAGTATTTTCGATAGAAAACTTGAATTTTCCTGCCGCAAATCGTCACTCGCGGCCCGCCGCTCGTACTAGTGAAGTCCATTGTCTATCTCAAATGTCGAATTTCGGCATTCGTCGTCCATGGCTTTTCTGCGTCGCACTGGACACAAAACACTCGTTTTGATGCCGTCGGATGACCCACTATGCCGCAAATGCACAAAAGAGCTCAAACTTAGTTATAAAACGAATTTACTAATATTTATTTGTCCTAAAGGCTAACATGACATCTGGTCATGCAAGTAGCCATCTTGGCGGTACAGGTAAGACCCGGAGAGTGATCACATGACCTGGAACTATGTGAACTGCAGTGTGAACTTAGCTTAAGGCATTTTGTAGTCTCGAGCTGAACTAATAAAACAATTCTGATTTAGAGAGACGACACAACTGATCATCAATTAATTCCTTTCATAAATGGAATGGATTTCCATCCAGAAAACATTGATGCACCGGTCCTCCGAAAGCCAAAATGTAGAAGCATAAGCTTTGTACAACAAAGTTTTGGACGAACAATGGCTTTAGTCATAAAAAATTTTATTCAAATGCGAAGAAACTTAATGTAATTAATTCCCCCTTTCATACTCTAAAATCATAAATTTCTTCGGAAGTTTTAAATCATGCTGTAAGTTATGCGGAGAATCTTAAGCCTGGTTCACAATGCATGCATAGCTTTCATGCAACGAGTCACTTGTTGCATGCAACAATTGACTCGTTTGTTTTTTAGTATGTAAGTTGTTTACATCATTGTGAACATAGTTCTGAACTTAATCACATTTTAAGTCTACTGAGCATGCTCAGTCACTAGGAAGTAGAATGACGTCACACCTACTGATGCAAAATAGCTCAACAAGTGATTCGAAGGCTGTGATTGGCTGGGAGAAATCATAAAAGAATCGTTTTGATTGGCTATGCATCATAAGTCACATTTAACGTTCGAAAAAGCTCGCAATACTTCAAATTATTGAAGTATAGCTCTTGTATGCAAACTACGCATGCAACCGACGTGCATACAGTTTGCATGCAAAATTTTAGCTCATTGTGAACGCACTTGCGTCTATTGTTAATGAGCCTTAACTCGTTAAAACTATGGGTGAAAGCAAGCCCATTATTAGCCCATTGTTATGAGAGAGACTCTAGGATTGGTTGGTGCAATTCAAATGGGCCAATAACAGCGAGTTATCTGTTGCATGATGACTGATAAATTGGTGCATGATGATTAGAATTATCGTTTGTTGATTGAATATTTATTTATTCGCTATTTTATTTCAAATTAAATTTCGTCTGACAATTGGAATCTTCTGTTTTTGTAGTTTTTCTCATTAGATTCTCTATCCGAATATCACTATGGCTAAGGAGTTTAACAAAGTAGGCCCAACCATTCATTTTTCTTCATTGAAAAAACCACTCACGCATCATAAATCACTGGTGCACAGTGGTCAGAATAAACCACGAGTGCCCATTGGTCAGAATAAACCACAGTCCACACTCGTGGTTTATTCAGATCCCAATTTTTGCGATGCACTCGTGATTTTGTCAATGTAGAAAAATTCATTGTTTGTGCCTACTTCGTTAAACTTTCTAGCGCTTGTGATATTACGTACTGTTGATTATTCTTTCTGCACGATTAAACAGCACACAATATCTGTAATTCCATTGTTTCATCCTGGATTATGATGAATGATTCTGTCACCTTCAGGGGTGGTTTGACCAGTCAGGCACTAAGGCAGACTTAATGGGCTGGTGGCTCCGTTGGCTGCTACAATGGTTCAAATCACCTAACAGTAATCCTTTGAACCGAATTTCTACATAGATTCGCAAAAAACATAAACTTGCATAAATCCATGCCATTTTATGCCCACATGAATTTATGATTTTACTATTTTAGGGTATATAATATCATACATTGTTTTTGTATTGTCTCTGTTTGTTGTCTCTGTTAAATGCTCACTGCAATAGGAAGCTGTGTTGATGTCTTTTGAAAATTGAGATATTTTGTAACTAGGTAGTGAATATGTATTCAACAAAGACCACATGTAACAGTATTAAATTTGCGTGTGTTAAACTACAATAATGTGAATGTATTTTCAGGTTACTCTTTTTCCAATTCTTACTGCCTGCCCTTCAAATTATAGCATTCTGTTTGGCAATTGGTGGAGATCCTCATGATGTACCTGTAGCCATATACAATGAGGACATTAATTTTGGTCCCAGGTTTTTGCAAAAAATAGATAATAAAACAGTTCAACAGGTAATTAAAATTAACTTTATAATATCAATTTCTGTTAACTTTTCTTCTTTCTTAGATTCATGTTGATTCATATGAAAGCGGTGTAGATTTAGTTGTGAATGGAGAAGCAGCTGCTGTTATGCATATATGGACAAATTTTAGTGAAGCTTTAATGAACAGGTAATTACAAATTCCATACTAATACAGTCAAACCTGATTATAACAGCCCACTGAAACGGAAAACCACTTATCATAAATCTTCTAATTAGGACTTGGGCAGGTATTTTAGTTAAAAATTGTAACATTCCAACACGCCCATACTCATAAAATGCCTGGCCACTATTACCAAGCGCTAATTGGGGACAGGCGCTAATATAGTCTTAGCCAAGAAATTAGCCAGCTTATTAGATACCAGGCGCTAATTGAACCAGGCCCTAATTGGAGAATTTACGGTATAACAAATGGGGTAAATATCCTTAAACGTAAATTTGCTGTGCTAAATATGCTACTAAATTTGGTTATAACGACTGTTTTACTTTATTCAATACGCTATAATGAGGTTGGCCGGTATTATATTTTTTTTATCCATCATACTCTGCTATTATATTACTATGATATGAACATGACATACCGGTTAAATGTCATACTGGTGAAACGTCCTTCCGGTTATTTGTCCACGTTTAAATGACGCCTGATGAACTCACGCCCTATGAAAGGTGAACAAGTGGTATATCCTTGTACGAAACGGGTCTAGTGATGTAAACAGCAGATATTTTTGATGTGCTAAACTCTTTTAAATAACATATATGTTTGTAAATATATTCTAAGGTTTATTGCAAGTGGAAATGTACCCGAAAGCATTGTTCAAGCCAGCAGTATTCATTTAAGACAAGACACAACCAATCAACAAATTATTTTTTTCATCAATAAAGCCTGTTTGCAAGCTTTAGAGGATTTTTCTGCAGACCTTCTTATTAATTTTAAAAATTATCCTAAGATAATTACTAATTTATTAGAGGTATTTTAATTCTATATATTTAAGTATAGTTGTATTTATTGTAAACATGCTTTTAATGAAGGTCAGTGAACCAATTTATGGCACTAATAGTTCCAAAACCTACACTACCGAGTTTATGGCTTCTGGATTAATTTTAGCCATTATCTACATTACTGCAGTTGGGTTGACATCAGTTTCTTTTGTTATTGATAGAAAACAAGGAATGCATGAAAGAAGTTGTGTGTCTGGTATGAAACTATATAATTCAATTGTATAGAATACTGTATTACAATTATGCCAGTGTATCATTTGTAGGTGCAACTTCATTTGAGATAATGTGTGGTTACTTTCTCACTCAAGTGAGTGTGGTAGTTATTCAAGTTGGTATAGTCTTGGTCTTTGCTATTGAAGTATTCAGAATGCATAGCAGAGGTAGTATATTGTTGGTTATACTTGTTGCTCTTGCACAAGGAATATGTGGAATGACTTTAGGTAATGTTTCTAAAAAAACAAATTTAAAATAAACAAAATTTTTTTTAAAAAAACCGATTTTTTTTTCTTTCCAGGTTTCTTACTATCAATTATTTTCAATCACGAAAGGGAAGCCATGATGGGTTCATTGTCAATTTTTTTTCCATGTTTTACCATGAGTGGTTAGTACAGTACTTTTACAATGTATTGTTTTTTAAATGGCAATAATGATATGCTAGTTTTAAATAAATTACTTCATCAAAAACCATAATACTGGTGACCAATAAGTAGTCATTACAGTACTTTCGACTATACACTGGTCATTAGAGTGCTTTCTACCATTCACTGGTCATTACAGTGCTGTCGACCATTCACTGGTTATTACAGTGCTGTCGACCATTCACTGGTCTTCCTCAGTGGTTAACTGCATCAGTTGTTATCAGTGAAAGACAAATGAGATTGCTGATGACATATTTAAATAGCCAGGACTGAATGTTTTCACAATGTTATGCTTATGAAAGAACACATTTTTACGGTTGTCATCCATAATAAACCTGAAAACCAATCCAAATCAACCCTTGTAATTAAATGCATCGAATCAATCCAATTTATCAAAACATACATCTTTCAACCTTTTAGTTCTGTCCAAACTTTGTTTTAAATGTAAAATTTAAAACCCTAACTAAAAGGTTGAAAGATGCACTGCAGATGAAGTTATACATATGCATTGTAGATTTAGTTATACATATGCATTGTAGATTTAGTTATACATATGCATTGTAGATTTAGTTATACATATGCATTGTAGATTTAGTTATACATATGCATTGTAGATTTAGTTATACATATGCATTGTAGATTTAGTTATACATATGCATTGTAGATTTAGTTATACATATGCATTGTAGATTAAGTTATACACATGCAGTCCAACCTCATTATATAATGGTTCACGCAACAATCAAATCACAAAACTATCATATGCATTTCTGATAAAGATCTTTCCCTTATGAAAATTGACATACTTTTGCAGAAAATTTGCTGCAAACATTTCATAATTTTACTGTAAACATCTCCATAAAGATAGGTTTTGCAGTTGCAGTAAATTGTTTGCAAATAAATAGTTGCATAAGAAGACTTCAAAATTTGTCTGTGCAGTAAGTTTGTACTTGCTGCACAAGTACAAACAAGATAAATCATGAAATCTGCTCTACAAGATAAAGTATTAAATTGCTGGAAACATATTCTGCCACTTTTAGTTAGCAGAACCATTTGTTGCAGAAAACTGCACACCATTTCCATAAGAGTTGGCTGAAGACTGAAACATCAAACCAGAAAATCTTTGCTAATTAAAGTGAACTATTCCCTTTTTATTTTAATCATAACATTTGTACAAGTGAGAAGTCAAATTCCAAGACCTGCACCACTGTTTAAATATCCTTCTTGTATGCAAACTATTGTTGAAATTGTTTTTTGTTGTTGTAGGTATTTTGTGGTCAACACTAGGAATGTCCAATTTCGTTCAGAAAGTTAGTCAAGCTTTACCTCATACACTAGCAGTTGAATCCATGAGATGGATTATGCTCCGTGGACGAGGTATGTCATGGTCTCCTGTATGGTTAGGATTGGTATCCACTATTGCATGGATTTTTGGATTTATAATTCTATCAGCAATTGTAATGCGAATCAAGCAACCATGATGTTAATTTAATATCATTGACCAAATAAAATTTATAAGTTTCTTTCTTTCGTTTCTACAAAAAGAAATTCTTTTATGTATTTATGAATTAAAAACGTGGAGATTAAACAGTAATGTTGTGTTTGAATTTCACCTTGACCCAATTGTCTTGTTGCCAACTGCGTTCATTCATTCATTGAGGATGATTAGATGCGTCTTTGAGATGATTAGATAAAATTGTGTGTGAATAACGATTATTTAAACAATTGATTTGTTGGAATTTTTACGAGTTATTAAATGCAGCTTAAATGTTTTATTCAGTTGTAATACCACAAGCGCTAGTGTGATTGTCGAAATAAGCTTGTAACAATGAATTTTTTTACTCGGTAGAAATCACGAGTGCCCGCAGGGAAGTAAAAAAATGAATGGTTGCAAGCTGTTTCGACAATCACTAGCGCGAGTGGTATTCGGGAAGAGAATCTAATGAGAAAAACTACAACAACAACAAATCTATATCTAGATTTCTCAAAGAACTTCACGAGATTTTGCGAGATTATACGGGATTTCATGGGATTCTACGAGATTTTGCGAGATTACACGGGATTTCATGGGATTCTACGAGATTTCGCGAAATTTCACGGGATTCCAAAAAATTTCACAAGATTTTACGAGATTTGTTAGCGTATGCGCATGTTAGCCCAACACATGTTCATGGATCAGAGTGTATTTATTTGGTTGTTTATTCTGATGCAACCTGTGGTTGTGAGTTACCGTATATACTCGTGTATAAGTCGACCCGCGTATAAGTCGACCCTCACTTAAATCGGGTCAAAAACGATTGACTCGCGTATAAGTCGACCCCCTGTGTTGTTTTCTAATTTGCTCATTATGCATTCAAATTTATGAATGACTATTTTCAAATCACGTCCGTCCAACATTTAGGACACCCCGTAGGTATCCCTACCAATCAAATCACAGCCTACGGGGTGGACCTGCACGTTTAACGGACGTAATTTGAAAAATTCTTAAAAAAAAATGTTTGTTTCTTTGACCCGCGTATAAGTCGAATTTGAAAAAATAGGCCTTTTTTAGGTCCAAAAATCCTCGACTTATACGCGAGTATATACGGTACATCAATTGCAGTGTTTGTTTACTAATTTTGAAGTGTGTATTATGCCAATGAGTTGTATTTGGTGTAATTTGGTGACACTTTCCTCTATTTTGGTAGTAATAGTATCGGGTGATAGTGGTAGTAATATTAATTACAGATATAGAGTTAAATGTACACTTGTTAGGATTGTGTTTGACATTTTATGACAGCAGAGGGTCAAAATGTTTGTCATTAAATTGTCAATGATGTGTAAAGTTGTGGTCTCATCAAATAAAAAAGCACAAAGTTTTTGAAAATGTGTGTGCAGAAGTGTTCATCATTTGTGGGACTGTGTATATTCAATTTGAATCATGTCTATGTATTTTGGGGGTCATGCGTAACTGTGGAACATGTTTTGTGATACTGCTTATTTTTGAAGTGTGTCATATAACCGACTGGCGTTCTGTTGTTGGAGTTTAATAATGCTGAGTAACATATTTCTCTGTTTGCTATTGATATTTTGCCAGTGTGATAAAGTTTATTATGACGTGGGAAGCGGTGGTACAGCATTGTTCTGCAGGTGTGTACGAGTGGAATGTATGAATTGGAATACAAAACCTGAATTGTGTTTTTCTACATTTAGATGCTTCACAGAATTGTTTAAAAAGATATTTACGACTTGTATTTGTTGGGAGCGGTTTGGGCTTATACCCATTAATAATTGTTGTATTGCCAACTGGCGCACTCTTGGATTGGAGTGTTGTGATTTTTAACATGAGGTCACGTAAATACTCATGTATAATGTAGCCAGGTCGATAATGGGCACTACGACGCAGAGGGTTTTGGCAGTGATGTATTCTCATGCGTATGAGTGTGTGCAAAAAGTGTACTAAACATGTGTAATTTAAAACTGGGAAACTGTTCTGTGATGCATTTATACTTTGCAATATAAAACTTGAGTTGTACATGAACGTGTGTTGGCTAGAGAAGGGATTGTTAGCGTATGTGCATGTTAGCCCAACACATGTTCATGGGATCAGAGTGTATTTATTTGGTTGTTTATTCTGATGCAACCTGTGGTTGTGAGTTACATCAATTGCAGTGTTTGTTTACTAATTTTGAAGTGTGTATTATGCCAATGAGTTGTATTTGGTGTAATTTGGTGACACTTTCCTCTATTTTGGTAGTAATAATATCGGGGATATTAATTACAGATATAGAGTTAAATGTACACTTGTTAGGATTGTGTTGTTTGACATTTTATGACAGCAGTGTCAAAATGTTTGTCATTAAATTGTCAGAGATGTGTAAAGTTGTATAATCCCGGATTGTGTCCTTTAATAACCGATTGTGCTTATAAATTACCGAGCTGTGTCTTAATAGTATGTAAGTTACCGATTTTGACAATATTTAACCATTTAAGACAATTGTTATAGCGAGGTGAATGTATTAATCTGAGTTTTAAGTTTTAACACTTATTTAGAGTGTTGTCTGTCCAATTTAGATGTAGCAGACAACACAGTGCCATATCATTAGTGATTGGCAACAGGTGGCGAGTCTTGATGACATCACCTGTTGTCAATCAGGTTTTGGTGAACACCAAGTCAGGTGTTCTCATTCGCTTTTAGGTGCGCCAAGATGGCGGCACGCATGCCAAGTCGACATCCTTATGTATAGTGGTTCAAATAAACCAGTAAGTTCGTTTTGTATATTTTAAATTGTGTTCCGTGTCATTTGCGGTGCCTGTGCATCATAAATGATGCCCTCAACTTCCTTTTGTGCTGACGTGTGGCAGTGAAGTTAAGGGCCACGTAGGCCGCGTTTTGACAAGTACGGGACCGACGGGACATCGACTTATGGTCGTGCCGATCGGCACTGAGTGGATTCGGCAGGAAAATACAAGTTTTCCGGCAAAAATTTACGAATGCTTTTTTGGCCATTTTTGGACGTTTTTCGACACGCCATCCTAGGATTCGAGGTCCTGTACGCTACAGAATTTTACGAAATTCTACGAGATTTTAACAAAATACCCGAGTGAATGTAAATCCTACAGAATCCCGTAAAATCTCGCAAAATCTCATGAAATTTCGCGGAATCTCGTGAAATCCTGTTAAACATCACGCCATCGCCATTTTGGAAGTGGGTTGGAGTGGCTCGCTCTGACGGCTAATTGTTTCAGAAACATAAATTTATTTTCGTATATTTTTCATGGACTAAATAATCAAAACAATAGGCACGCTGACCAATGAGATTCGACCAGAAATTCAAATTCAACGAATCTGCGCGTACGCTCTCGTCAATAGTTTTTGAGTTAGGTTCTCCCTACAATTGTTTTTTAGTCTTATTATATTAAACACATCCTTATTGGATGTTATTGTATGCACAACACATTGGCTATAAAAACCAAGACAAATGTTCAGTTATATAACTACTGCCAGGGAATCTCAGGTCCTGGGAGGCCTCAGCTCAAAAGGGACCTTCTGAGATACTATGTCAATGACCTTATATACTAATGCTGTTTTCCCTGACCTAAACAGTCCGTGTATCTCTTTAGTCCACATCAGATCGGCTGGACCTTTTAACAATGTATTTCGAAGCGGAACACATGATCTCATCATCAAATGGCAAAACATGTATCAAAATGGCGACAACAATCCAAATTATTTGTAAACTGTAAGTTTCGAAAATACGTTGGTTGGCAGGAAACAAGAAATGAAACGTTAATTAAGGTGGTTTAGACCAGAATCGTCAGTTTGTTTATTGTAAGGCTAAAATAGATAAAGGGAAGAGATGTGATTGGTGGGCCTGTGTCTACCATGCGGAAAAGGGCGAAACGTGGATGACCCCGGCGGTCACATGCTCCTAATTTAGATAGGCAATCGTCCCTGATTGCGTGGTGGCTCGTGAGTTAACTTTGTTTGTGTGGTGCGAACCTTCCAAGTGGAGTTCCATCCTTAATTAAATAAATGGTGTTGTTGAATCGATTTAATACTGGAAATGGGCCAGTGTAGAGTTTTTCGAATATTGATGTTCTAGGTCCACGAGTAGTCATAATTTTATCTCCGACGTTGTATTCGATAAATGTACGATTTTTGTTATAGGTGGTTTGTTGTGCAGTTTGAGCTGCTTTTAGATTGTTTTGGGGTTGTTCTCGTTTAACTAGGAGTTCGAATAGAGGCCCGTCATTGGTGTCGATTAAATCGAATAAGTTGTAATCGTAGAGAGATGAGAATGCATGCACTAGTTCGAAAGGTGAAAATTTGGTGGAGGACTGCCGATTCGTGTTTATGACGTCTTTGAGATGTTTTACCCATCGCTCGTTGTCCAGAAAATTGGGTAAACCTTGGTTGATTGTTTGAATAGTCCGTTCGGTGAGTCCATTCGCTTGGTGGAAGTAAGGGGACGTGTGTTCCATAAGGATCGAATTTTCTTCGCAAAATTCGGTCATTTCGGCGGAAGTGAAACTCGAAAATGAATCAGTGATGATTCGTTTGAAAGTTCCGAAACGTTTAAACACTGCGTCCGATAGTGTTTTTGATCGTGGTGGTGGCTTTGGTGTCTTTAACGGGGACGGTGATGACGAAACAAGTAGTTAGGTCGACGAGGACTAAAATGTGCAAGAGTCGAGCATAACCAGTGTGGTCTATTGCAATCCTGTGAAAAGGTGTACGAGGAATTTCGCGAGGGTGCAGTAAACCTGGAGCTTTGCGAGTAAGTCGATTGTGTCAAACAATTTTTACACGTTTTAATTATTTCTTTCACTTGTTTAGACATGTGCGGCCACCAGAAACGAGATGAGAGACGTGATAATGTTTTCCACGCGTCTGAATGATTACCCTCCTCGTATGCGTTGATAATTAGCTGCATCATGAGTGAAGCGGGGATAACAATTTTGAGGTGATTGTCGTCTAATTTACAAGGTAAAGTAATTTTTTTTGCGAATTAAAAAATTGTTTCTTTTTGCAGTGTCGCCCTTGCAAAATTCGTCCTGTTCCTGCTCTGCTCGAAGTTGATGATCTTGAATTTTTACGATTGACATTATGCATATTTTGTGGTCGACGATGCGGGACAACGCGTCGGGAATGATGTTATCAGATCCGCGTTTGTGTTTGACGATGAATGAGAATTCTTGGAGATCCAAGACCCAACGTGCGTATTTTCAGTTGATATCCTTTTTCGAAGTTATGTATGCCATGGCCCAATTAACGGTGAAAATCGTGAACTGCGTTAGGGGTAGTAAGTAAAACTGAAATTTCTCTGTCACCGCTCAGTGAACCGCGAGACATTTCAATTCGTTCGAGTGGGTGGTGACGTAAGATTTCCTGTGTGGTCATTTTGTCAGGCAGTTTGTCGTCGCTTTTGTTTTCGGATGCCAATCTGTT
This sequence comes from Strigamia maritima, assembly GCA_000239455.1. Lineage (NCBI taxonomy): Eukaryota > Metazoa > Arthropoda > Chilopoda > Geophilomorpha > Linotaeniidae > Strigamia > Strigamia maritima. The sequence continues at coordinate 189,252 of JH431932.1, read as the reverse complement.
ACGATCTAGATTGGCCGTCAGTAACATGTTTACGGCTGTTGTTTTGTTGATCCCAGGTTCGATCTCGATGCCGTGTTTATCGCAATGTTGGTGTATCTCTTTAGTAGAGAATCGATTCAACGTCCTTTCGTCTGTTGAAAATGTAATCGGAGTTACATATTATGACGATTTGGGCGCTGCACGCTGTTTGCCAAACCATTCCATCCTCGGACGGGAAAACCAGCTAAACTCTACATCTAACTACTGTATTCATGCACGAAACTGAGAAGTAAACTTTTTTGCATTTTACTGAAAGTATATATTGTGTTATCTTTATGTCCCGCTGAGTTGAAAAATCATTGTTTCGTAGCCAAAAAATGTGCGCAACAATAGAAGAACCCAAATGGAAATAATTTTTTAAAATATTTTACAAGCATTCTTGTTTGTTAACAATGGCATGCACATTTTTGGATTACAAAGCAATAATTTTTCGACTCAGCTCAACTAGAGGATTAAAATAAGATACCACAATATATATTTTTAGTACAATGCATAGGCCATAACCAATGGGAGTTTCATGCACGAATGATGAGGTTAGACATAAAGTTTAGTATCAAATGGTTAGTTTGTCGCACTCAATGAATCGCTCACTGTAAATCTAAATAAAAGTCATTCATAGCTTACATAGTTCCTGTTTCTACGTCTTAATTGAGATCGCTCAATATTTGAACTTTAGATCTACCAAATCCATATAGTTTAAATGCAATTGCTGTATAGCTACAGCAGGCACAGTATAAGCGTCCATGAAACCTGCTTTGTATGTTTCGTATGACCTTTTTGAAAGTAAAATTGTAAGTTACTGCAGAGCACGCCTATACCAAGTGATTTTTTTATTATTAAATCGTGATTAAGTTGAGTTTATAACCGCAATAAACAATTTGCTGATGTTTATACTGCTTTGTTAGTCAATTTTAACCCTCAAAGCCCTGAAATTTTGGAACAACACAGAGCCCGATTTTTTCTTTTAACAATAACTTTTTTATTTTCTGTCTGTTTTTTATCAAATTAATTCAGAAAATGTAAATTCATATTCTTAACAGCTACTGTAAATTTCAGATTTTTAAAAAAATTTAAAAAAAATTTTATATTCATAACTGCAGCTGGACACAATTGTGCCATAGGATGGGGCTTTGAGGGTTAATGATATATTGCAAAGATGAATGATGAGATAAAAAATATAAAAAATATATCTACTATTTTCCTCGAAGGTAAAAAAAAATTCTTAACTTTGAATAAAAATTAATAAATAACAAATTTTGAATGCAATGTCGCCATTCTGGCCAGAGATGTTGTAATTTCACGTGCACTTCCTGTTTTCCGCCACCTATGATGATGTGTGAGGTTTTAGAATTTAAATTGTGTTGCAATGCTCAAGTGGCCTTAATCTCGATCAATAAAAGATTCTTAAATAAATCTAAATTTGATAGGAATGATAACTCTACAATACCAAATGCACTTATTAATTTTAAATTATCCATCCAATGATTCTGCGAATTAGGATTAAAAAATGAGTTTTGTCAGTCATAATTTTCTATTTTAAAAATGATTTTGGGATTCATATACAGTACGTCCCAGAACCAATGTCCAATTTTTCTTTTTTTTTTAAAAAAAAAAATTGGACTTTGGTTCTGGGACATACTGTGTACCGGTCAGCCCCGGCACAGTCCCCAGGCACAGTCCCCAGGCACATGGAACCCTCAGACCCGAGTACCTTACAGACATTGCGTTGTGCTTTTGGGGACAAAAGCTCGCCGGCTGGTGAACCCCCACTTGGCTGGTCCCCCGGATGGCCCCAAGCCCTCGGCCAGGCGCCACTACTCACAGGCCATTAGAATATGAAATAGGCCCAAAAAACCAAGAAGAAAGAAAAAGAACACCTTTTATTCAGTGTTTTGTTCCAACAACGACAAAAACTTAAACTGTAACAAAGCAAGCAAGCAAGAACATTGTTAAAAATACAGCTCAATGTAACAATAAACCAAACCCGTGGCAACGACAGTACAAAAAATAGATGTGCAGAGCACACAAATTGGTGCAGCAATGCACATAACAAAAGATAACACTTTTTTGAAAATTGTTTCAGTGCTTGAAACATCCTGTACACTTTCAGTATACAATGCACTTCTCAGCCAATATGGGAGTAACTTCTGTTGAAATCAAAATAGGATATACTGTACTACTTGTACACATGAGCAGTAGAAAAAATCTGCTGATCATTGAAATATTCTAGGTCCTTTGATAGATGGTTCTAAGGTTGATATGGTTTGAGAACTTTTCCATACCTTCTGTTTATATTATTGCAACCCTAAAAAAAAATAAATAAATCAATAAGTAAGATTTTTCGCTTTCAAGAATTCGTTATAACGAGGTGTACTGTAAAAAATTACGGTATCCACAATGCATCACCTGTTTGCAGTCTAGAGTTATTGAATATTATGATTTATTATCAAGAAAACAGCTTTTTTTAACACGTGCGCGGCAGCAAACGTGATGTTTTACCAGTGGCGCCAAGGCCTCACTATATCAATCCCAGAATCATTTTTAAAACAGGAAACTTGCAAATTTCTCATTGCGGACACAAATTACGTATTCTACCCATTAATTAGAGCAAAACGATCAGTTTTAAGTTTATATTCTTGCTTTGTGTAACTTTTTCAATAATGTTTTGTGAAATAAATTAGACACACATTATTTTAAAATATGCTAAGTACCGTACGGTACTTGGCATAAAACCTCAAACATCACGGGTGGTGGAAAACAGGAAGTGCACGTGAAATTACAACAACCCTGGCCAGAATTGCGACATTGCATACAAAATTTGTTACTTATCAAATTTATTTTTAAAAACACATTAAATAGATTATATCTTCGAGGAAAATAGTAGAGATGTTTTTCATATTTTTTATCCCATCATTTATCTTAGGAAAATATCATTAAAATTGGTTAACAAAGCAGTATAAACACAATCAAATTGTTATTTATTGAGGTTATAAACTAACTTAATCATGATTTAAAAAAAACACCTGGTATAGGCATATGCTCTGCAGTAACTTACAATTTTACTTCCAAAAAGATCATACGAAGCATACAAAGCAGGCTTCATGGACGCTTATACTGTGCCTGCTGTAGCTATACAGCAATTGCATTTGAACTATGGATTTGGTAGATCTAAAGTTCAAATATTGAGCGATCTCAATTTAGAAGTAGAAACAGGAACCATGTAAGCTATGACTTTTATTTAGTTTTACTGTGAGCGATTTATTGAGTGCCACAAACTAACCATTTAGGTACTAAGCTCTACATCTAATAATTCGTGCATGAAACTCCCATTAGTTTATGGCCTATGCATTGTACTGAAAGTATGTATTGTGGTACAGTATACCCTGTGCGGTCCGGACACAGTTGGGGCGCAAAATTTTGTCCAGTCGGGTCGGGTGTCCGGACAAAAGCAATTTGTCTGGACTACACAGGTAATAGCTGCGATTGGCCATTTACATATGTCATACCTGTGCGGTCCGGACATAGCGCCGATCGGAAACCTGTGCAGTCCGGACACAATGGGCTGGGTCCGAACCCAGCCATGCAAAAATACCTGTGCAGTCTGGGCAAAAATTGGTTTGTCCGGACTAAGCAGGTAATTTAGAGTGCACGGAATAATTCGGTTTGTCCGGTGTCCGGACCAGAAAGGTGTCCGGACTGCACAGGTTTTTTAGCATGGCCGGAGATTGGCTGGGTTTGGGCCCAGCCCATTGTGTCCGGACTGGACAGGTGTCCGGTCGGCACTATCCAGATAACACCAATGTTGTATGCAATGTTCCAAATGATACTTCTTCTAAAATTGCTGCACAGTGCAATGTTACCAACAGTGCAGCAATGTTACCAACAGTGCAGCAATGTTACCAACAGTGCAGCAATGTTACCAACAGTGCAGCAATGTTACCAACAGTGCAGCAATGTTACCAACAGTGCAGCAATGTTACCAACAGTGCAGCAATGTTACCAACAGTGCAGCAATGTTACCAACAGTGCAGCAATGTTACCAACAGTGCAGCAATATTGCCAACAGTGCACCAATGTTATAAGAAGTATCATTTGGAACATTGCAACGTTGCAGCAACATTGCAACGTTGCAGCAACATTTGGTGTTACCTGGGTAGGTCCGGACCACACAGGTTATACTGTATCTTATTTTAATCCTCTTGTTGAGCTGAGTCAAAAGATCAGCTTTGTAGTCCAAAAAATGTGCATGCCATTGTTAACAAACAAAAACGCTTGTAAAATATTTTAAAAAATTATTTACTTTTGGGTTTTTGTATTGTTGCGCACATTTTTTGGCTACGAAACAATGATTTTTCGACTCAGCTCGACTAGAGGATTAAAATAAGATACCACAATATATACTTTCAGTAGAATGCAAAAAAGTTCACTTTTCAGTTTCGTGCATGAATTTGGTGGATAGAATTTAGCTGTCCGATGATGGAATTGTTTGGCAAACAGCGTGCAGCGACCAAATAATATGTAACAAACAGATCTGTATTTATAACAGCTATACTTCAAAAGCCAATTACTGCATATTTCAAACTGTACAATTCACTTGCACATATTTGTAATTGCAAAATACAAATACTATTATGTGTGAGTTGACTTTTAGTAAAAATAGAACGTAGGATAAAAAACATCATTTTTAGTAAATATAGTATGCGGGAAACCGTATTGTAACATACGTTTGTCACGTATTTTTGTGTGTATATTAACCGTACAGGTGTAAAACATAATGTCGTTTGATATACAATGCTTATTTCTTATTTTCGTAAGGATAATATTGGTTTGGCGCAAACGTGCAAAATGATAAATTTAGATAAATAATGACGTTTTTCGCTCCTGCTCCTTTCGCGTTCATTCTATCGCTCCCTTTTTCGAGTTTTATGGTCTATACTCTATTTATTATTTCGTGCGCGAAACTCCCATTGGTTAATGACCTATATTGTACTGAAAGTATATAATGTGTATTTTATTTTAATTCTTTAGTCGATCCAAGTCGAAAAATCATTGTTTCGTAGTCAAAAAATGTGCGCAACAATAACTGTAAATAATTTTTTAAAAATATTTTACAAGCATTTTCATTTGTTAACAATGGCCTGCACATTTTTGGACTACAAAATAATGATTTTTCGACTCGGCTCAACTAGAAGATTAAAATAAGATACCACAATTGTTGCGACCGTGGTTGGTTAGGAAACTTCACAGATATTCTCTTAACTAAGGCTCCGGGTTGGTTGGCCCAATGGGATGCTAATTGAATAGTCTTCTACCTGTAAGTGGCTTGGTTGTTGTCTAGGGGGTTTGGTTGGGTTGACTTCACTGAAAAGTGACGTCGGACTTGCTTTATTCGGCTCCGCTATCGTTAGTGGCCGAAATGGAAACAAATCAGGTATGAAATACCTAAGAATTATTAGTTCTATGTGACGCTGAATAGCGTCTAAGCTCCGCACTAAGATGGTGGCCCGTTACCGAAATAATCGGCCAAAAACGATCTAATGAGATCAGGAGACCCAATGGTCTGAAAAGTTGCTCTCTCTAACTCTGTTAGAGCAAGCGGCGCTATCCTCACGGCAGTGAGGCCAGCAAAATCGCTATCCTTGTTTCTGGGAACAAGGCCAGCAGTGGTCCAAAGAATTCAAGCGTATATCTCGATCAGCCAAAATTATTTGATAAAGTTGGATGAACAATGAGATGTTTACGGTTTGAATATTCGGTTTAGACTGAAGATATCAGCTCAAACAGGATGTTCGTGACATCATTTCCTGCGCTTCCAAAAGGCGCAAATATCACTAATTGATTTAAGCAGGATGCAGCTGGGTACCAGCATACGGGAAAACACTCTATTTCCACCAAAAGTAGGAGGAGTAGCAATGCCCACTGGCACGAGTCTCAATTAGTGAGATCCCCAAATGATTCACAAACGAAGATAAGAGCCAGTATTTTAGGTTAAATTGTACAATATGTATTTATTCTGATTAAAATACAAGGTGGTTAAAAAGTATAAAATATAATACATTTAAAACCCGGAGAAACCGAGGTGGACCCGTTTGGGTCACCACACAATATATACTTTCAGAACAATATAGGTTATTAACCAATGGGAGTTTCACGCACGAAATGATAAATAGAGTATAGTCAATACACAACTGATGGCTGCTAAATTAACACATAGTTTTAATGATATGTTCATGCGTATTAAAATGATTGAAAGAAATGTGTATCAAGGCCACACGTGTGCTGCAGGATCAGTATCAAAAGTCAATAACATGAAAAGATAGTTTCCACACTTGTATGTGTACAAACATCTCGAAGTTATCATATTCAGGGTCGTAGCTACCAACCATTGTTAAGCAAAAGAAAGGAGCAATTTATTTTCTTTCAAAAACATGCATGCGAAAAACAAAGATCACAAGTTGTAAATGCGAAATTCATTGTTTTAAATGCCAAGTGATAAGTAGTTTATAAATATCTCCTATAGAAATACATTGGCATGTATTGTTGAGCTATCATTCCTATCAAATTTAAAAACCTTTTGTGCATCCATTATGCACCTATTGGGGGGGGGGGGGGCTTCCTTCTTCAACCAAGTAAATTATTCCCCAAGTCTCATCGCCCTATTCGTCCAGCATGGGTAATCTAATATAAGGCGCATTTTAATGATTTCATGATTCATACCCAATTCAAGGTTCCTGCAGCTAACATAGACCGAGTGTTTTGTTAGTTGATGGAGAAAATACATCGTAGGAGAACCTTGAAAAACTCCTTCGCACATTTTGGTACCCAAGCGTATGCCTGGAGGCAATCCTGTGACCAATGTGGTCTAAGACCAGTGCACTAGGCCACCTGCGAAAATGGCAAAGTATATTGAAGTAAAAAAATATTTTAACATCAAACATTTTCAAACTATGATATGGCTTAGTTCACAGTTCACATACTATTTTTACATGTTCCAGATCATATGGAATATATACAGAATTAAAAGATATTCGATACATGCATGTACACTCACATTTCACAAAGTTCTCAAATAATATAAATCTTGTGTTCGGGTTAGAATATTTCGACAAGCATCAGAATTTTTTACTGCTCATGTGCAGTACCTCAATTGGTCCCCAATTGACATCAAATATACGTAGGGTGCATGTGCTGTATTTTAGTTTAGCTGACTCCCAAATGCAAACAAATTAAATTGTTTTTTTCAAAACACCTAATGTGATATGTGTAATGAAGTTACTGGTCAAGCACTGACCAATGGCCCAATCCCAGGTAAAACCAAATGTTGCTGCAACGTTGCTGCAATGTTTGGAAATAACATTTGCAATGTTGCATCATTGTTCCAAATGACACTTCTTCTAACATTGCTGCACTGTTTTATTGGCAACATTGCCAAAATGTTGAAAGAAGTGACATTCGGAACAATAATGCAACATTCAAAGAAACAGTGCAGCAACATTGCAAATGTTATTTCCAATCAAAAATCTAAGTTGTTTATTGATCAAATGTTTGTTGCCAACATTGCAGCAACATTTGAAGTAACATTGAGAAAAATCTAAGTTGATTGTTGATCAATGTTTGTTGCCAACATTGCAGCAACATTTGAAGTAACATTGAGAAAAATCTAAGTTGATTGTTGATCAATGTTTGTTGCCAACATTGCAGCAACATTCTAAGTAAAATTGACATACAAGTATATCAAAAATTCATGTTTGTTTCAATGTTTATTGCCAACGTTGGCACAACACTGCTGCAGCAGTGACATCAAACTTGATACCAACATTGGAAAATGTCAACATTCATTCGCGTGTTACCTGGGATGGCACTGGGTTGTAATTTTAAAACTTTTTCAAAATCTTTCAAAAATATGTTTAAGTATTCCTCCATAGAAATATTAATTCCTATGGAGGAATGCGTATTGTTATGTTTTTTAGTTTATTATTCAAAACTCTTATGAAATCCAAACAAACCTAAATCTCTGCTAATAAATACATGTTGTTTAGATATGGGATTCTGGGACCTAGTGGTTGTGGTAAGACCACTCTACTCAGATGTGTTATTGGCCGATTACAACCTAGCCAAGGAAAAATTGATGTTTTTGGAAGGCCAATTGGTTCGATAAAATGCAAGGTTCCTGGATCTAGAGTAGGCTATATGCCACAGGTAAATTCAAATATTTTCTGATTTCATGTTACCCTCAAACAATATTTATAAGGAGTTAGCTCTGTATCAACAAATGAGCATCTCCGAAACTTTGAACTATTTTGGCCGTTTACACCACATGAATAAATCTGATGTGAGGAAACGAATTCATCATCTCATTGGCTTTCTTGATTTACCATCTGGTAGCAGAATAATACAGCACCTAAGGTAAGACTAAAACTTACATTGAACAGTGTTGGATCGCTACTGATATTTATGTAGTGTCCCTACTTTGCGACAACACTGGTCAAGTGTGAAGATTCTAACCACCAAACTGTCACCTTATGAGTTTTCACTTTGGAAAAATCCCAATAAATTTTTCAAATTTTTTGAATTGCTGGCCAAATATAAACACATGACGTCAGTGCTGGTTGCGGATTGTTTGCGGATAAAAGTAGGATATTTTTCTAATTCAAATCCGCAACAATATCCGCATTACAAGCGATAGACCCCATTAAAGTTATTATTTATTATTAACTTGTTGGCCATCCCATCCTTGATGAAGTCATCATTTTTCAATTTCTCAATTGGAAAAGTAAAAAATGGAGTATTCACTCTAGTTTCCACTTTTCCACTTGATAAATGATGACGTCATTTTTCAGTAAAGCGCATTCAAGTAAACTTAGTAATTGATGAAGCTATTGTCGAGAATTTGTTGAAGTTTGGAATTTATCTGCTTTTAAAGTGGCGGTCAGAAACGTAGAGTTTCATTTGCGGTTGCTATTCTGCACGAACCACCCTTACTCATTTTGGATGAGCCAACTGTAGGATTTGATCCAATATTAAGAGAAAGGTTTGTGCCAATTATTGATTACAAAAATAACCGTAACAACAACAATTAAATTTAAGTATTTGGAGTCTTTTGATCGACATATGTCAACGACAACGAGTGACTGTTGTCTTGACCACACACTACATAGAAGAAGCACGAGAAGCCAACAAAGTAAATTGTCTATAAAAACATTTCAAAATAAATTTGCGGCTCGATATTTGGTGCTAAAATTGAACTTCGCATCGCCAAATGCACACAACAATTGCTGATGTACAATACACAAAAAAGTAGTTCACTGTCATTGTCGTATATCGGACCATAACAAACATAAGAACATAATTTTTGTTCAAGAAACGTCTATTAATACGCGCCATTACTTTGAATCTAAATAAAATAAAATTAAATTTCTTCAATTTTCATCATTTATTATACAGACACATCATTATCCAAATTATTCAGTGCTTTCGACCATTGAATATCTCATCAAGCACGACCCATCCATCTGGAACGGTAAACTATGAACGGTAAACAGAGACTGTAAAATAAGTGATGAAAATTGAAGAAATTTAATTTTATTTTATTTAGATAATTATTGTTATTTTTTATGATGTTGTCATCATTTTAAATACAAAAAATAATTATAATCTTATAGGTTTATTTTGGTTTGATTTACGACAACATGCAAGCAAGGACTGTTTTGTGTAGCATGTATCATCACAAAAGCAGCGCAACTGCTGAGGCCACCAAGTAAACCAGCCGTCAAAGTGGTCAGATTAACAATGCAACGGCTAAGTAAAAACACATCTCCTCAAAACCACACATTTTACTTTACGTGGCCCTTTCCTGCCTGTTGGACACGGTTGCGTTCAGTGTGTCTACAGTGTTTCAGGAACTAAAACATTTCCATGTTTTAGTCGTTTCCCTCGTTTCGTTTCCTGAAATGTGTCGTCATTTCTGGAAACGTTTAAGTTTATGCCAAGAAACGCGCATGCACGCGCGTTTTAGGAAACGCTACAATTCCAGCGTTTCACGAGACACGAGTTGTGTCTTACAATTGCGCACTCGTCTGCGCAGCATCTACTCTACTGTTGTAGAATTAGATCGGCGCCATTTGTTTTAGACGTCACATGACTGCTTCAAGTTATGTGATAGAAGGTAAAACGAAGCTAAAACTTCCCTAAAACTTAGCTAAAACGTGCCTCAGTTTTCACACTCAGAATTATACACAAAACATATCCAAAACACACACACAACTAACCTCTCTCAAAACTCGTTTTTGACGAGTTTTAGTTCCTGAATGCACCTAGTGTTTTTTTCTGTTTGTTGTCCGATACTTGCGTGGCTCTTAAAGTTTACGTGGTTGGTTTTCTTGGGTTTTTGCTGTTGTGGTTATGTTTGGGAGTGTGGGTTTTTGCTTTTTGGTGTTTGCTGTGGTTAGTGTTGATTTTATGGCGGTATGGGTTTGTGGTATTTGTATGGTTGTTTTTGTGTTTTTGGTTGTTTGGGTGGTATGGGTAGGTGTGTGGGTTGTCGCTGGGAGTTCTGTGTGTGAGTTGTTGCGGTTTTGTTTTGATTTCCAGGGCTGTTGTTGGGTCTTGGTATGGACTACAGTGGTTTGTGTTGAGTTTCACGTGTGGTTGGCCATGGGTTTGTGTGGTTCGAGTACTGGTGCCGAGTGGTGGTTTTGGTAGAAGGCAGTTGGCTTATTGTGGAGTCGCTATGTGCATTGTGGTTTGGGGCAGTGGTTGCATTGTAGCATTAGTTTTTTGTTATTTTTTGGTGTCATGTTGTTTTTGTTGTGGCTGGTGTTTTTGCGGATTGTGGTTTCGATTTGATGTGTTAGCGTTGTCGTTGTGCGTCTGTGTTTGGTTGGGTTCGTTTTTCGGGTGTTTGGTTGTCGTAATCGCCTTTGAAAAAGGCTAAGTAAAGTAAAATGTGTGGTTTTGAGGAGATGTTTTACTTGGCCGTTGTGTCGTTAATCTAACCGCTTTGACGACCGGTTTACTTAGCGGCCTCTAGGCCTGTGCGATATTTTTCCAACCTGATGCGATACGATATTGCTCGAAAAGCGATATCGATGCGATATATCGCAATACTGCAGTATCGTTAGAAACGATATGGCGATATCGCGATATGGCGATATTCAACGATATTGCGATATATGGCGATATGGCAATATTGCGAGTGACGTTTTTGAAATTTTTTTAGCGTTTTTGGGTTGTTTTGACGTTTTTTTGGGATGTTTTTGATGTTTTTTGAGTTTTTGACATTTTTTTGTTGTTTATGACGGTTTTTATTGGTTTTTTTTAATCATAATTTTCCATTGCCGATATTCCGTGATATGGCGATATGACGATATTGCGTAATATCGCTATATCGCAGCAGCGATATATCGGAAATACGATATATTGCCACTGTAATGGAGCAACAATATATCGCGATATTTGTTTCAAAAAATTATCGCGTTGCGATATATCGCAATATCGCACAGGCCTAGCGGCTTCAGCAGTTGCGCTGCTTTTGTGATGATCTGTTTGCTTTTGTTTTTAGGCAGTGCTGCAAAGAGGAGATGAAGTGGTTTGTTTGGTGTCCTCTACACTTTGCAGTAATAAAAATGTAAATCCCGTTTGAATTTTGACGTCAGTTATTTTTTTCTTATTTCTGTTAATTTGTTAATTAACTTAAATTATCCAAACCATATCATACAGACTCCAACCCTAGCCCAAAACCCAAACCTAACCCTTTCCCCAGGTTAAACCAAAACCCATCTCTTATAATCCTAACCCTTATCTTTACTCTTACTTTAACCCTAATTCCAACACTTATCCTACCCCTATGCTAACTCTTTTCTGAGCCCTAACCCTAATCCTAACCTTATTCTCAGCTGTAGTCTTAACTGTAACCAAAATCCCACTCTAAACCCTAACCCTTTCTCTAATCCTAATCACAACCCTTCTCCTTTTTCTCAGTCCCTAACCCTAACCTCAATTTTTATCCTAATCCTAATATTAATTCTAATCCTATCCCTGACCTTAATTATAATCCTAACCCTAATCTTTTCTCCAGCCTTAACCCTTTCCCTTCCCCTAACCCTAACTAGAAAAAAAACACAAATTAAAGAAAAGTAAGAAAGAAAGAAAGAACACAATACCGTATTGATATGCATTGGACTTTTGTCATGTTGTTATTAGTTGTTAGGATGATGTCAGCAACATCTATTGCTAATACCAGTAGTTAATGAAACAAAACTCTTTTAACTGCAACTAGGGAATGCAATCCCGGCCATTATTTTCATTCCCAAAACTGTTTTCCCGGGAACCCGGGAGAGAACCGGAAAAAAATTTAAAAAAAAAAATCAAAATGAAAAAAACATTTTGAAAACATGGATTTGTAGTTTATATATTGTTGTGTTTGTTTAACGTTTTATGAAACGTTACATAAACACATCAATATATAAACTACAAATCCGTATACACATGCTACGACATACATACGTATGATTTCTTTTTACAATTGCACCATTGCACCATTATTAAAACTCTCTTAATAATCGTTTAATGGTGCAGTTGTAAAAAAAATCATAGGTATGTATGCCGTAGCGTGTGTACACATGCTACGACATACATACGTACATAATTTGATTTTTTAGAAAAAAATTTCATTCCCGGAACTTTCACTTTCCAGTCCCGAGTATTGGGGACCATAAAACTGTCCGGGTTTTCGGAATTTCGGGAACGGGAATCCCGGGACTGCATTTTCTAACTGCAACACTGTTTGCAACAAATAAGGGTCAAATTTTATATTGTCTCACAATGACTCCATTGTAGCAATACAAGATATTAAATTTATTTCCTGAGTAACCAATAGGAAATTAAGAACCTGAGGTAGTCTAAACGTTCCCATACAACCATGTGCCCCCATGCAACTTCACGGATCTCAGATCCGCCCAGCAGAAGCATTATACATTCTGCACAATCCTTAACCCTAGGTCATGTCAGTATAATAGACAATTAGTCAAGTTTACTTGGCTGATGACTAACGCCATTTGTTAATATCATCATTTATGTAAGGTGTGATTGTTGTGCGCAGTTGGCAATGTGCGCAGTTCAATTTTATCATCAAGATATCAGTCGGTGACTGTAATTACTAATATTCAAATTAATTTTCTTCTCAGGTGGGGTTCATGAGAAATGGAAAGATATTACTCGAAGATAATCCAACGGATCTTTTAAGTCGCTACAACTCACTAACTCTGGAAAATGTTTATCACCAAGTTTGCACAGATGATGATTTTGTAATGTCTTTTTACAGTAACAAGAAACTAAAGTAGTGCAGTTAAAACAAACTAATGTCTTTTCTAAAACAGAAAGAAGATGAAATAAATTCAAACGATCGTAAATACAGTTTTTCTGTGCGGAAGCCAAGTACTGACCCAGTCATAACTGTCAAAAAAAGAACAAAAAACAGATACTTTGTTGGACCTCAAAGTTTGAAAAGAATTTGGGGTTTAGTTATTAAAAACGTACACCAAATTAGAAGAAATCCAATGTAAATATCTTTTGTTAAATGTTAACCCTCTAATTGGATCCCGATCAATTTATAAAATGCTGATTCATTGAAATCATTTTATTGAAATTCCAACCTGTTCAAAAACGGATTTTTCTCAGCATTGATGAGAATAATCGCTTTTACAACAGTTTGAATTTTGATAAAACAACCACTCAATAAAATAATTGCAAAAATTGTCATTCGATATAATATACAGTAAATCCTCCAATTAGGGCTTGGTGCTTATTTATTCTACAGTTCTTGGCCCAGACAGTAATTGTCTCAGGCAGAAATTGTCCCAGACAGTGACTGTCCCAGACAGTGACTGTCCCAGACAGTGACTGTCCCAGACAGTGACTGTCCCAGACAGTGACTGTCCCAGACAGTGACTGTCCCAGACAGTGACTGTCCCAGACAGTGACTGTCCCAGACAGTGATTGTCCCAGACAGTGATTGTCCCAGACAGAGATTGTCCCAGACAGAGATTGTCCCAGACAGTGATTGTCCCTATTAATTGTCTCAGGCATTAATTATCCCAGGCCGTGACTGTTCCAGACAGTGATTGCCCTAGGCATTGATTGTCCCAGGCAGTGATTGTCTCAGGCAGTAATTGTCCCAGACAGCAATTTTCCCAGGCAGCAATTGTTTCAGGCAGCAATTGTCCCATGCAGCAATTTTCCCAGACAGCAATTGTCACAGGCAGTATTTGTCCCAGCATTTCCAGGCAGTAACTGCCCCAGCACTCCCAGGCGGTAATTGCCCCAGCACTCCCAGGCAGTATTTGTCCCAGCATGAACCAAGAATAACAGGGACGTATAACGACAAGCCAAAGCCTCTGTGCTTCATGCTGTGTCTGATTGAAAGCACTCACCTTTAATTTGTGACGGGAGAAACAATCGCAATGCAATGCATGACACATAAGATTTTTAAATATTTTTACTTGCGGCATCCACCTGTAAAAAATCATTCCATTTCATTACACAATCATTTTTTTGGTCCTGAATAACTATTTGGCTTGCACTAACTAATTCATCCTAACAATGTTGTGTGGCCCATCCAAGGTAACTTAAATCATAAGGGCTCATCTGGGCTCATCCACTGTGCGCATTGCATTGTGGATGCAAAAACAGACACAGTCATATACGGCTGCTAGTGGCGTAACCTGTGGTTACATGTCCCTGGTATTCTTGGTTGATGGTCTCAGGCAGTAATTTTCCCAGGCAGTATTTGAAAATCAGGTTTAAATTAGAGACAAGCACTTATATTCATTGTCAATTTTAAAATTCATGTCCATTCAAATTTATTCCTAAATTTAAGAGTTTATTTATTATTATTATTATGATTATTATTATTATTCCAATTTAATTCCTTAACTTAAATTAGTCATACAGGAATAGTGATTTGTGTACAATCAATAAACAACAATTATCAACTTAGTTAGTCCTAAAATAAACAAAAATAAAATAAATTGATCACAGCACTCCAAATGGCAGATGGCACGATGGTAAAAACAATGAACAAAATCCAAAAGTTCCAATGAAGGGTCACCCACACACTTTTCGATAAACATCTGGTGGATTTTACCATTCGTTCCTCCAAAAATCTGCATATCCGCCATTTCTGGACACTGGAGTACTTGATCAACCACTTCTAGTTCCAATTTACAACAACGGCAAAGCCTCGAATCATTTGGCATCCAAATTCGGGATCTCTGGAATGCATTTCCACACCTTAAACGCAACCATTTCTGCCAAATGCTTTTATTCTGTCCATTCAAGTATGATTCCCTGCCCATATTCAATTTTATCTTAAGGACGAAACGAGGAGGCATCAATCCTAAACCAATATGTTGCATTTAAGAGTTATTTAAGCTTGAATAAGACATTGTGTTTTGGGCAGTTCAGTTTAGCCAGTGACAAGCTGACAACTAGTACAACAACCGTCTTCCACCGAACATAACACCCGGGTATTTTGATTATAACACCCGGGTGTTATATTAGTGTGGAAACATCAAACTTCATTTTTTTTTAAAAAAATTTTCCTTTCTGACTATAACACCCAAGTGTTATAAACAGAAACCAAAATTTTTTTGAAAAAAATAAAGTAAATAGAGTAAATAAGCAACACATTATACATATATAACTACCTTGAATAACTGCGGCCGGAATAATCGGTACTTAATTTTAATTTTTTATTTATTATTATTTAAAGTTCAAAAATTTTGGCTTTTAAAAAAAAAATCGAAATACAACACAGGGTGTTATGTTCGGTGGAAGACGGTAGTACAGCTTTAAAAATTTTTGCAATACAAATCGATTTGTATTGCAAAAATTTTGTGAAATCCTAACATTTGTTATTATCAGAAGTAAACAAACCGTAGTTTATTTACTTCTGTTATTATGCATAGCTATATGTTACCAATTAGATGTCCTTCGGGTTATTTGTCCGCATTTAATTACCACCTGGTTAATTGGTACCCGGTTAAATGTCCTCATACAAAACATTACTAAATTGTCATAGTTTAAAATGATTGATGTACTGTATTTGCACTAAAGTGAAACCTGTCTAATGCTTGGTTCCTACTTGGCAGAAACAGAGCAGAAAGGGAGAGATTTCTGCCCAATTTTAAAATTAATTATGGCAGAAAATAGTGGCAGAATAAGTAGACTCATCAATTTCTATTTTTTCTGCATCAGAAATTATTTCCCATTTCTGCCCATTTTCTGCTCACTTTTC
The DNA here is from genome assembly GCA_000239455.1 of Strigamia maritima. Lineage (NCBI taxonomy): Eukaryota > Metazoa > Arthropoda > Chilopoda > Geophilomorpha > Linotaeniidae > Strigamia > Strigamia maritima. The sequence continues at coordinate 172,919 of JH431932.1, read as the reverse complement.
TGCTCAACATTTTCTCTGGTGGAAATCCCAAACAGAAAAATTTAATTTTCAGCACTCAAAATTTTCTACAGCAGAAAATTTTTTGTTGGTGTTTCTGCCAAGTGGGAACCAAGCATTAGGAGACCACCAATGGTGCCAAAAAAGTGGTCTTTTAGGCAAGTGATCTCGCCTAAAGCCTAGTACACATACCAATTCAGACTCAAAATATTCAGCCAATCTGAATTTTCCATGTGACAATTATCAACGGAATTTTAAATAATGGATAATGTCACATGGAAAATTCAGACTGGGAATAATGTGGTACACGTGGTTTGTTTAATGACATTGTATTACAAATGGCGACTGTCTGAAATATTTTTTTGCAAATGGCTACCTTTGAAAATGTGCAATGAGGATGAGGATGATGATGACGATATATTCAAAAATCAATGTGTTGGGCTTGCTTTTCGTTTTTTCCTTTTCATTTCTTGGCAGGATAAAACATATATCCCGCCAACAGCAGCTAATACGGATTCGTCCCTACTTGACGCAATGTTCAAACATGCAGTTTAAGCGACCGGTTAAAAATAAAGATAACCAGGTGTGATCTGGTTATCTTTATTTTTAACCGGTCGCTTAAACCACATGAATTATGGGTAGTTGAAAAGATTCCATGCACGGAAACAATAGGTCGTGTCCCGCGCAACAAGTGTGCGGAAAGAATGATTTTTTTCAGCTACGAAATATTTCCTCACAAGGAAATTTTTTGATGTGTACCACAAAAAAAGGAATTTTCAGATTTCGATTCCCTGTGCAATTCCGTGTACGGAATGAGCTGATGTGTACTAGGCTTTAGAGGGAAGTGTTCACTAAGACAGGTTTTGCTGTATAATTATTAAATATTTATGATCTCGGTGAATATTTTTCAGATTAATCCTTCTGCAGGTCATAATTCCGGTTTTTCAAATAGTAACATTGTTTTTAGTAATTAGTTCAGATCCGTATAATATGCCAGTAGCCGTGTACAATGAGGATAATTACATGGGTACCCAATATTTGAAACATATTAATAATCACACAGTTAAACAGGTAATGGAAATAAAAATATATTGAAATTTTATGATTTCTTCTGAATGCTCCAATTTAAGCTGGCTGTTGATTCATTAGAAGAAGGTGTGAATTTAGTTGCTAATGGTAAAGCAGTCGCTGCAATTCATATTTGGAAAAATTTCAGCGAGGCGTTATTAGACAGGTAATTGAATATTTTTTACCGTATATTTTTTACAAGCTAGTGGTTAATTTGTATCTCAGCTTTAATTTTGCACGCCAAATGTATTTTTAAACTTCTGTTACTATTTACTAAAGCTTTGAAAAAGTCATCTTTTCCTAAATTCCTGCCTCGCAATCTTCAGACAGCCAATGGAAGAGGGAGGAGGGGGTCTGAAGAGGAGGGAATGCCTACATATAAGCACTAAATGTACTTTGTAAATATCCTTGAGTTGCGAACAATACTGCAAGATGATGGACCCAATCATTTCTGTAAAAAAATACTTAATTGCAAATTGCAACCATCGAAGAACTTATACAAACACTAAGAAATAAAAATACCAGATAAATAACAGAAAGAGGTGATTTGGGGGATTAAAACTTCTAATACATAGATGAAATAATTTGATTGAAAAATAAATCATTTTGAATATGACACTTTATATGACAAATTTATAAGATGCCTTTTGTTGCATTACTTATAGGAGTCACAATGATATTGATATTGATATCAATATTTATATCAGTCTCGGTCCATTCGAAATATCATTAAGTAACAATATAAAATTTTATATTTTGATATTTTAATATTGCAATATTGAAATATCAGAATATCAAAATTTTGATATTTGATTTTTAAAAATATCATCATCATAATATAATTTGGCGTTGGTGTCCGAAGCCTTTAGCAATATTTGTAACCGACGGCAGATGGCGCACCGGTTTTTTTACAGCATTTAACGGGATTGGCTGGGTTATTGATGACGGCAGATGCCGCACCAGTTTTGAAATTAGGGCGATTGATTTAATAAATTGATCAAGTTGAGATGTTTGTTTATGTGGTTTCATTATGCTTTAGGTATTTTTTGAAAATATACATCTACTGTAGCGATATATTTAAACAATCTGCTTTTTCAATGGGATTGGCTGGGTTATTGATGATGGTATAAAGA
>JH431932.1:148005-170701 GCA_000239455.1 Strigamia maritima | reverse complement strand
GTGATTTTACAGAATTTCACGGGTGATTTTACAGAATTTCACGGGTGATTTTACAGAATTTCACGGGTGATTTTACAGAATTTCACGGGTGATTTTACAGAATTTCACGGGTGATTTTACAGATTTTCACGGGTGATTTTACAGAATTTCACGAGTTATTGGTGACAGAATTTTGGTGATTTAACGGAATTTCAGTGATTGAACGGGATTTCAGTGATTGAACGGGATTTCAGTGATTGAACGGGATTTCAGTGATTAAACGGAATTTCAGTGATTGAACGGGATTTCAGTAATTGAACGGGATTTCATTGATTGATCGGGATTTCAGTGATTGAACGGGATTTCAGTGATTGAACAGGATTTCAGTGATTAAACGGGATTTCAGTAATTTAACAGAATTTTAGTGATTTACCGGGATTTTGTGATTTCACGGGTTAATCAGTCATGAATTATTGATGATTTAACTGGGATTTCACGAGAAATCACGGGTTTGGGTGTTTAATAAGTTTTCGAAGTTACGTAGTAACGGGTACTCAGCTAGTATTGATAAAATATCAAAATCTTTAGTGTAGCTCGATACTGTAAATCTCGAGCTCTTGGTATTACTATTGAATTATCGAGATTTTCCAAAGTTAAATACTTTTTAGTACGTGAACTAAGTGTGTTATACCTGGCACTACTCATCGACTGGTTGATAATGAAAAAATTAAAAACAAACAAAGATGGTACTTTTATGGTGGTATACAATCATACCATCAGTCTAGAAAATTGTACTATTATTTTCAGACTATATCATCAGTACTATTATTTTAGTACAACACCATTAGTTCTAGGTACTATTTTGATTCCACACAATTTTTTAAAATGATACTTTGAGACATTTGGTACCATTTTTATAACTTTGGTACCGTAAGGCGGGGCGATTCGGGTCAATTTTTTGTTTATTTTGATATGTTCAGGAAAAGGTCGAGTGAAATTCATCTATTTAAAAGTCGTTTTGGATAGAACTTGATGTGCTCTTTCCAAAAATAAATAGTAGTTGACTCTCTGACCAATGGTCACCGAGTTTTTTAAAAAATAAAAGGGTGTCCCAAATTTCCCACAGTGGGGGGGTGTTTGGGACATGGTTTTTTTTCTGATGCTTTTTGGATGACAACTCAATGAAAACTCAATGAGAGCATTCTGTGGGGCTTTTTAGGTCTATAAATTTTGTTAAAATAGAAAAATGTTTCCATTTTACTCCATTTTGTCCCATGGCCAACTCTCACGTTTAAAAGAGTAATAATACTTCAATTTCAGAGTTTTAACATTCTATTTCAGAGTTTTGATATTCCATTCAAAGTACTGTTACTTCAAAAATGTAGTTTTTCACACACCAAACTCTCATTTTGGAGTACCATTACTCTGATTATGGAGTTGGCCACAGGACAATGCATAACTCCAGAAATGGAGTAAAATGGGACTTTTTTTCTATGAGTGTAGGGTACAATAGTTTTAGTACTAGGGTACAAAGGTTTTAATACTGGGGTACAAAGGTTTTAATACTGGGGCACAATAATTTTAGTACTAAAGCACAATAATTTTAGTACTAAGGTACCATAACTTTAGTGCTAGGGTACCATAATTGTAGTACTGGGATACTATATTTTTAGTACTAGGGCATTATAATTTTAGTACTAAGGTACCATAATTTTAGTACTAAAGTAACATAATTTTAATACTAAAGTACCATAATTTTAGTACTAAAGTACCATAATTTTAGTACTAAAGTACCATAATTTTAGTACTAAAGTACCATAATTTTAGTACTAGGTAAGTGGTACCATAATGAATTTGTGTACCATAGTGAATTTGATATCTTTATTTCAAAACATAGTAATAGAAAACTATCTTTTTCTTATTTCCGGCTAATGTTGCATTCACAAGAATGTATATCTTCCGATGATTTAAATTTTTATTAATATGCTAATTTTTCAACATAATTTAGTTATTCACATGTTTAAAAAAGTATTTAAATTGGTTATCACTCGGTTGGTCAGTACGTTTAAAAAGAATTCAATTTTCGATTGTAAGAGTTGATATGTGGTGGAGCAATAAATTTGTAAGAGTCGATATGTGGTGGAGCAATAAACTTGTAAGAGTTGATATGTGGTGGAGCAATAAACTTGTACGACTTGTTGGTTTGGTTTGCATAAAGACACTGACTTTATTCTTCAAAAGTTATATGATCAGGTCAGATGGGTCCAACTTCAAGGAATGTTATGGAGGGCTCATTAGGATAAGGGTCAGTGTGAGGGCTAAGTACGAGTTGAATGTGTGGGAAGAGGTGGACAGGGAGGGGTTAACAGTGATCTTCTATCAATATTAATATCGCGTATTTTGGTAATTAATATCGAAATATCGAAATGTTAAAAAAGATTTTTCAAGGATAATATTTCTCATAAGAAATATCGAAATAGGTAATTGACTCAATATCGAAAATATCGAAATAGTGAAATATCAAATTTTTAAAATATCAAAATTTCAAAATATCAGTTTTTTAAACTACCTTAATATTGAAATACCGTAATATCAAAATATCAATATCGGCCAGATATTGTGACCCCTAATTACTTAACTTCTCTATACTTTATTATAAACAATATGAAATAAATAAAAGCGATAAAAATCCTATGTATCAACATTATTTTGAGACTGAGGCTAGGTTCCCACACAAACAAAATCGCGCGATTCCGTTTTGGGTTTTGCCTCAAAATCGTGCTATTTTTAAAATTGAAAATTTGTCTAGGTTCCCACATGCAGCAAAATCACAGAAAAATGTAGAAATATTTTCAATTTTAAAAATAGCACAATTTTAAGGCAAAACGCAAGACGGAATCGCGTGATTTTTTTGTGTGGGAACCTAGGCTGAGGCTAAGTTCCCACACAAAAAAAATCGCACGATTTTATCGCGATTCGCAGATTTTATTACCTTATAAGACAATAAATTCCGGAAAGCAACAGGATGAACATGAAATGAATTGGGAAAAACATTGTGTGATCGTGAAAGAAAAAGTAAAATAAGTTTAGAGTGCTACTTTTTTACTAAAGGAGCTGCTGAGAGAACCTTTATGAATGGGAACGTTGGATTAAGAGGCGCTGAATGAATCACCATTTATTCAGTGTCTAGAAGAGCAAAAAACATGAAACAAGTCCAAAAGCCATCCCCAAAGAAAATCCAAACGTTTTAAATTATAGCTGAAGAAGTTACAGTAATGCAACAGAAAACCTCCTATGAATATACCTGACGTTTCTGTATAATTGTCATATTCAAAATAATTTGAGGATAAAAAAAGAATTAATTACTATTATACAGACACGTCATTTTTCCAAATTATTCACAGTACTTTCGACCATCGAAGATCTCATCAGCAGGCCCAACTGTCTGGACCCAACTGTGTTTAATACCACAGACATTTTTATTCTTACAGGGTATTTAATTCATGTTTTGTTTTTAGTTTAACAGTGTGCTCTAGTACTCCAGACAGTTTTCCAGGTAACACTAAACATTGCTGTAACTTTGACAATGTAGCAACATTGTTCCAAATGACACTTCTTCTAACATTGCTGCATTGTTGGCAACATTGCTGCACTGTTGGCAACATTGCTGCACTGTTGGCAACATTGCTGCACTGTTGGCAACATTGCTGCACTGTTGGCAACATTGCTGCACTGTTGGCAACATTGCTGCACTGTTGGCAACATTGCTGCACTGTTGGCAACATTGCTGCAATGTTAGAAGTGTCATTTGGAACAATGCAGCAACATTCCAAATGTTTGGTGTTACCTGGGTTGTGATGGTCTCGAACCGTAGTTATGGTTGTAAATCACCACCAGAGTGCGCTGGTTTATATCTCCTTTTTCATGGCCCGAGCCTCTGATGCGAAATAACGCGTTGAGTGAACACGCGGTGTTTGGTAACACTCCAACAAGATCACTAAAGTTATCGGTGATCATTCACTCCTCTTTCTCTTCCCCTAATGTTGTTTGTAGCTTATGTTGATTGCATTATGCTTCCCTGCATAGATTTAATCAATTCCTTGTGTTCCTTTTGGTGTGACAGACTTTAAATCAGCCACATTCCTCAGGATCGTCAAAATATTACCATTGTTGCTAAGCCTAAGCACATGGACTGGAATAGGCCTAAGATATGTAAATAGTTTTGTATTTGCATATCTTAGTATTCTTAGGTTTGTAAGTGTAATAAATTCCTTTAATAAAATTAAACTATATTTGCATTATTTATCTTGGTACATTTTGGTATTTTGTATCGTGTTTTATGCATGATGGGTTGGATGATATTGTTAGATATCGATCTCGATTCCACATTGTCACAAGTTGGATCTGCTGATGAGATCTTCGATGGTCGAAAGTACTGTGAATAATTTGGAAAAATGACGTGTCTGTACAATAGTAATTAATTTTTTTATCCTCATATTTAAAAGTAATGGTGCGTATTAATTAAAGATGTTTGTATCAAAATAATTTATTTTTCAATCAAATTAAGTAATGGCGCGTATTAAACAATAGAAGTTTGTGGATAGATAAAATATACAAAAAAATATACATACAAATAGGACTATTTTTATATCACACATTTTGCATGGAAAAAAAGCGAATCAGATGAGATGCTATATAACCTATAAAAAAGGCTGAACTATTCCAATGGTTTTAACGGAGTCATTAAGTCATCAATTTGAAATGTGCCTGTTGTCCATAAATAATAATAATGTTAATATTTTATTTTCTTAATTTAAAGGTTAATTGGTGAAGGAAATGTATCTGAAAATGTTATTCAAGCTAGCAGTCTGCACTTACGACAAGACACAACTAATCAACAGATTTCATTCTTTGTAAATGTATCCTTAATGCAAGCATTTGTTGACTTTTCTAAAGAGCAGCTTGGTAATGTCAAAAGATTTCCACAACTGGTACATTTTTTATTAGAGGTATTTTAGAGCAAGAAATGAAATTAAAGGTAATTTGTTTTTAATGGCAATTTGAAATGCTAGTTTATAGAATAAAATTAAAATGTAACTACTTCATCTAAATCCATAGTACTAGTTGTGATCTTGGGGGTCATGCAATCCTAGCATGGGGATGCTAGATGTGCACTGGACATCCAAGTCACCGTATTATTGGGTTTTTGGCCTTTTAATCAGTTTGTCTAGGGGTCGATGTTGCTTCCCTGCACTCCATGTCACGGTACCACCAAGTACTCTTAACTCAAGACCGACCCGCTGGCCAGGACAACAGTCCTGGGCAGCGAAGCCGATCATAAACTATTTCATCTGCCATAAGTTAACCTATGGCCACCGCATGTTCTCTTCAACTAGGTTTCATCAGATGAAACAGTGGGCAGAGAGAGCCAGTGTTAGACATTGTGTCCTAGCTGGTCTGCTAACTACTGACTGAGCACTGGCTCCTCAACCTCTTTAATATCTTATTCCCCTGGTGGTCGCAGGTCGCAGGTCAATCGTGATTGGCCCTTGACCGTTGGCCATTCAACAGTGGAGACATCTGGTGCCGAGTGTGGCAGTGACCCATGGTCACATAGTGACCAATAACTGGTTCATTAAAAACAACTCCATTAAAAACAAATGTACCCAATTGAAATGAAAGAAGTGTATAATGCTAATGGCATCCCAATGATGTATAGTATAGTATAGAGCAACTCGGAGAATTATTTTTATCGGTGAATTATTTTTAATTTTTGCCTGATCTAGGCGTTAAGCTTTGTTTAACCAGTCGCCATTTTGATGAAGCAACTGTAAATCTATTTTTAACATTTAAATTGAAATTCCCCACTTTGCCAACATCTACCGTGCCGACTAGTCATTTTGATGATACATTGTCCCTGCAATGATTCTCTGATATATTTCAATTCTTTTTTTCCCCACCACTTCGCCAACAAGATATTCTTAACCTATAACCTGTTCACAGAATCTTGAGCTAATTTTTTTACTTCTAAATGGAATAATTACTGTTTAATAATTGGTATCCTTCTCTCTCTCTTTCTCTTTGTCATTGAAATTAAAGACCAATATGAGACTTTGTTTCCATGACAACTAGAAAGTTATACAGATCAGTTAGCAGAAATTATCCAAGATATTATACATACACAAATACAAACTTCATAATGAGTTGCTCTACACAATAAAATTATCATAATGCTGCCAGGATTGCAAATTTCTTGTATACTAAGGTTGTGGACATCCTGTATAATACATTAAATTTATGTATTCACACATTAAGACAGGTGATCCAATTTATAATGGCAACAGTAAATCTGGTAGAGATTTTATGGCTTCAACATTTTCCATGGGTATTCTTTACCTCACAACAATTAGTATGACTTCAATTCCCCTTATTGTGGACAAAAAAGAAGGATTGTATGAAAGAAGTGTGGTGTCAGGTATAAAACAACAATTTCAAACACTGTCAACTTATTGTAAATATATGTACTGTTGTAGGCGTAACATCCCTAGAAGTTTTAAGTAGTTACATTCTCACACACGTTGTTTTTGTGGCCATGCAAGCTAGTGTTATCTTAACCATTGCATTTGAAGTATTCAATATGCAAAACAATGGTAGTATTTTATTGGTGATAATTCTTCTTCTTCTTCAAGGAATAAGTGGAATGAGCTTAGGTAAAAATTCAAAGTAGAATTTAACAAAAAGATACTAAAATGTTGTTTTTTCTTTAGGATTATTAATATCATGTATGTGCAATGAAGGAGGTTTTACTGTAATGTTATCAACAATTCTGTTTTTTCCTGGTATTGCCTTTGGTGGTAAATATATAACTATTTGTTCTAAGAAATTATCAAAAAATTGTTAGTCTGTGCATTTACTAAGTTATACAAGCCATTAGCATCCATTTCACAAAACCATTTAACAAGTGTTTCTTTCGCAGGCATGATGTGGACAATATTAAGCATGCCCGATTATCTTCATACAATTAGTGTTGCTTTTCCTCATACACTAGCCACTGAATCTATGAGATGGATAAGTCTACGTGGAAAAGATTTGTCATGGCATAAAGTGTGGCCAGGATTCCTAGCCACTATTGCATGGATTATGGGTCTTACAATTTTATCTTTAATTGTAATGAAATTTAAACGATTTTAAAATGCTTCACACCTTCAGATTTAAGTCATTATGTCTTACCAAGACACAAATGTCATATAAAATTTTGTTACACCAAATTTATATTTAAAGCTCTATAAATTTTTCAATGTAATAAAAATTATTCCTATGTGTAAAGCAATGATTCATTTTCTACAAACAACAATACATTATTTGCGAGCGCAGCGAGCGATACTTCTGCCCAAATGGGATTTCTCTAACGGCAGCTTCTCATCAAAACTATCTCCGAATGGCATGAAATTTGGCACATAGCTCAGAAACTACATATCACATATCAATTAAAGAATTCAATTTTAAAAAATTTACTGGTGGCGCCATTATGTGACAAAAAATTAAAACGTCAAAGTTGTTCAAAAATTGCGTTCGTAGGTTCATTGGAAAGAAGACGTAACGCTGATTGTCGTGATATCTATTAATATTTTTTTTTAAATCAGGTCTGGAAAGTTGGCTTTTTTGGCGATTACGACAAAATAAAAAGTTGTCCAAAAATTGCGTTTACCGTATAGGTCGTTGGAAAGAGGAGGAAAAGCTGATCATGTCAAGTATTTCTGTGATGTCGTGTTAATAATCATTGCCAATCATGACAATTTTTAATAGCACATAAAATCATGGCTGATGTCAGCAGCATCAAATTTTGTATTGGTCCATACGTTTTAAAACTCATAAATAATTTTCAGACATTATTTTGAAAATTTAAAAAAATCAATTTTGAACCTAATGTTAAAGTCCGAGTGTTACCAGTTGAGACGTAAACCCTATATGCATTTAACTTGGGGAATACCACCTGTGACGACACCAATAGCCCCTACCAGCAATTTCCAATGGCCAAAAATTTTCTTCGTCAAGCTCAAATGAGCTGGTAAACAGCTTTAAAAGTGTTCTGAAAACTTTAAAAAATAAATAAAAATCATTATGGCCATTTATAGGGATGTTGAAAATTATTATTCAGCCATAAAACTTTTGATGAGATAAATCCTTCAAGTATACTATTTTCTTCAATAGACTACATGTTTTTTCAGTACATTCATTCATATTTTTTAAAACATCATTACAATTTTGCATAACAATATAATGTATCTGTAAAAATAAAAAAAATATAAAACAAGAAAATATTTTAATTCTATAGATAGAATAAATTAATTGCGCTCATTCAATTCTTTAATCATGATTAAAAACACCTGGAAGTTGGACTTTTCAATAACTCATATTGAATCATAAGCTCACACAGCACAAAGCTTATATTATGGATGGGTGTGCGAGACCTGCTGTTGTCATACAGCAATTGCGTTTAAACTATGGACTTGCTAAATCTAAAGTTAAAATTCTCAATGATCTTAATCTGTGCGTAGATGCTGGAACCATGTAAGCTAAACCCTTTTTATAAAACTATATAATTCGATTATTATATTATTATTTTTATTATTGATTTATTCCATAAATGTCTTTTGGAAAAGAGGAAAAATATAATTTTTTGCACAGTACAAAATTTTTCATGAGTAGACAGTGATAGTACATAAAATAATTAAATAAAAAATAATATTTTTATTTAAAAACATATCTTCTATTAACACAAATGCTCTGAAAAGTATAAAATAATTTTTTTCTTCAACATTGCTCTAAAAAGGATAAAATAATTTTTTTTCCCAAAATGCTCTGAAAAGGAAAAATATTTTTTTTCCCAAAATGCTCGGAAAGAAGAAAATAAATTTTTTTCAAATTTTTTTAAAAAATTTTTTGGAGAAAAAAAGGTATGTGGCATTGCAAGACTTTGATTAAAAAATGCCACATACCTTATTTTTCCAAAATATTTGTAAAAAACTTGTGAAAAAACTTATTTTCTCCTTTTCAGAGCATTTGGGTTATTTTCTTCTTTTCAGAGCATTTTGGAAAAAAAATTATTTTATCCTTTTCAGAGCATTTTATAAAGAAAAAAATTATTTTATACTTTTCAGACCATTTTTAAAGAAAAAAATTATTTTATACTTTTCAGAGCATTTGTGTTAATAGAAGGTATGTTTTTTAAAAAATAATATTTTTATTTAATTATTTTTGCTTTTTTAGATTTAAAACTAAGAAAAAAACTAAAATGAAAAACCAACTGACATAACTTCTGCTAAAATTAATGAAAACATTGAAAACATGTGACGGTCCAAAATCGGAAACAACTTATTATTTTAGCACTAGATGGCGCTGACTGTTTGTCCGTGCCAAACTCAAACTCCAGTTAGTTATTATTCTCACTTTTGGGTTTAATGATTAATTATCATAGTTTGTCGAGTAAATAATTCATATAAGGATAGGTATTTATTGAGTTATGATAAATAATAATATTTGAGTATTATTATTTATGTATTGGATGGAAATCACTTGCAAAAGTGAGTCTTATTTAGGGAAAGTGTTGTAAGGAATTCCCTACAACACTTACTCCTTTTGTGTGTATCTTGTAAATTAGTCGCACCTGCGACCTATTTCCTAGTTTGGGAAGATGACCCTTGACCCAGGTCAAGCAGAGTTCACTTGGACTCTGGCAGGAAGTTGTACCGATTGGCCCAACTTTGTGCATGTCATCGCTAAGTCTGTAGTGCCCGCCTCTAATGGTCATACTGATGTTCAATTGGACACAGGCTGACCACCAAGAGAGCGAGCACTATAAAAGGGCTCTCAGAGCTCTATTTGGTTCCAGATTACCCTTTAAGATATATTAATATTATGTTCAGAGTTACCTAGTTGCCGTGGTTTCAGAACGCCTTTTTAAGACTCTTGAACCGTCAGGTGCAACAACCATAAAGACCGTAGTGAGCCATAGCATTCATGTTATGAAGGCCTATGTACCGCAAATACAAACGTAGTGAAGACATGATGTTGTGACACATCGGAAAGTGGTAGTTGTTGAGTTCTGGACATGCCAGTTATCGTGACCACTCTATTTTATGTCGGATAATTATCTACTAATGTGTTTGTCGCGATGCGGAGTGCCAGACTATACGGATGAAGGCCAAGTGGGCCACTTGACCCATGCGACACCCCACTCAACTCTTGTGTACGGTATCTATCCTATTGTATTGTCTTGTTAGTCGGTACTCTAGTCATGTGGCCAGGGCCTCGTTAGTCATCAGTCTGGGACACATTGTCAATCGGCAATGTTGGCCCAAACCTTGTGACGAATACAGCCCAAGTCAACTGTTAGTCGGATTGATTCTTCTCCCTACCAAGATAGAACCTATTTAAGAAACCAGGAATGACAGCTAATGAACCAGATTCAAGAATAGATGTTCAGATTTAGTTACCATCCAGGCTCACCCATTATTATTCATTTTCATATCTCTGTTCGATAATATATCATTCCTGGCTTCAGATTTATTTAGCAGCCAGATTTATCTCAATAAATCATTAATTGTCATGTTTTGATAAGTTATGTTGTATATTTCTCTGTGAGTTTCCGTACATTTTCACACCCCAAGACATCACTTCCCGATCTCGCGTAGTTGTTAGTGATTTAGTCGGTATTTCGAGGTTATTATTACTTGGTAATTTTCCCCGAATATTGAATCGTCACAAACACATTCAAATTCCTCTACAACAGTTTTTAAAATTTGACATTTATTCAAATACGCCGACCCCTGGGGCTTCCGTACAAACCAGCATATTTCACCATGCAGTCAAAACATTCAATCGCAACATTTGATTGCAATTTAAAGTACTTTCTGACAATTTCTTTTAACATAGCGGTTTTAATCAGCAGGAAATGAGCTTTCTTTCTATACAGGGTGGAGAAAAAGTCTGTTTCCACTCAAAAAATTTCCAAAATGGATAAAGATATCAAAATTCTGCTAATGCAGTTGAATAGTAATTGCTTGGTGCGCTTTTCAATGGTGTCATCAAAACAATTATCAAATGATTGCAACAATTACTAAGTTTACATGAACGTGCTTTTTTGGAAAATGACGTCATCATTTTTCAAGTGGAAAAGTAAAAAATGGAGTTTGGTTTCCACTTTTCCACTTGATAAATAATGACGTCATTTTCCAGAAAAGCATGTTCATGTAAACTTAGTAAGTGACTTTCACACTGTATCTTAAAAATTGTTGAAATTAGACAAAAAAATTTAATTAGAAAGTTGTGGAGAATCATTTGTTTAGTACAATATCATTAAAAAAACAGTATGTTAATAAGAAATTATTTTGAAAAAAATAGGAAAATTAGTTGGCCCAAAAAAGGTTTATTTTGAAGTTTTTCATAATTTTTAAGAAATTTTATTGGAATTTGAAATTAAAATGAATACTTGAAAACTTTTAGATGACTTAAAATCATAAAGCAAACAAAAAACCTTGTAATTCATAAATGAAAATTGTTTCAAAATTTAGCACCACAGTGTAAGAAACTTTTAAACATCTCAAATCATGATAAAAATGTTTGAAATTTGCTAAGAATTTACAGGTAAAGTTATTCTGGAGTTATTCAAAATAAATTCCTATTAACATACAATTTTTTTAAATGTCATTGTACTAAAAAAGATGATTCTCTACAACTTTCTAATTGGAAATTTTTTCTAACTTCAGCAGTTTTTAAGATACAGTGTAAAAGTCATTGTTGCAATCATTTGATGATTGTTTTGATATCACCATTGAAAAGCGCACCAATTACTATTCAACTGCATTAGCAGAATTTTGATATCTTTATCTGTTTTGGAAATTTTTTGAGTGGAAACAGACTTTTTCTCCACCCTGTATAAATAACATAGCATATAGTGCAACTTTATTTTTTTGAAGTGGAATTTTGGTAAAAACACAATTTGGGTGCCATTTGCAATTTCTATAATTGCCTACATTCACACACACACACACACATTCATCAGCCAATCAGATGGCTGGGATACTTCTTCACACATTTATTAGCCAATCAGATTCGGGTTAGAGGAGATATATATATAGAACCCAAGTGAAGTTAATGTAAGGTATGTAAAAAAAAAATTTTATCGTACAGTACAAAGTTTTTCGTAAAGTATACTTATGTAGGTGTTTTAAAATCGCCATTTTACTGAATATTGCTTTCCCAAAGCTGAATTTTCCCTAGGAGAAATGATAATTAATTACCGATATGTTTTAGTCATCATCGTTAATCGTTATGATGTGTTGGTGCATTGTCTTTTTCTTTTGAATCTTTTCTTCCTATTTACTTCTTTCAGCAATTAATTACATCCTTTGTGTCGGTTTTGCAATATTCTATTGATTACAAATACATTAAAAGTTATAATAATAAGACTTATCTAATTCATCAGTTATCTAGAAACTCAGAATTTTTTGAAACCCATGACTTGCGCTTTGGATACCTTCCCAATAATGGGAAAAAATGTTTTAGGTTAGGCCAAATCAGCCAAAAATCAAAATAGTGCAACTATAAATTTAAACATGCTTTTTAGCATGCTTAATAAATATTTTTCAAAAAAACAACTTTTGTTGTTGTTTGAATGACTCTCTAATGCTTAGTTCACACCTGAATCACTTTTGTAGAAATTAGGATTTTCTGAAAGTTCATGTTGTACAACTTGAAAAAACAGTACTGTTTACATTTAAACTATGTTTTGTAGAAACCAGTGACATTTTTCTACATGTGACTAATAGGTTTACGACATTAAAAAAACGAGTGCTTGTGTCTGGCATAATTGGGGATGGGGAGAAATCACATGACCAGTTAAACGATTTACGAAAACAGATATTTTATAGCTGAATAATTTTTGCCACCTCTTAAAATGGCCTACGTGATTTTTATTTACTTTTTAAAGTTTTCAGAACACCTTTAAAAAAATTATTTTGTATCTCGAACAACTTATTTGAGCTTAGTGAGGGACATTGTTGGCCGCCGCTGGCAAGGCGCTGCTTCTGACGCCACAGTTAGTACTCCTCAAAATACATAGGGTTCACATTACAACTGGTAACAATCACACAAATTCTCGATTTGGTCCCGCTTTTATCTCTCACTTTTTCATTTTGTCGTCTGATCATTTTCACAACTTTACCATTGGGTTTTAATCTTTTAATATTTTTCAAAAAATCTCTGAAAATTTATTTAAATTTATTTAAATTTATACAATGGACCAATAAAAACTGTGATGTTGTTAACCAATTAAGGGGAGTGTTTTCCACATATGACGTTATCTTTAAAAATAAGTCAAACATTTTGTTTGAGTTTGAGTTTGACTTATTTTTAAAGATAACGTTGTTGCAGCCTCTAGTGTGGGTTTTTGTTATTAGCACCTGGAGGCTGCATTTAAAATCATTACTTTTACTATGTTACTGTTCTGTTAAGCCTATTTTGCTGTTAAACCTATTTTCTAAGCCTTTTCTTGCATGAGCTCATGAGCTCATGAGCTCATGCCCTGTTTGTTGGGTGTGTGACACCAACCTTTTGTAGTGAGATACTTTTTTATAATAAATCAGTTGGCTTTTGACTTTGACTGTGATTAGTTGGTCCTTTGCCTTCTCTTTGAAATAAAGCTTTGCACTAATACTAACCCACCTCAGGCCCCAAGCACTGGGAACTCTCTGGCTTGACCGGAGAGAATCCTATCTTGGGACCTGGACTTAGCTCTCTCCTGGGGAACAAGACCTTCCGCAAGGAAGGTTATCTGGACACCCCAGAAGGCCCAGGACGCGACTGACCACTGCACTCACGGTCAGGTAGCGTAGCCTTGTGAAAGGCCTGGGCAGGGACTAACCGCCTAGTGTTTAAGTCCCTCCCGCTGCGGTCGCTAGGGCGATTAACGCGAGGTAACTCCGCTGCCAATCTGGTTTAAACGTCATATGCAGAAAAGTCGCCATCTTGTTTTAAGTTGTAGAAAAGTAGGTCAAGTGTGAATATAGCATCATAAAATATATAATTACCTTATATACTCACGTATAAGTCAACCCGTGTATAAGTCGACCCTGACTTAAAACGGGTCAAAAAGCGTATCGATGCCCTAAATTTTATTTTTTATTTTATTTTTATTTGGTTTGATTTATACGAGGGTCAATAGCCATTTTAAGTATTAAAAAATAAAATAAAAAATAACTAAAAAAAATAAATAAATAAAATAAAAGATTTGGTCCAAAAATCCTCGACTTGTACGTGGGTATATACAGTAGTCTAATTGATCTTTCAATGCACTTTTCATTTTCAAATGCATCTAAGTTGGTCTTTATTAAAATGTTGATTGTTATAAAAGATGTCATTGAAACCAAAACTCCACAGCAGCTAGTGTCTAATGTAGATCATATCTTAACTGATCTAACAAATTTTTGTTTAGCTATGGAGTTCTCGGACCAAGTAGCTGTGGTAAGACCAGTCTACTTAGATGTATTGTTGGGAGATTATATCCTACTAATGGAACAGTTGAAGTTTTTGGTCATACAGTTGGTTCAATAAAATGCAATGTACCTGGATCTAGAGTAGGTTACATGCCACAGGTAAAAAGAAATAACTCCTGATTTTATCTTATTCCCAAAGTACTGAAATATTTATAGGAGTTATCTTTGTATCAACAATTGACCATATCAGAAATTTTGAATTATTTTGGTCGTTTGCACCGAATGAGTAAACGCGATGTGAACAAAAGAATCTCCTATCTCATCGGATTTCTTGGTTTGCCACCTGGTAGTAGACTAATAGAGCAACTTAGGTATAAGATTGATGCAATTTAGATTTTGTATCGTATTTGTCTGTATTTCACATGTTAAGAAATTGTAGTAATTTTAAATTTATCTTTACTTAAAGTGGAGGTCAGAAACGGAGAGTCTCGTTAGCAATTGCTCTTCTTCATGAACCACCTTTGCTAATTTTGGATGAGCCAACTGTGGGAGTTGATCCAATATTGAGAGAAAGGTATGTATTGAGAATTAATACATAAACAGTCAAAGCTCTGTACACCTGACAGTTGGGGATCCTCAGGTTGGTCAAAAACTGTCAGAGAGTCCAATATACAGTATACTTGTAGGATGTTCCTTGTAAAACAGACAAAATCAAAATCAGGCAAAATGCCCTTGTGAAAATAGACTTGCAACTTTTTGCAGCATTTGCAGACTATTTTCTACAAGCATTTCATAATTTGTCGTAACCTGTTTTACCAAGTCAATTGGACTTGATAGAACTTAAGTAATTTACCTTTTTATAGCGATTAACGAAATTTGAAGCGATATAAAAAAAAACGTAACTTTTTATTAAACTGGGTCTAACTTTATACAGATAGGATTGAGATTTATCTCGATCTATTGTTAGCGAATTTACAAGTTTCGATGCAATAAAATATTTTCGTGGGTCCTGAATTCGGTTCGGTTAAACTAGATGGATGCTAAACTAGAAGTTATTCTGATTTAGTCTGAATCCGGGTGGTTGGTCTGTTGTCTAGGGTTCTTCGGTTAATCGGTTGGGTCTTCGGTTATATCGCATTGGTTGAGTTGCTTAACTTTGCAAAGTTTATCATGCTCCCTTCGGCGTGGCGAAACACGTGTCGTTGGCTAGGCCTGGCACACTCGTGGTCGTTCGAACAAATTCTTTGTCATAAATCTCTGATCACACGAGGGGTGATCGCAGGAGTCAAGATAGGAATGGGGTTCACAATAGGGCTGAGGTATTTCCCCCTTTCCCTATCTCTTGGTGGAGAATGTAAGATTAAAATAAGGATGAACCCTCACATAACTGCAATTAGGGATAAACAAACAGAAATAATATTTCTGTAATATTTATTCAAATCTAAGTGTGGTGATCATGGGTCACCACACTTCCCTCCTCCAGCGAATATCATCACCGATGATTACTCGCGATATATTCTTTTTTATCACCTAGCTCTTTAAGTGCCAATTCATAATAAAAAAATTTTATTTTATCTGTCTGAGAATTCATCTTCTCTTTTTGACTCGGAAGGTTTTTCACCTGATTCTTTCCAATTCTTATGCATTGTTCCGACTTAGGTTTTCCTTTGTTAGAACTTGGCGTACTTCGGGCGCATGGTTGTCAGTACAACTTTCCCGTGTCGAATGACTTGTAGAAAAGTTTTGTCTCGGGGATTGGATAATCTTGCGAGACGTTTGACCCTCGTTCTGGATTAATTACGTCATTCTCATTGTTGCCAGTTTTTAATCCCAGATGGGGTATTGTTGTCGGGAAGCGACACCTCCTGTTTTATTGTTGCTTTTCCACTTTTCCCACTTAGGAAATTTTCGATTGTTATTTAGTTGTTATTTTTCTTTAATTTCCCAATGACTTTCCCGTTAATAATAAAGGGGTTTCCTATTGTTACGGAAGTCATATCTTTTAAAAATTGTTTTTGAAGGAATGATTTTTTTTAAAATTTTTTAGGTGGTTTAGGTAATGACACAAGGTCCTTCCCTTTAGTCTGCTAAGCTTGCCGTGATGTCTTTAGCTGTGTCGGATAATATGTGTGGCTCGAACGAGATAACTGAATTTTCTTTTTTGTTGTTTTCTCGTTCTCTCATTTCGAAAACAATATAAAGATAATTGTTTCTAATTTGTGGACGTATTCGTGTGGTTTCTCCGGATCTATTGTTAGTTCCTCATCAGAAATTCGTGAATCCCATAAAATTCTTAACTCTGCCAAAGTTTAAGAACGCCGAAGAGAATCCTCGCGTCCTTGAGATAGTTGTTCAAATGCTGAATGCGATTTCTCGCAGGTATTCATCCCACATGAAATGAACGTCCGTAAATATGGCTAATGCATATTTTATGTCTCGATTTAATCGTTCCACCGGGTTGGCTTGTGGATGGTAAACCGATGTGTGTGATGTCTTGATATCAAATTTCTCGCAAAATCTCCTGTAAATTCTTGCAATGAATTGTGGTCTATTGTTCGAAATAAATTTTTGTGGAAAACCGAAATGTAGTGCTACATCGTAAAGACAGTTAACTATCTTTTTTGCTGTGGGGTTTTTCATCGAGAATATTTCTGGCCAATGAATTGCTACATCCATTATGACCAACAAGTGGGACTTCCCTCTTTTGGTCGGTGTTTTTGGGCTCATTAGGTCAATACTCCAACAGTCGAATGGGGCGTATGGACCTAATGCCGTATTAGAGGAAAGAGGTTTTCTCTTTGATTTTCAGGCTTGACATCTTGTGCAATGTTTTATGTAATGAATGATGTCCCCCTTTATTTGTGGCCAGTAGTAGATCTGTTGGCCTCGATGAAAGGTCCTACTGATGCCTGCATGACTGGCTAATGGATGTCCATGTAAACTCCATAAAATCCTATTCTATAGTGATCGGGGAACGACCTTTTTGATGGGATTTCCTCCGTCTGTTAGATCTTCTTGGAAGCTTGGGTGGTGTTTAACCAAAAGTTCATTATCCATCAGATATGAGCTGGCTTCCGATGTGAATTGCTCTTGTTGTGATTTAGAATGGATTTCTGCTGGGAATTCGTCTTTATTGAGAAATTGCCTGAATTTCTGTGTAAATTGGTCTTCTCTCTGGGCTTGAATCATTTCTTCCCTCGTAGGAACGATTCTATCGATGGATTCGACTGATTTGGAAGTTCTTCGGCCTGCTTGCGCTAAGGCAGCGTGAATTTTATCCCTTTTTTGGTCGGTATGATTCTGCATGGCTCTCTCTCTCTCTCGATACTCCTATCTCCAGCTGGTTTGGATCCAGAAGCCACAAAAGTGTTCATCCGTCAAGAGTAGTCGTTCTCTTGGAAGTTTGTTCTCTTTTCCCAATTGCCAGGCTTTAACTGGTGCGGAACAATGGCTTAATTTTGAGTCATTTTCTCCGTCATCATCGGGTCCTGCAAGTTCACTTCCTGGTGCCCTGGAAAGTGCGTCAGCAACGACGTTGTCCTTGCTAGGTTTGTAGTTGAGGGTCAAATTAAATGCCATCAACTCAAGTTGCCAGCGAGCTAACCTGCCCAACGGCTCCTTTAACGCCTTGAGCCACTTTAGTACCTGATGGTCCGTTAACACCTCGAAATTCGTATATTCCAGGTACGCCCAGAATTTTCGAACTGCCCAGACCACTGCTAGGCATTCAAGTTCAGTGGCCAAATAATTCAAGTTCGGGTCCTTGCAGTTTAAGGCTTATAAACATACATGGAACTTCTTGTTCTACATCATTGACTGTGTGTCGCTGTAATAAAGCTGCTCCTAACCCGATCCTACTGGCATCCGTGTGCAATATGTGATATGTGTCCGTTCTGGTATCTTCTTCAAAATGTCACGATGCTGTTGTAACATTTTCTCCAGTTGTTTTGCTTGAGTGGCGTCTAGGTCGGCTTCCATTACCAAAATCTGAATGAGGTTATCCTCTTTCAATTGGGTATTAAAAGCTTGAACATCGTAATCTTGTACAAATTTTCGCGTATTCACTTCGTTCCACTCGTCCTCTGCTGATCCTAAAATGTCGGTTGGAACTGTGATTTCTCGTTGGGGTTCTTTTTTGAGCTAGAGCCAGTTCCAGGCTCTGGTGATAGGATTGGCTTGGATCTTCATTTTTTCCATTAAATCCTGACCAATCAGAATCGTTGACCCGTAGGTAGGTAGAACGATAAACGAGCTGATCTCTACTCCGTGTTCCCATAGAAATTTAGTGTTGACTATGTCTTGGGGACAAACTACTGATGTTAAAGTTTGTACTAATAATCAAGTTCCGATCCCTTAATTTTTTTGAGTAGATTGAACTCATCGACCAAATCTCTTGAAATGAATGAAGTCAGCTCCAGAATCCAATATAGCTATGATTTTTTCCTTTTAATCCGAATGGGAATTAAAGATAGTCGACTGGGCTCGTGTTTGCCTAACATACATTTTATTACTTTAGACTCATCGTCAACAATTTGCAGCAACTTGTTGAAATTTTTCGTAATTAGCTCATTGTCTCATATATCAAATTTTGTACGATAGCAGACTGCTTTTTAAACATTAAGGAGAGGTTCCTCTCCTTTTTGCCAATTGTTGACTTGTTTTTTCGCGATTGCGAGAGAGTCAGACTCACTCTTCCAGTATTTCGCTGGTTGGCAGTACTGGACTCATCTCCGTTTCCGATCCAGAAGTGGATTGGTCGCAGGTGGCGAGGTTATTTTTTCGACACCTACGTCTCTTCGTTTTTTGACTCCTTTAGTAATTCCGCCAGCAGTTTTAACAATATCTGTTATTTTTTCGTTTGGTCCGCTTGTTTGAGCGGACAATCTCGGATCCAGTGATTTGTAGCTTTGCACCAGTGGCACGAGGCTTTTTCTCCCGTTTTTGCGCTGGCTGAAGTATTGAGGCTGGTGACTTCCTCCTTTAGCAAAGGAAGTATTCCCTCGCTGTCCTGGACAGCGCCATGCTGCCGAGAATCGGCAACCAATCTGTGCAAACACTACGTCAGTCTCGATTAATTAGCCTTCGCTGTCGTACTCATCCACTTCCGCGTCCGTTTCCATGTCGGCGGTGTTGTCAGTTTCTGCAACAGTAGTCAACAAGGCTTTTTTCGGCGCTGGATGGGGATTCGTAAGAATTGTCCCTGCTTTTTCCTCCTCGACAGGTTCCTTTTTACTGGTGAAGTAAGATCGAGAGCTAAGTACATTCTCCGAGCTTTTATTTTCTTCCGCTATTCTTTCCGAGCGAGTGGCGGCCAGTGCCTCCTCCTTGGACAAGAATTCGCTGTATCGTGCGTCCACGTCGGTGAAGTTGTCATCAGCAAAACGGCAAGCGGTACCAAAGTTTTCTTTGGTGGACGCATTCATGTCGCGTAAGACTTTTAGTGCAAAGTTGTTGAGTCCTTTGTAATACAGAAGATAGCGGGCCTTCTCGTTAAGATTGTGTCCACCGTCTCCGCGAATACTTCTTTGGCTCGGTTGATGTAACTTGTAAGCAATTCTCTCGCTCTCTTGTTTTAGGCTCGCGACTCCTTCGAATTTTTTTGTCAGTTTCACCGAATTCCAAAGTGAATTTCCTGATGAAGTCGTCCCAAGTGTTAATGTCCGCATTATTGAACCAGAAATGAGCCCGACCAATTAGAAAGAGAGGTAATCCTTTCTGTACTTCATCTGGATCTGCGTGCAGACGAGTGATGGAGTACGCAAGGGTCATTAGATATTGATTCCCTGCTTGCCAGGATCCATCAAACTTGACTAGTTTGATCTGAGACCATTTTATCGCAGTGTCTACCTGTTGGGATGCCCAGCGTGCTGCTGAAAAACTATAGTGCACTCTATCTAATTTATTTTGTGCACCCGTTGACATTCTTCTGTTACTACTCCCTAGGAATAGGCTGTGAGCTCTAGATGCGTCGTTCCTTTGTTAAATTTGCGTTATCAATTCTTCCAAGCTAACGCCTCAAGGTAAGTTATAAGGGTTATCATTGGTGGATTCCGTATTTCGAGATGGGGCAGATAATTCTTGCCGAGTCTCCCTCGATGTATTTTCTCCACTTCCCCTACTTTGTTTGCTAGTCGGAAATTCAGTGTTATTTCTGTCCTGACTGTTTGGAGAGACTTTCCTCCCGTAGGTCGACGTTGGTTGTGATCGTCAATCAACTGTTCGACTTGGTTAAGACCAGGAATGAAAGTTCGGTTGTTTCTGGTTCCAGCGGACTCTATTTTTGTCGGAGGTTTTTTCTTTGACGCGAGCTGTCGGCGAGGTGATTGAATTCGTTCCTTCACTTGTAAAGATAATTCTTTGCGTAAAAGTTCGGCTTCTTTTTCCTCGATTCGGCGGATCCGTTCTGAGTGTTCCTGTTGGCAGTCCATCAGCGTTCAGTAGGCTGCTGTCTCATGCTGTTCACGTTTCTGGTGCAGCGCTTGTTCATCTTGAAGCAGTTCTTCTTCCTTTTCTTTTAAGCGATCCTTCTTCTCTCTGATTTTCCGCTGAGCGCCATTTCCTGCTGTTGTTGGAGCTGCGTCAATTCTTCTTGCTTCTGCCTCTGATTTTCTTTCTCCTTCGCTCAGGAGTTGGTTCACGAAGTTGGTTCCTTGTTCACGGACAGTGTTATCTTTTTCTTTGCTAAGTCAATTTTCTCCTTTTCGAATTTGTCTTGTTCTTGGGTAGATTCCCCCAGTTTGAGATTATTTTCTTTTTGCGTTTTTTTATCGGGCAAAGCGGCTCCGATGCGCAAAATATATTCGGACAGGTACTCGTTGGTTTTGAGCGTCGTATCGACTCGTAGCATTCAAGCGTTATTTATGAATTCGACCAGAGCCAGTGGTTCGTTGATGATAGTTGTCACCCATGTCGGTGGGATAGCTTCCTCGTGTTGGGCGTTATCATCTTCGGATGAACCATTGTTTAAGTCTTTCAATTCATGGACATTGGTATCTTGATTCTCTTCCGTGAATTGATTTTCTTGATCAAGATCCTGATCGCGTGGAGGAATAGATTAGTCCACTACTTCGGAGTCTTGTTCTTCGAAATCTTCATATTTCTTGGGTTTTCGTCTGTGGGACTTTTCCCTGAGCACAGGTACAATTTTTTAGTCTTTTCACACCATCTTCTTTAATTTTATTCGCAAAGTCGTAATAAAATTCTCTTAAAGGAGTTGCACACCCCACGGGTTACGCTAAATCTGGCCACTAGATGTTGCTACGGCTCTAACACTATTCTATACTAAATTTTTTCCAGTGAAACGCCTTTAATAATTAACCAATTTTCAATTTTTTTAGCTTTATATGTTCACAAGAACTTTATCTATGTCTGAGTGTGGCCCAAAATTTAAAAAAGTTATCAGAAAAGCTAAAAAAAATTATTTTCTATCATGCTATCACTCATTTTGACCCGAATTCTAAAATGCTTATTTTATGTCACATTTTTGCGATTAAACTTTTATTTCCCACTAATATGACAATTTTAAATTCAATTGTCACAAAATAATTTCGAAAAAATTAAGTTTAATAAGTTTTTTAATTTATATTTATATTTTCTTTACCTTTGGATTAAAAGGGGTAGAATAGAAGATTAAAAGGAGGAACTCAGAGTTCCCCCTTTTCAAAAAGGGTGGATTTGAAACAAGAAAAGGAAAAAAATTTGTAAGGGAAAAGCTGGGGTTTTGGATCTGATAGATGGCTGTATACAGCAACTTTTGGCCGCAATCGAGCAATGGAATGCGGCCGTGTATCCTGCTTGTCCCTAGCTTTAGTTGGACGCAGATAAGCCCACATGTTGGCCACGATCGGTCGCTCGAATGCAGCGATAAGTGTTGGCGGCTTGACTCAACTTTTTAATTTTTTTTAAATTGTAGGTAACATTTCAACAAAAAACTCAAAAAAATAGATCATGAATAACAAAATTTTTGAAAATTGTGTGCGATGATCAGATGATTTTTTGGCCGCGTTCGGTGGCTCGAATGCGGTCAAAGCATCGTGCCAGCTCCGTCCAAACCAAGAAGAGGTGTTGACTCGATTTTTGGCCACATTCAATCCACCGAACGTGGACCAAAAATCATCTGATCGTCGCACACGATTTCGGCCCAAAATTTTTTTATTCATGTATTTTTTTTTTTACTTTATACTTTTTTTACGTTTCTATGACAGAATTTATTAATGTTATAT
>JH431932.1:107326-147985 GCA_000239455.1 Strigamia maritima | reverse complement strand
ATATAACATTAATAAATTCTGTCATAGAAACGTAAAAAAAGTATAAAGTAAAAAAAAAAATACATGAATAAAAAAATTTTGGGCCGAAATCGTGTGCGACGATCAGATGATTTTTGGTCCACGTTCGGTGGATTGAATGTGGCCAAAATCGAGTCAGCACCTCTTCCCGGTTTGGACGAAGCTGGCACGATGCTTTGACTGCATTCGAGCCACCGAATGCGGCCAAAAAATCATCTGATCATCGCACACAATTTTCAAAAATTTTGTTATTCATGATTCTAATTTTTTTTTTTGAAGTTTTTTTTTAGTTTGAAAATGTTAACCTAACATTTATAAAAAAAACTAAAAAGTTGAGTCAAGCCGCCAACACTTATCGCTGCATTCGAGCGACCGATCGTGGCCAACATGTGGGCTTATCTGCGTCCAACTAAAGCTAGGGACAAGCAGAATACACGGCCGCATTCCATTGCTCGATTGCGGCCAAAAGTTGCTGTATACAGCCATCTATCAGATCCAAAACCCCAGCTTTTCCCTTACAAATTTTTTTCCTTTTCTTGTTTCAAATCCACCCTTTTTGAAAAGGGGGAACTCTGAGTTCCCCCTTTTAATCTTCTATTCTACCCCTTTTAATCCAAAGGTAAAGAAAATATAAATATAAATTAAAAAACTTATTAAACTTAATTTTTTCGAAATTATTTTGTGACAATTGAATTTAAAATTGTCATATTAGTGGGAAATGAAAAGTTTAATCGCAAAAATATGACATAAAATAAGCATTTTAGAATTCGGGTCAAAATGAGTGATAGCATGATGAAAAATAATTTTTTTTAGCTTTTCTGATAACTTTTTTAAATTTTGGGCCACACTCAGACGTAGATAAAGTTCTTGTGAACCTATAAACCTAAAAAAATTGAAAATTGGTTAATTATTAAAGGCGTTTCACTGGAAACAAATTTAGTATAGAATAGTGTTAGAGCCGTAGCACCATCTAGTGGCCAGATTTAGCGTAACCCGTGGGGTGTGCAACCCCCTTAACAAATCGCTTTTTTGGATTGATCTCAGAATAGGATTATTTCCAATACTAAGATCAGGACCTGTTCTGGCGAGGAAGTTTGATGCTCTGTGGTTTACCTTGATTCTCTGGAATAATCTGACAAACTTCCTGTTGCAAGGGCTTTTATACTAATGGTCAGATACAGGAACAGGAACTGTGTCATATGACAAAATCCTTTGTCATAAATCTCTGACCCCAAGAGGGATGATCCCAAGGGTCAAGATAGGAATGGGGTTAACAATAGGCCTGAGGTATTTCCCCCTCTCCCTATCTCTTAGTGGAGAATGTGAGATTAAAATAAAGGTGAACTCTCACATAACTGCAATTAGCGATAAAGAAACAGAAATAATAATATTTCTGTAATATTTATTCAAATCTAACTTCATATGGTGACTATGGATCACCACAAATTTTACTGCACACATCTGCATAAAGGTAGGTTTGGCAGTTGCAGTAAATTGTTTGCGTTAAGTAACAGTTTGGATTGGGATAGGTTTAGTTGGGTTAGCCAGGAAAAAATTTTTTCATCCATTTTGCTTGATGTCCGTTCTAATGATCTATATGTTAACTTTCGCTCTTTCACATTTCCGTTGCGAATTTGTGGTCACTTCATTCGTGACCATTAACAAATTTGTCACGAAAATGTGGTTGACGATTTTAGCAAAAAAAATCGCGTTTACGTGTGAAAAAGTGTTAACGATAACATATTTCATTTTTTTAAATATTTTATTGTTGCATATTTATTATTTTATAAACAAAACCTTAAGTCTAGTTGGCTAGCCTTACTTGTCATGCAATGCATCATGGTCGAGCAAGGATTAAATGACATCACCAGTTCTTATTGTTAACAAAATAATCATCTGCGCATGCTCATATTCATGCATATTCATGCGCATGCTCAGAGAGTTGAAATTCGACCAAACCTGAGAACTAGTTCTGAATCATTTGAATTTTAGGATTGGGTACGTCATTCAACCATGATGCTGTGCATTGTGGAGAAAGAATATTTGAATTGTTAATAATAATAAATATGCAACAATAAAATATTTTAAAAAATGAAGTACGGTATATGTTATTGTTAAAACTCTTTCACACTCTTATGCGTAAAGCCTGGTTCACAATGCATGCATAGCTTTCATGCAACGAGTCAATTGTTGCATGCAACAATTGACTCGTTTGATTTTTTTGAGTAAGAAAGTTGTTTATATCATTGTGAACATAAGTCTGAATTAAATCACATTTTAAGTCCACTGAGCATGCTCAGTCACTAGGAAGTAGAATGACGTCACACCTACTGATGCAAAATAGCTCAACAAGTGATTCGAAGTGGTGCATGCAAACCACTGCAAACTATGTATGCAACCGACATGCGTGTAGTTTGCATGCAAATTTTTGGCTCATTGTGAACGCACTTGGGTCCATTGTGAATGAGCCTTTTACTGACAATAAAACGAAAAATTTTCTCGCTAAAATTGTCACTGAACATTTTGGAAAATAGCGGAAAAATAGCACTATTTAGCGCTAGCAGACCAAGTAGTTAATATGACTAAACACTAGTTAGCGCTAGCAAACCAACTAGCCAAAAATGACTAGCCAGAGCCGTCCCTGGCAGCAAGTATATTGCACTGGCACATTTTGAAGTCTTCCTATGCAACTACTTATTTCCATTCAGAACCCTAACCCTAACCTAACCCAATTGACAAGAGAGAGTGCTGGAGCCTCTCAGCAAACCCCTAGATACTCGCCTGGCAGACATGTTCTGAAAAACATTTAAATTTGTTAAAAAACAAGTTTTTTTAGGTTTTTCCCCTCCTCTAAATGACGATTTGTCTGATCTTGAGAGCGTGATTTAAGCTCGCCTGACCATGGAAAAGTGTCCGGTATACTGTCTATAAAGAGCTGCCTGGTATAAATAAAAATGAAATTAGGTTTGGGTTTAAAGTTTGGTATACATAGCATTGACTGTAACTTACAATACAATAAAAAAATTTAAGCATTTGGAATCATTTGATCGAAATATGCCACGAAGGAAGAGTGACAGTTGTTATTACCACGCATTACATAGAAGAAGCGCATCAAGCCCATAAAGTGAGTTATAAAACGATTTACAATATATGAAAAAAATTGCAAACATTATGCTATACTCTCTGCAAATGTGATAATACAGAGTAGGACGAGCAATTTAAAACCATAATGTTTATCAAGCCAGTATACAATATTGCTACCATTTAATGGCACAAGAATTGTATTCTAAACTTAGTTTCCAAAACATTGCGAGAAAGTCCCATTGGTTGGAGCCTGTTTGCTTGCACATTAATATAAAAAACCACCAAAAACTACCATATATGGTTATTTTTATGATCGTTTTGGTCGTTTTTTGTTCGTTTTATGTTTGTTTATGTTCGTTTATCTTAGTTTATGTTCATTTATGCACTTTTATGATCTTTTTTCGAATAATTTTTTTAAGCGCATTAAAAAATTCCTGGGAAAAGGCTCTAGCCAATGGGAGTTCTTGCAATGTTTTGGAAACGAAATTTAACATTGTCTTCTCAGATAGGGTTCATGAGAAATGGAAGAATATTAATTGA
The DNA here is from genome assembly GCA_000239455.1 of Strigamia maritima. Lineage (NCBI taxonomy): Eukaryota > Metazoa > Arthropoda > Chilopoda > Geophilomorpha > Linotaeniidae > Strigamia > Strigamia maritima. Next base: position 144,343 of record JH431932.1, on the reverse strand, counting down.
AGACAGTCCAGTTGTCCTTTTAAATCACTACAACTTGCCAACTCTGGAAAATGTTTATCACAAAGTTTGCGAAGAAGATGATCTTGTAATATTCTTAAGAATGGATAGAGAGAATGATCCACTGTAACACTGCCAATAGTGCCATCATCATCATCATCAAAAACCCCCAAAATAAAAATAAATCTTAAAACAAAACAATAAAATGTACAGAAGTAGCTATACTGACGAGCCACTGATTCTTTGGCTCAGGACATCAGATTTTTGGGACGCCACAAGAAAAAAAAATGCCCTAAAAAATCAGATTGTGTTATTGATGAGGTGACTCCGTGCACCCTATTTCTTGTAGCAACAGTAGAAACTGGTGATACCACTGAAGCATTATTAAATACTAAGAGTATTCACGGTGAGATACTATTCGCAAAATTTGAAAATGCTGTCAAAATCTTTGTTTTAGCAAAGATAGACTTTCCTATCTATCTTCACAATACATGATTAGGAAAGTTGACTCATAAAATGAGGTAGAGTAAAAGCACTTTTAAATAGTAGGGAGAATCAGAAATGGGAGCGAGTAAGGATATGTACCCTTTACGCATGTGCAAGGCAGCCCCTTTCTACATAGGGGTAAGTTAATGTGGGTAAATTTTCCCATTACCGGAAGTGAGAAAGATTACACACATACCACATGTAAACCAAATTTGGCAGGGCCTGCACCTAAGAAGCAAAGCAACGCACTAGAGTGTCCATCATCAATGGACAGCAAATGAAAGAAAGTAATTGATAACTCGTGCTTCTTTTTACTATGGAAAATGCCTCGATCAAAAGAGAAGTAAAAAATATCAAAAAAATTCAAACACCATCATTTTTACACTTTACTGCCATGCTTAAGATTCGGTTCCTCAAAATGTGGCTGTTAAATACCCATTAGGGGAAATGAGTTTTGGGCATAAAAAGGGAAAAGCGTGTAATGATAAACACCCCTTTATGCACGTGTAAGGCGGCCTCTTTGTAATTGACCTACTTAGAAATAAGTAAACGTAGGTAAACTTTCCCACTACAGGAGGTGACACCCATACCATGCGTAAACCAAAAACGTCCCAAAATGGCAGGTTCTCGAAAACCCAATATGAATCTAAATTCGTGCACATGTGCAATGCCTTAAAAAAAGAAGTCCGAAATATCAAAAATAATTCAAAAATCACCATTTTTACCCTACTTTCTTGCCATTAGTTACGAGTGGGTTCCTCAAAATGTGCATGCTCAGTGACCTTTGCTCATTCTTACCCTTTTAACCCCTTTTGCCTCTTTTCCTCTTTACGCCTAAAACTGATTCCCCCTACTGTGCATGCTTTGTGACCGTTGCCATTCTTACCTTTTTGACTCCTTTGCCCATTCTTACCTTTTTGACCCCTTTGCCCTTCTTACCCCTTTGATCCCATTGCCCATTCTTACCCTTTTGACCCTTTTGCCCATTCTTACCTTTTTGACCCCATTCGCCTATTTTTTCCCTTACGCCCAAATCTGATTCCCCTAGTCCTGTTAGTGCCATTAGTGAGAATGTAGTGCCTCATCGTGAATACCCCTATTGCATTGTATGTCCATATACTAAAATGCATAAATGGTATAAATGTAGGTGATCATAAGTTTACACTACATTGTAGATTTATGGTAAAAAAAGTTCCCTTCTGAGCTACAGCAGCTTGAGAAAAAGGGAACATTTTTTTACCATAGGTGTAGATAAAAGCAGAACACGATAATAGATAAGAGCAACATCAACTGATATCAACTGTTACCGTAATGCCAGCGACACGCTAGGCGCGAATCGCCTAGAGATTTTGAATGACCCTAAAAATCGCTCCTGATTGGCTGCGATTTGGAATCACAATCAAAAAAGTACTGGCAGCATGTACTTTCAAAATCGCTTGGCAAAAGAAGATTTTAACCGGAAATAAATAAGCGGCTTAAAAATCGCAAAGCGACGCGATTTGCGCGAATCATTAAATTAACCTATACCACCTGGACTGCAAACTCAATTCATTGTTCATGCTACAGGCGGAAGAGCAATGCTTGAAAGTATCATTCATTGCCATGGTTACAACACAAGTGACAGCGCTTTTAGCTCCGACGCCTCTGTCAGGCAGCAATTTTTACACTTCCTGTACATAGCAGAAGTTTGGTAAAATGTGTTTCTACTATACTTCTGCAAAACAAAAAGTGAAAAACTAAAAGTAACAAACTAAAGCTGTGCGTCTATCCGCAATCCTCAATTTGCAGCTCAGGGGATATAGGTCTGTGCTGCTACTAAATAAGGAACACGATTTACGATGGTAAGGTTGCCATTGTTATAGTCGATCATTCTCTACATTTATCCTTTCTTGTTAAAACTAATACCTACATATATATGAGTTATATTTTCTCTGAAACAGAAAGAAGATAAAATAAAGATAAACAATTCGAACACTATTCTTTCTATAACAAATAGAAGTTATTCACAACTAAATGAGCCGGTCACTGCTGTCATGAAACAACCAAAACATAGAAACTTCTTTGTACCTCTAAGTGCAGGACGTATTTCGGGTTTAATCATTAAAAATTTTACTCAAATTCGAAGAAATCCAATGTAAAGAATTTGTTTACTTTTTAAAGCCTTTGCAATCAATAAGTATTTTTCAGGTTAATCCTACTGCAGTTTATAATTCCAATTGTTCAAATAACAGCAGTTTTTTTGGCAATTGGTTCAAATCCGCATGATATACCAATAGCCGTGTACAATGAGGACCATTATATGGGCGTCCAATATTTGCACCACATTAATAATGAAGTAGTTAAACAGGTAATGAATATAATTACAATTCTTTTATCAACTTGCCTTCACATATTTGCACAGGGTAATTTAGTAAAGATAGCCACACCATTTATTTTCGAAAGATAATATATAATAATTCCTACACAGGTTATTAGTTGTGTTGGGACCCTTTTTTAGTCACAAAAATTTTACCTTGGGACTTTGAGCACCTGGTTTTATCAGAATAAGTTCCTAACCAACAAATATAATTAACTATGTATGTATGTCTGTGTGTATGTAACGCTGTTCGAAAGCGCCACATACAATATATATGGCATACCTAGTTGCAGCAACACTCCTCGCAACAACAATGAAACAACGTCCAAACCTCATTGTAATGACTCAATCACTGCAATCTGTGTTGTGGTATAGCAGGGTTGGGCACGCTACTGAAGAAAATATCTTCCAAATTTCTTTACTAATGTTTACTCTTTCTTAATTATAAGCTGCCTGTTGATTCTTATGAAGAAGGTATGGATTTAGTTGTTAATGGCAAGGCGTACGCGTTAATTCACATATGGAAAAATTTTAGTGAAGCTCTAATTATCAGGTAATTGAATCACACATTTTCTTTGGTCCTACCTATCTTTATAACCATTATTTTTTAAAATAAAGATTTAGTGCACCTGGAAATGTATCTCAAGACGTTCTTCGAGCTAGCACTGTGCACCTAAAAGAAGATACAACTGACCAACAGATTAAAGTTTATTTAGATGTAATGTTAATGCGAGCATTCGCTTCATTTTCCGAAGAACAACTTGGTGATGTCAGCCAATACCCACAACTAATACGTTTTTTATTAAAGGTATTATAGAGCAACAAATTAAAATATGTACTATTACATTTCTGCATTACTGAATATAAAAATTACTGAAATCAATTCTGCAGACAGCAAAACTTACCATTAGGGCTTTCGATTATCGAAAATCTTATCAGCAGACCCAACCATCTGGAGCATATTTGAAATGTGTTTCAGCAAAACTTACCATTATAGTGCTTTCGATTATCGAAAATCTTATCAGCAGACCCAACCGTTGTGACGGTCGAATCACGTAAATCATCATACTACTCTATAACTAGACGGCGCTGACCACTAAGTAGCGCCATATTCAAATAATAACTATTTATGTTACCTATCTCTGGTTTTATGATTAGTTATCTAAGATTTGATCAGTAAATATTTCATAAGTGTGTTTATTTTAACATGGGAAGTTATCTTGTAATAAGTATTTGCTGTGGTCAGTTGACCACGATAATTACTCTCTTTTGTACACATCCGGGAAATTGATCACACGTGTGACCCATTTCTCTGACGTAGTAATGACCTCTGATCCTAGGCAGGTGAACGACTCACTTGAGTTTAGTGGGAAGTTATCACAATTGGTCCAACGTCCCACCGAGTCACCTGTATGCCCTGCAGGTTGTTCTGATGCCCAATTTAACCCCAGTTCGACGTCCTATGGAGTGTCCACTATATAACAGCTTGCAAAGCTCAGTTCCAGTGCCCCTAAAGTTCACTTAAAGATATATTTATATGTTGCTGACAGTTACTTGCATTTATGTGGTACGATAAGCTTTGTTGTTGTGAGTTGGCTGGTGCAAAACCGTAAAGACCGTAGTAGTCGTGGCATTTATGTCACGGAAGCCTATGTACCGCGAATATACATTTCAACCTAAACACATATATTGGCACATCGGTGAGTGGTTTTAGTGGGACTTGACAGTTATTGACCACTCTACTCTCGGTTGTAATAATGATTTCTGAACGCATGTTACGATGCGGAATGTCGCCAAGTAACACTCATCTACGCTCATTTTCCGGTATTTATAGTATCGTTATGTCTCGTTACCGACAGATACAGTGAAATCACTGTATCCTCGGTTGTTGTCTGTCTGGGAACCGTGTCACACGACCCAGTCAGACCAAACCTTGTGACGACTAAGAAAGTCAACCGTTAGACGGATTAATGGATTCCCTCTTCTTTAGAACCACTTAGGATACCAGGAACGGAAGCTAGAAGTCTCATATATTCTAGTATATTATGTAATCAGCCCCTAAGGTTCATGTTAACTTTTATCTATGTTCCTCGGTATATTTATTATCACATGTTAAAGTTATCATTAAATGTTGTCATGATTTGAGAATCAGGTTACCAGTTTATTTCCGTGTTCTACTGCAATTTTCCCATGTTTAGTGTGCACCTTATCTCGGCTAGATTTTCTGTGTAAATGCCCTCTCCTCAGGGTCACTGTCACTAGACAGCACCCTCGGAGAAAGAAGCATATTTGAAATGTGTTTCAGATGGTTGGGGCTGCTGTTGAGATTTTCGATAATCAAAAGCACTAATGATATTTGCTGTCTGTCAAGTAATTTTCATATAACTTCAAAGTAATGACATGTATTACGATGTTTTTATGACATTTATGTATTTATATATAAAGGACGGTGATCCAATTTACAGTCACATCAACCAAAACTACATTGGTAGAGATTTTGTAGGTTCCGGTTTGGTTATTGGTATTCCGTACATCACTGCAGTTGCTATGACTGTACTTCCCCTCATAGTTGACAAAAAGCAAGGATTGTATGAAAGAAGTGTAGTGTCAGGTATAAAACTTAACTACAGTCCGCTATAGTAACCAGCACTAAAAGTGAAAAACACTGTAACTGACCACTTTACCGTGAGAAAGCAAACTTTGAGCATTTTGAAATTGTTGGTTATAACTAAAGTGTTCGTTATAACGAGGTCGGACTATATTTCAATTACTATCAACTCATTATGATTTACTTTTCTAGGTGTAACATCCTTAGAGGTTTTATGTAGTTATTTTCTCACACAAGTTGGCTTTGTGACCATACAAGCTAGTGTCATCATAATGTTTGCACATAAAGTATTCAAATTGCATATTACTGGTAGTTTTTTTTGGTTGCTATTCTTCTTCTTCTGCAGGGAACGTGTGGAATGTGCCTAGGTAAACATTCTAAGTTGCAATTAAAAAAGAAAATCAGCTAGATTTCATTTTTCAGGTTTTTTAATATCAGTTATTTGCGATGAAGAAGCTGTTGCCATAATGTTGTCAATACTTGTGTTTTTTCCTGGTATTGCCCTGGGTGGTAAGCATATAACTATTCAAATGTTTAATAGTAGTGACCTAGAGCAAAACCAAATTGGTGCCTGTTCTTGTTTCAAATGAAGGTTTTCGAAACACAGATGCAACTAAAAAAATATGCATGAAAACACCCAGTACATGTCCAATCATATAAATCCTCCAATTAATGCCTTTAAGCCACAGGTTTAACAAAGATTAATTTTGATTGATTCATAGTGAATGCAAGTACTAATTAAAAACTGCAACAAATTCTTCACAAGCACAAGCAAAGTTTTATTAATTACTAGCAGGGTCACCCCGGAGTAAAGAAGCTTCTTTACTGGCGAGATTAGCCGGGTGGTTGCCCTTGTAAACGCACCAATCGATCAGCGCCAGCTGCATGCTGAATTAGCTGCTATAATGTCTGTAATATCTAATATTCATGCAAACAGACACTATAATGAATTGCACAGTCCCAATATGATAACACCACCACGCCACACATCATACTACAATCGAGTCATTGCAATAAGATTTTGTAGAAAACAACATTCTTGCAACACCTAAAAGAAATTGTTGCCGCAACACCAAAAAGAAATTGTTGCCGCAACACCAAAAAGAAATTGTTGCCCCAACACCAAAAATAAATTGTTGCCGCAACACCAAAAAGAAATTGTTTCCGCAACACCTCATTGCAACGACTCCACTGTTGAAATGTGTGGTGCAGTAATGTTGTCATACCGGGATCTGGCTGCGACAACAATTTGTCGCTGCTTTGTTTTCTTCCTCTTATCTACAATCTTTTCGGCACGAACCTGAATCTTATCGGCCATAGATTTAACATATTTCTGTGCCATTACTTACTCAAAGCAAAAGTTATAAAAAAAACTGGAAAATTTGAGAATATACTGAAAATTTGGACTAGGTCTGCACCTAGCCCCTATACAGAGGAGCACCACCTAATTTTTTTATTGAATTACTATATTTCATATAATAATTGGACAAAGCCTTAAGTTAACATAATTTATTTGTTGATGACATAATTAGATTTTTTTAAATTAAATCAAATTAAATGGGCAAACTATTTTCAAAACTGGTTATTGCAATTAAGAGATATTCCACAAAACAAATTTTAGCAAGTTTCTTTTGCAGGCATGCTGTGGACAACATTAGGTATGTCCAGTTTTCTTCAAAAAATTAGTCTCGGCTTACCTCATACATTAGCTGTTGAATCCTTAAGATGGATTGCTCTACGCGGACGAGGTATGTCATGGCTTCATGTATGGCCAGGATTTGTATCTACTATTGCATGGATTTTTGGATATATAACTTTATCAGCAATTGTAATGAGATTTAAACAATTTTAAAAGAAAAAAGATATGTTTACCCAATAGTCATCTTAGGCTTTTATATCAGAATTAATGAAGAACAGCCTATATACTGTAACCTTACATGTCGTGAGACATGATATCTAACAAGTCACACTTTGTATAATCATGTTATGTTAAGTGTATCAATATCACTGTCAGTAAAAATAAAAACTACTACTATAGGATTGGACAAGGTTTTTTCTGGTTAAGTCTTAGAAAACTACATAATTTCATGACCTCAGACTGACATCAGTGCTTGACAAATTAAAATTCTATTCACGTTATTGAAAATCGTGGAAAAAATCTTTCTTCTCCATCTCGGGCTCTACCTCAAAACACAGAGCGCTTTTCCGGACACCCAACACGGCTTTCGGCACAACAGATCCATCTCCACCTACTTCTGGCAACTGTTCTCGCCAATCTACCGACTACTAAAAACAAATAATTTACTTATCCTTATCCGCTGAAAAAACCTTCGACAGTGTCCATCATGCCACCATCATCCGCACCCTATCCGCTACTAGCTTTCTCCTCTCCTACTATCGCATCGCTTCTTCCTCCTACGAGACGTCTCAGTCACGTTCTACTGCGTCCAACACCGCCTGCTCAACTTCCCCTCCCTCCTACTTCATGCTGCCTTCCGCCACCTCCAAAGACTTCTAAAATACCACACTGACTACTTTGACATCCAACACCTCCTCCTGACCGCCAACGCCTTCACCGTCCAAACCGCTTGTACATCTTAACCTACAAACGTACCCACCCAAATCGCTTCCACTTCAACCTTTTTCATCCCTAGAATGACCTGCCACTGGAAATCTGTGAGGCCACATTCACGTGCCACCGCCCTCTATGCAAAGACCATTGCAAACATTTTGCTGATGTCCTCAAGAAACACCTCTTCATCATGTTTCCCAACTAAGACACTTCTCATTGCATCTGCTACCACATGTTTGGTGTGTATTTTTAATAAATAAATAAATAAATATAAATTTTTTTATCATGATTAAAAAACACCTGTAAATAGGACTTTTAATAAAAGGCTGTTTAAATACTCTAGAGAAACTACACGCACATACAAAGTTTGCATCTGTCTATTGGCAAGTTTCCATACAGGTCAAAGTTGATTTCATGGAAGATTATACTGGAATTGCTGTTGCCATACAACATTTGCATTTGCATTACTTTGTGATTGGGTTTCACTCCTCAACTACCTTGGGGATAAGACAGGAGAGGTTAGAGGCCCAAGTCACTTAAGAACAAGAGACAACAGAAGCAATAGTTAGGTTTTACAGCCTTTATTGAGTGTCTAGGGGTCGCATCTCATCATCTCTCACTTCCGTGCTTACCAGCCGGTGCCCAAAGGGCAGGCCACTTGTGCCGGAGCCGCGGTACTCAGCCCTAAGGCCAAGAATCGCGTGGTCGGATAACTTGCATTCCATTGAAGTGTCAACAGCAGCCACTACATCCGCTCATGGAGGTGAGGCCCAGTAAACTGGGACCACATGCTTCATTGGGACAAGCAAGGGGACTGGGAGCAGTGTCCAAGAACAAGTGTTGCTTGGTCGGTTGCTCAGTACCAACTGGTCTGTCCTTGTGTCCCTTAGCCTCTTATACTTCCCTAATCCCCCTGGTGACCACTAGGTCACTTCCAGGGATTATCTCATCCTTGCTGCCATCTAGTGGTGGATGGGATATGGGGCTATAGAGTAGTGGTAGTCAGTGTGGGAACCATACTGGTATGGTAATCCGTCACATCTTTTTGGATTTACTAAAGTTTCAATACTAAACAATCTCAATTTGTGTGTAGAAGCAAGGACCATTAAGCTAAACTATTTAAAAAAATTAATTGTATAGAATTTAATTTAATTATTATGGAATATGTACAGTGAAGAATGTGTTAATTTATGCTGTTATTTTGTATTTATTTAGTGTATTATGTTTTTATATGTTGAGTTTTGATTGTATCTAGGAAGATACCGTACTGTTATAAGTTGAATTGATTTTATATGATGTCACCTATGGGTTCCCGTAGTTTTGGCGCCACCTGTGTTTTATGAAAATAAGTTTTAGCACTTGCAATATTGCAATGTGTTTGGATAACACATCACGCTTTTTCTCTTGCTCTACACTTTTGGATTCACACTGAAAACAACACTATATCAACATGGTTATGGGTCCAGGGAGGTTTGCCACAGTGTGTTAATGTTTTGGAGCTTGTTTTTGGTGGTTTTGGCCGGTTTCATGCTATTTTCAAGCCCGAGGACGCGAGCTGAGTTCGCGAGACCTAACTTCAAATTTGGAGATTTTGGAGCAAGTGTTGGGGGAGAAAACTTCCAAGCCCTGCCTCCTCGTGGCCTCTCCTGGACACTCCACTGTGGCACTTTGTTTTTCCGCTGCATTGGGGCTAATGGGTCCTCTGGTTATCTATCTTTTCTTCTTTTTTGCTCTTCTTTCCCTTCTGTGGCTTTTGTCTTTGTGTTTTGACCAATTCTTTGATAATGTACATGGTTTTTTGATGTCACGTGATCCCCTTCTGATGTGTGTAGCTGATGGTGTTCAGCTCTCAGTTGCACATATTTTTACTGCATGCTCTCAATTTTTTATTTTTAGATTTCATTGTTTTGGTCATCGTTCTCTTCTATCTCTCGATGTTCTTGATGATTGTCATAGTGTTTCTTCCTTTATTCGTTTTATTAAGCTTTGTAGAATATATAATTTGATTTGATTTAATGTTGCTTGCTTAACATGTGTTTATCTTGTTTTATTAGTTTTAGTGTCTGTCTTTGTATGTCAATGTTAATTTGTCAGTTTTAATGTGTCTTTTTCCTTTTGTCAGTTAATGGCGTGTATGGCCATAGTAGCCGCTTACGCCGGTAAACTTTATTCTCTCTATCTCTCTGGAGCGAGTGTTTTGTGTTTGTCTCCAACCCATTGGAAACAAAACAAGGTAATCGTAATATTATTTTCTGTTTTGGCATTTTATTGCCGTTTTGCATATTTTCTAGTTTGGAACAGGATTTTCGTCGCTATCAAGGACACGACAAGTCGTTTTGAGCAGAGTTGGATTGTATTCGTCGTGTCAGAGCGTTTTGCACCTGAATTCAACGTGTCTGGAGCATATTTTGGATTTTTGCAACCATTTATGCGACATTTTTGGAGGTTTTTTGTGCCTGAAGCCATTTTCGTCTTGTGACCTTCGCAGAAGACATCAATTGACAAACAATTGTGTCAGGAGATCAACAAGGAAGCCAACATCAAGAAGACATCACTCCTTTAGTGTAGATCTTTTCTGTCTGAATTATTACTATCTTTCCAATTTTCACCTTCGAGGTTGCCTAACCGTAAGGAAGATTTTTCTAAATCCCAAGTATCAGATACTTTATTTTGGAGAGATATTGTTGTGATTTATTTATTGTTTTGAGCGAATTTTCAGATTCGGAAAGATTGGATTTGATCTTCAAGGTTTTTGTGATTTTTTGAGGTAATTAATTGAGTTTTTGATCGAGTTTTTCGAGTTCGAGTGTAAACTTGCAATTTTTCAAGCATTTGTCAATCTTTGTTTAGGTATTTATTCGATATCATTGGGATTTGTTAGCCTAGTTTGGGATTACGGAGGAAAACTCAAATTTTTCGAGTTTTTAGATTAAAATTCGAATTTTGTGTGGTTTTGTTTAATTTTTGCAAGTTAGAGTTTAATTTTCGAATTTACTTGTACATATTAACCTAGTATTACATAGTAATCGAGTATCAACTGGTATTCATTTAGAGTTTTTGGGCAAAAGTTCGAGTTTTTAGAGTTTTTGCATACTCTTATAATTTTTGTTTTGGAAAAACGTGGTTTGATTACAAGTATTTTTGCGTTTTTGAGTATAACAAATATACTTAGGTATATTTGTTATCCTAGACTGGTTTTGATGTAAAGTAGGCGCAAAAACTCATGAAAATAGGAGACACATCCATTAGGTCTCACTGCAAATATGCGAGTGGAAAATTGTATTTTAAAATCTATAAATAGCCCGTCAGAACTACGGAAGCTTACAAGTGACATTCATATATACATAGCAAATGTAAGGAAAAGGTGTTCGATCATTTGTACAAAAGTACATTTGTCCAAAAGCCAAAATAAATGTATGGGTACGTTTGTCCAACGATTTTCGGACAAACGTACTTTCGTACAAATGACGTCGAACAACGTCGGACAAACGTTCCGTCGGACAAACGGCGTCCGATACACATAATATACGTAATGGTATACTATATAAATAAATAAATAAAATTGTAAATCATTAATTATCATTATCATCACAACAACTCAAAATCTCCAAAAAAATCTCCTAAAAATTCTGATTGTGATATATCAAAAATATCAATATGAATTTTTCAGTGGAGAAAACAAACAGTGGTAATCCCAAATTATGTATTGATGGCTAAGCATACATTACATGCAAGAAATTGTCTGAAAAAATTTACTGGAAATGTGAGAATTTTAGGAATCCTTGTGACGGCCGCGTTATGACAAATACAAATGTCATCCAACCTCACATAATTATAGCATCATCAGAACAGTCATCCTCCTAATAGTGCACATATTGGTGCCATTAAAGTAGCAGCAGAACTTAAACATCGTGCTGTAGCAACAATGGAAAACCCTTCACAAGTAATTCAAGCAACTTTAGCTTCGGAACTTATAAATGTACGTCAAGCTCTTCCCACAAAAATCGCATTATAGCAGATTATAAAACGAGCGCGACAAGAACTAATACCAAAAAACATATTGATTTGGATCATTTATACTTTAATGCACCATTTACAGAGACACTTGATGGGGAACAATTTCTAGCAGGAGCCATTGATGTTGATGGCAAAAGTTTGATTTCTACCACATTGAATAATTTCCGTCATCTGTGTCGGCATCAAGCATACTGTGTGATGGAACCTTTAAAATAGTACCTCGATTATTTATACACACTTCATGTTGCGATTGGAAGCTCAAATGAAACAAAGAGAATTTTACCTGTTGTGTATTGTTTGATGGAAAGAAAAACAAAAGAATCATATATTGCAGTGTTTCAGAAAATTAAATTGCACCAATTTCAAAATCACTAATAATATTATCTGGATCCAATTTTAGCCCGTAGAACTCAGTTAGCCATTTAATAAGCTGCACAAGAAGTTTTCCCAGAAACTAATATGCAAGGATGTTTGTTTCATTTATCACAAAGCATATACCGACATGTTCAGCAAGAAAATCTTCAAAATTGGTATGTAACTGATGTAAATTTTCAACTTTTAATTAACCCTCAAAGCCCCATCCTATACCACAATTGTGACCAGCTGCAGTTGTGAATACAAATTATTTTTAAAAATTTTTAAAAAATCTGAAATTTGCAGTAGCTGTTAAGAATATGCATTTACATTTTCTGAATTTATTTCATTGCAATCAGGCATAAAATGAAGAAGTTATTGTAAAAAGAAAAAACGGTCCCCTTAAATTCCCAGCTTAAGTTTTTGGTTGTTTTAACTGCAAATTTTACTCTAGTGAGAGTGCTTTTAGAATATTGCGTCCTCTATATATAAACTAAATAACCATACACGGCATTAACCCTTCATCTTTGAAACACATGGTCAACTGAGTTAGTGTGAAACTAATTTCAATTTAAATTAAGTTGATATAGGCAATTATTATTATAAATAAATGATTAAAAACACCTAGCATGCTGTTTAAAACAAAATTTTGACCGCATGTCTTGATTATTACAATTGGTGACATCTAGTGTTTGTTGGAGAAACCATGGTAACAGCACTAAAGCACTTCAAAGTAGAGACTCCAAATGGTCACAATTGTGACCATTAATCGGGCTCTACGTTGTTCCAAAATTTCAGGGCTTTGAGGGTTAAACAGTTATCAGCACTTGCATTTCTGCCGCCTAACAAGATAAAACGTTCATATGTACAATTAAAAGACTTATTTGACAATGAAGCAGCTGGATTGTTACAGTGGTTCGAAACATATTATGTTCTCAGAAAGCTAAGACTAAATGAACTTGCAGCAAACCAAATTTTCCACCTGCATATACTCGACAAGTAAATTGTCAACCGCGGACACCAATGCAGTTGAAGCATGGCACTCTCGTTTTGCAAAACTAATAGGAGTAAAACACATTGGCATTTTTAAAATGCTTATTGCTTTACAACGTGAACAGGCAGACACAGAAAACATCATTGAAAGAATTATTGCAGGCGAACCGAGACCAAGCAGTAAAAAAGCAAAGGAACGCAAAGTACGTCTTGGTAATGTAATTGCTTCACGAACATCAATTACTGCATTAGTTTTTCTTCCTGGTATCGCGCACAATTTGTAAATAAAAATAATAAAAAACTTGAAAAAAAAAACAAAAAAAAAAAATTCGGACAAATGGCGTCAGACAAACGGCGATCAAACAAACGACGTTAGACAAATGTACCGCCATCAAGGAAAAACATAATAGACAATAAATAATAAACAGTAATAAATAAATACGAGAGAGACATTTACAATTAAATATTAACAAATTTCCCCGCTCAAATTTGTTTAATTAAATATGTAATTAATTACATATTTAATTACATTTACTCATCTCGTGTAATCGTCAATAAAAGAAACGTAATATTTGGCCCCACCCCTACTTTCATATTTGGTGGGCCCCCAAACATCATAGTGCACCAATTCCAGCACCGACTTGGTCATAATTTCAGGTTTTGCCTTACCCCTAAATTTAGTTTGTTTGGACCTAATGCACGATACGCATTCTAAATCTCTCTTACTAAACTTAGGTAAACCCTTAACAACATCCTGACTAGACATTTTAAGAATGGAATCTATCCCCATGTGCATTAACCTCCGATGCCATAACTTCAAGTCACCATCTGGCTTACTTTCCACTACATTGGTTTTAGCTTCTGAATTCCCTCCAATTATAGGCTTAACATCCGAATCTAATAAACTGTCATTACATTTGGTTGCATTCAACTTGAACAACCCCTTGGGCTCAACAAATTTCAATTTAGGCCTATTTTGTTTGTGTCTGACTAAAATCTCATTTGATCTACCTGACCACATACAACCTGCTTGCATTGCACATGACCCACTAATCAAATTACGCTTCCCACTCAGAGCGCAACCGACTTTATTAAAAATAATTTTATGATTTTGAGACGGTCCAAAATTGGAAACAACTTATTATTTTAGCACTAGATGGCGCTGACTGTTTGTCCAAACGGAAAAAATTCTTAATTTATGCTCTTATTTTGTATTTATTTAGTGTATTATGTTTTTATATGTTGAGTTTTGATTGTATCTAGGAAGATACCGTACTGTTATAAGTTGTATTGATTTTATGTGATTCTATGAGTTTCCGTAGTTTTAGCACCACCTGTGTTTTTACAAATAAAATTTTAGCACTTGCAATATTGCAATGTGTTTGGATAACACGTCACACTTTTCTCTTGCTCTACACTTTTGGATTCACACTGAAAACGACACTATATCAACAGAATGCACAATCACATTGTAAGCTCATGCCTCATTGCAATGACTCAACTATTGCAATGTGTGGTGTAGCAGCGTTATTATAAAAGCTGGGGAGCACAACAGACAATTCTGGCCTTTTATATAATGTATAGTGAATATTTTATTGTTGCATATTTATTGTTTTATAACAATTCCAATATTCCTTAGCAAAA
The DNA here is from genome assembly GCA_000239455.1 of Strigamia maritima. Classification (NCBI taxonomy): domain Eukaryota; kingdom Metazoa; phylum Arthropoda; class Chilopoda; order Geophilomorpha; family Linotaeniidae; genus Strigamia; species Strigamia maritima. Next base: position 129,316 of record JH431932.1, on the reverse strand, counting down.
ATGCAATGCATCATGGTCGAATGTAGGTGTGACTCATTAGGTGAGACGTCATTCTACTTCCTAGTGACTGAGCATGCTCAGTGGAGTTAAACGTTTAGTTCAGAACTGTGTTCGCAATGATGTAAACAACTTTCGTACGAAAAAACATGGCGTACATGCAATAATTGACTCATCGCATAAAAGCTACGCATTCATTGTGAACTAAGCTTGATGCAGTGGCGCAAACTCTAATAACTGGCATGTTTCTATACTTATGACCTACACGAAGCCAGTTTTAAAAAATTGTTATACCTCTACTTTTGAATTCCCCGGTATGATGTCAGTATGCAAATTTAAGTGGGAAGAAAATGACAATAAATTAGCAATGATCAAAGTATTGAATCCCTTATGTAAGTGTGAACGAGGAGGAGTGATGTCACAAGTGATGAGATGACGCAAGAGAGAATAGAGCGACGAGTTGAAAAACGAGGGACACGAGAAGCCACGTTGAAGAAGACAAGGTTTAGACTTTGAGCAACGTAACCAATTGAACTTTGACTGTGATATATCTGTGTAACCTGTGATAATTTTTTGTGTAACATTTACTCATCAATCAGTGCTAACCTTTATTCCCATTTGTAAGTGGAACTGATTAAATTTTGTTCAAACACATTGTGCTTATCACCTTCCGATACCAACACCTTATTTTTTTAATTTACTGCTAATAGAGCTATTTGAAATAAAAATCAACTACTAAAAAATGCTGAGTTTTTATATTTATCAGTTTGAGTTGTACAGCTGCATAAGTCGTAAAATTTGTTTAATCACGATTAAAAACACCTGGAAAAAACGTTTTTAAATAGGTGTTCAAAACTATAGCACATACAAAGTTTGCAAGTTTTCATTTCGGTCAAAGCTGATTTCATGGATGATTATTCTGAAATTGCTGTTGCTATACAGCATTTGCAGTTTGACTTTGGTTTTGGTAAATCTAAAGTTCCAATACTAAACAATCTCAATTTGAGTGTAGAAGCAGGAACCATGTAAGTTAAACCATTGTATGATTTTATTATAGGTTTTTATAGAATAAACCGCTATTTTATTTAACAATTAGGCAATTCTTTGCAAGTTTCTAATTGACAATGACAATTTGATTTTTTAAAGCTATTACTAGTATAGGGGAATCACATTTGGAAACTTAAGATTTACTAAGTTTACAAGAACACGCTTTTCTGGAAAATGACGTCATTATTTATCAAGTGGAAAAGTGGAAACTAGAGAGAATACTCCATTTTTTATTTTTCCACTTGAGAAATGATGACGTCATTTTCCAGAAAAGCGCGTTCATGTAAACTTAGTAATAGTCGTGCCTCACTTACTAGAAAACTACTAAGTGTAGGAAAATCTTACCTGGGATTTGTGTAACCTAAATTAGTAGCGGAATTAATAAAGTAGCGAACAAGAATATAAAGTTACGAGAGGTTCTTTATACTTTATATTAAAGAATAGGTGTGCTCAAAGTTAAAACCATAATTTGACTTATCTTAATCTAGCATAATCCTGACTTATTGATAAGCCAGATAAGTCATTTAGATTGTGAACACTCTTTATGATTAAAAATCATGTTTGTGTTAGGGTAGTTTTTTAGCTGATTTTTATTGCTTGAAACATTGAATAAAAATTTTAAAAATTATTTGTGATAAGTAATGAAAAATTATTTTGAGGGGCCTTCATCGAACATCGTGGCCGACGTAAGTGCGTGTTCCGCGCCACAAAGTTCGGTAAAGTTTGTCAAAATTATTTGTCATTGCTTTTCGCTATTTTTATGCCGATTTCTCATGGAATCGTCAGGATGTTGTTAAATAACATCCCCACTTTCTCCAAACTGAAGTCAAACATCTTATCTGTTTAGTGATGCAATTTTGGTCACTTCCGGTTTGCCATAAGTCATTTCAGACATGACTTACAGATAGTCAGTAAGTCATTTGACTTTGAATGCACTTAATGATTTTTTTTTAGCTATGGAACATTTCCTCTCAAAGAAAAACTTTTGTGTGTACCACAAAAGCAGGAATCATCAGACTTTTATTTTCTGTGCCATTCCATGTACGGAATGGGCCTGTGTGTTCTAGGCTTTGTAATCTCCTGGTGGAGAATGTGTACACTAAAGTGAGAGTTGATCCCCTATTAAGCTTACCACAAGGTATTAAAATAAATCGGCAATCTTATTTCTTGTTATTATTATTTATTAATTTAACCCGCGACCCATAGTCACCACAAAATAAAGTATGCATAGCTACTGCTACTGCATGCAAATTTAAAAAAAATTATTCTTCTAAATTGTTTTGAGGTAGATTCACTTGAAATACGATATAAGAGCATTTAGACAATTAGTTGATTATTTTGTAACATTTTGCATGTTCATCAAAGCTTTCGGATGCCTTAAAAATGGGTTAGAACCCTAAAGGTAGGTCAATTGTCTCCTGTGCTATCAATAGTAGAATAAATATTATATTAGGGATTCTGGGACGTCATTTGAGATTCATAAATTGCTTGTTTTTAAAATTAAAGCAATATTTATTAAGTTTATCTAAAATATGTCTTCACACAAATATTTGTATGTTAGGTGCATTTTGAAACATTCTCTACTTTTCAAACAAGATTTTAAAAATTTCTGTCAAATTACTACAAGGTGCAATCAATTTCAACAGTTTATACCGTTTCTCTTGTTTATGTTGTTTTTCTTGTTTATGTTGTTTTTCTTGTTTATGTTGTTTTTCTTGTTTATGTTGTTTTTCTTGTTTATGTTGTTTTTCTTGTTTATGTTGTTTTTCTTGTTTATGTTGTTTTCTTGTTTATGTTGTTTTCTTGTTTATGTTGTTTTCTTGTTTATGTTGTTTTCTTGTTTATGTTGTTTTCTTGTTTATGTTGTTTTTCTTGTTTATGTTGTTTTTCTTGTTTATGTTGTTTTTCTTGTTTATGTTGTTTTTCTTGTTTATGTTGTTTTTCTTGTTTATGTTGTTTTTCTTGTTTATGTTGTTTTTCTTGTTTATGAGATGGCGGAAATAACATTTTTTTGCGTCATATTCTCATAAACGGTTTACCGAGAATCAAAATAGTCTTAAACAAAGACAAGAGAGTTTTTTTTTGTTCATAGCAAGCATTTTTGGCCATCTCATAAAAAAGAAAAACAACATAAACAAGAGAAATGGTATAAACAGTTGAAGTTGAATGCACCTATTGTATTTTTGCAAATTTTGATTGTCATGAAGAAAGGAAATTACACAGAATCTACGTATATCAAACCTTAAGTGAACGTTCTAATCATCTAAAAATTTGTATGTCTAGTTATGGAGTTCTTGGACCAAGTGGTTGTGGTAAGACCAGTCTACTCAAATGTATTGTTGGCAGATTACAACCGAAAAAGGAAAAATTGATGTTTTTCGTCATGCACTTGGTTCGGCAAATTGTAATATACCTGGATCTACAATAGGCTACATGCCACAGGTAAATTCAAATAATGTATGATTATACTCAAATGGAGCACTCAATTACAATAATTATAGGATTTGTGTTTGTATCAACAATTGACCATCTCAGAAATTTTGAATTATTTTGGTCGTTTGCACCACATGATAAAAGGTGATGTGAAAAAAAGAATTCATTATCTCATCAAATTTCTTGATTTACCACCTGGTGACAGACTAATAGAAACACTTAGGTAAGAAGATTAAAAATTCATTTTGTTAAAAAAATGCCAACATTTGTACTGAAAACATTACTAAATTCCGTTTCCAAAACATTACAAGAAACTCCCATTGGCTAGAGCCTTTTCCCAGCGATTGTTCAATGCTCTTAAAAAAATAATTCGAGAAACGAACGGAAACGAACGGAAACGAACGGAAACGAACGGAAACGAACGGAAACGAACGGAAACGAACGGAAACGAACGGAAACGAACGGAAACGAACGGAAACGAACGGAAACGAACGGACACGACGAACAGAAACGAACAAAAACTACCATAAATATGACCATATATGGTCATGTATGACCATATACTTGTATTAATGTACGAGCAAACAGGCTCCAGCCAATGGGAATTTCTCGCAATGTTTTGGAAACAGAGTTACAGTCGCCGCCCGATATCTTGATGCTAAAATTGAACTGTGCAGGATGCATCACCAACTGCACACCTTACGCGAATGCTGATACATGCTACACAAACCATAGTCCTTGCTCGCTGCAGTAAATCAAATCAAAATAAACATATGAAGACCATATGTTATTTTTTAAATCCCTAACTTTGAATGTTTGGACGTTGGAATGAATGCGAATCTCTAGAGGGCGAATTAACACACTTCCCATCATCTAATCGAGCTGAAACTTGGCACATATACTCGTTGCCGATGACAATGCCTTCTATTAAATTTAAGGATCAAACATCCTAACCCTTCCTGCCTCCTCCTGAATTATATTTAAGAAAGTAGTTCGGCAAAAATTGCTGCAACAATGGCAATGACATGAAACAATGATACAACGTCCAAACCTCATTGCAACCATTGAAACATTTGGTTTAGTAGTGTTATAATAACACGGTGTGGTTCTGCAGTTCCTGCGACAGTGTCGATGTGGCACAATGATGTGCCAACTCGATGTGGCACAATGATGTGCCAACGAGAGTCAATACAGCAATAGTCTTTAGGCTATGAGGTGATACTGACAACGTGGTGAAATAAGCTGATGTTTGCAAGTGTTTGTAAGGCGACTGATCGGTGGTCCTGTGCCATGGAATTTTTTTGGGAATACCATACAAGAAAACTGTTTTTGAAAATACACAAAACTCTGTTTTTGGGAATACACGAAAATGTTTGTTTTTGGAATACAAAAACCTGTATTGGAGATTGATATTATTTGTGTTAAATCAAAATAACATAAAAAATAACATTAAAGGTCAAGTGCAATCTAAAATTTAATATGTGAAAGAGTGTTAACAATAACATGAATTTCATTTTTTAAAAATATTTTATTGTTTATTGTTATTCATTTTAATTCATAATAAATATGCAACAATAAAATATTTAAAAAATGAAATATATGTTATTGTTAACACTCTTTCACACATTAAAATTAAATTTTAGACTGCACTTGACCTTTAATTATGTTCTTGTGTTTGTAAGAAATATGGAATTTGGTGAGCAAATTTTCCAAAGTAATGCTTAGTTCCCACTTGGCAGAAATTCCGATTGAAAATTTTCTGCTGCAGAAAATTTTGAGTGTAAAAAGCAGCAGTGTTTACAAATTGCCTTCCTTAGCTGGCATCCATTTTTAAATTCTACTTTTCTGCCCTTTTTTGCCAATTTTCAGTCCGCAGGTGGGAACCAACAACAGAAAAACATACTTTTCTGCACAGTTGAAAATTTTCTGTCGGAATTTCTGCCAAGTGGGTACTAAGCATAAATTTGCAAAAAAAGCATTCGCCTATACTCTATTTATTATTTCGTGCGCGAAACTCTCATTAGTTAATGACCTATATTGTACTGAAAGTATATATGTGGCATCTTATTTTAATCCTCTAGTCGATCCGAGTCAAAAAATCATTGTTTCATAGCCAAAAAATGTGCGCAACAATACAAAAACCCAAATGTAAATAATTTTTAAAAATATTTTACAAGCATTTTCATTTGTTAACAATAGCATGCCCATTTTTGGACTACGAAACAATGATTTTTCGACTCAGCTCAACTAGAGGATTAAAATAAGATGCCACAATATATACTTTCAGTACAATATAGGTTATTAACCAATGGGAGTTTCGCGCACGAAATGATAAATAGAGTATAGTTGGCAATTGTTGTGCGCAATTGGTGCTGCGCAGTTCAATTTTAGCATCAAGATATCAGACGGCGAATGTAGAAAAATATTTTCACTTAAAACAATTGTATTGAGATAATAGAGAGTTTGTGGCTTTGTGCAATCCATACACCGATATAAGAAACAACAAAGCTTTGACTTGTTTTGCCAGATGTAATAAATTACATAATATTTTACATTATAATAATTTTATATAATAATTTTATAACAAATTTATTTTCATCAAATTTATATAGACTCTATCTAACAATTCATGCACGTAACTCTCATTGGTTAATGGCCTATGCATTGTACTAAAAAGTGTTTAAAAAATTATTTAAATTTGGGTTTTTGCAAAAAAGTTTGTTAGATAGAGTTTAGTGTTTACTTTTCAGCCAGATAATTTCAAATTTCAAAATGTCATCAAAATTCTGATAATACATTTGATAAGAAAGTGTAGTGTTCTTTTCGAAAATAGCCAGAAAACTTGCATCGGGAGATTGCAACAATGCAATTCAACCACTGTCTACCAAAACAATGTGTCGCAGACAAAAATGAACAATTAAAAATTTTTAGAGAATCATTTGTTTAGTACAATAGACAGTTTGCGATTTCTCGTACGAGACCGAAAACAAAATCTAAAAAAAAAATTTCAAAAAAATCTAGTTTTTTTGAAAAAAAATACAGTGCAACAGTGCAATGTAAAATAATAAGCACAGTATGAGTGAAGAAAGAATGTGAAAAAAGCAACTCATGAAAGCTAAATTATAAGAGTGTATTTTATTCGATATAAACACTTCAAGATGTGACTGAAAGAAGTCACTTATTGCCCATGCGCATAAGCTGTTGTTGGCAAAAAATGGCTGCCTCAGCGGCTGCCGATCTATTTGCTAGATTCCCGCAAAACTGAGATTTTAGCAACAGTTCCGTAAGAAATCCTGGGAAATTTCACGGGCTAACAAGATTCCACAGGTTAACAAGATTCCATGGATTATCAGCATTTCATGGGTTAACAGGATTCCACAGGTTAACAGGATTCCACGAGTAAACAGGATTCCACGAGTTAACAAGATTCCACGGGTTACAGGATTCCATGAGTTAACAAGATTCCACAAAGTTTCAGGATTCCACAGGTTAACGGATGTTTCAAGCACTGAAACAATTTTCAAAAAAGTGTTATCTTTTGTTATGTGCAGTGCTGCACCAATTTGTGTGCTCTGCACATCTATTTTTTGTACTGTCGTTGCCACGGGTTTGGTTTATTGTTACATTTAGCTGTATTTTTAACAATGTTCTTGCTTGCTTGCTTGCTTGCTTTGTTACAGTTTTGTTACAGTTTAAGTCTTTGTCGTTGTTGGAACAAAACACTGAATAAAAGGTGTTCTTTTTCTTTCTTCTTGGTTTTTTGGGCCTATTTCATATTCTAATGGCCTGTGAGTAGTGGCCGCGCCTGGCCGAGGGCCTGGGGCCATCCGGGGGACCAGCCAAGTGGGGGTTCACCAGCCGGCGAGCTTTTGTCCCCAAAAGCACAATGCAATGTCTGTAAGGTATTCGGGTCTGGGGGTTCCATGTGCCTGGGGACTGTGCCTGGGGACTGTGCCGGGGCTGACCAGTACAACGGGATATAAAAGTTTCTCAGTAACGGGTACTCAGCTAGTCTTTTAAATTCTTATAAACGACCCTCGGAAATCGTTTATTTTTCCATTTAAAAAGATTTCCGTTTAAACTGCTTCAGTGGCAGCCATCTTGGAAATGATAGATCGATGTTTTTCGACTCAAAGGCTTAAGTTTTATCGTAATACCCTTCAATGGACGACAGTGTTGGATAAATTGAGGTAGAGCAGAATCAATTTAATTTATATTCTGAATTTCCGATAATGTCGGAAAAAGTGGGTAAAAAAAAGATTTTCACTTTTTCTAACATGCCGATTCCAAGAGAAATCGGCATGAAAATAGGTAAGAGTTACGAAAAATGATGACAAACCATTTTGGCAGACATCATCAGCGAACATCATTGCCACCTTGGCCACAATGTCCGTCGAAATAGTTTCTCATCATTTTTTTGTAACTCTTACCTATTTTTATGCTGACTTCTCATGGTCTCGTTAGGATGTTGTTAAATGATGTCCCCCATCTACAAAATTGACATGTTTTATTTGCTAAAACCTTATATTCTGTTCACACTTGAACGCTTTTCTAGAAAATGACGTCATCATTTCTCAAGCGAAAAAGTGGAAACTGCAGTGAATACTCCATTTTTACTTTTCCACTTGAGAAATGATGACGTCATTTTCTAGAAAAGCGTTCAAGTGTGAACTAGGCATTAGTTTGGATTGAATCTAATTTAAGCACAGAAGGCACAACTGTGCATGTGTATCACAACCGAAGTGACTTCTATAAGTCAAAAAGGTCACAAAAAAATGACTTCTTATTTGACTTTTTTGCCGTTTCTAAATTTGTCTTATCAAAGATATGAAGTAACATTCAGTCTTAGATTCTGTTGTAGTCCCAGGTAGCTTAATGGTAAAGCATCCAACCGGCAATTGGGGGGCTATGGGTTCAAGTCCCGATCCAAGCTCCAATGGAGTCTGGGCTGTTTGTTTTTCACCAAATACTGTGCTTATGAGAACATTTAAGCCATTGATTTCCAGCTGTATTTCAATGTGTTCTCGTGTTGTTTTCTAAGATGTGACGTAAAAACGTCACTTCCCTTTGATAAGTCAAAAAAGACAAATAAATAAGACTTATTGAACGCACCTAAAATAATGTTAAATGATTCTCAACAACTTTCTAATTGTCTACAACATATTGTTTTGAAGATAGGATGGATTGCATTGTTGCAATCTCCTGATGTAAGTTTTGATGCTACATCTCACACTTCTTTATCAAATGTATTTTGGAGACATTTTGCGTTTTGGAATTATGTGGGAGAAAAGTAATTAAGTAAACATCCTGTACTGAATTCTTAAAAAGTGGAGGCCAGAACGAAGAGTCTCATTTGCTATTGCACTTCTGCATGAACCACCTTTGCTAATTTTAGATGAACCAACTGTCGGAGTTGATCCCATATTAAGAGAAAAGTTAGTGACAATTATTAAACATCAAAATAATATTAATGGTGATTATTTAAATTTAAGCATTTGGAATCATTTGTTTGAAGTATGCCATCGTGAACGAGTGACTGTTATTATTACTACACATTACATAGAAGAATCGCGTCAAGCCAACAAAGTGAGTCGTAAATTAGTTAGCCAAACTATTCACATACTATTTGCAGTACTTCTAAGTTCTCACTTGTGTTCACACTAGCAATAACAGTAAGGACGTACCAGTAAGTAAAGCCTAGTTCCCGTGCAAGGTTGGGCGCGCTACTCAGGAAATAGCGCCGCTATATATCTGCTACTTTTTAAAAATAGTGGCACCGCCATTGCGCTACTGCTACTTTAAAAAATTGCAGCGACGCGGCGCTATTTGCTTGTAAAGTAGCGCATCATATCACTACTTTTGCGCTACTTTTATGCCTACTTTAACAACTAGTAATTTACAGTTAACCCTTCTTGCCCCAACCTCGGGTCTTTCCAGACCCCAAAAAGTGTTTTTTGGTAATTACATTTACATTTACGTCGCCCACCAAATCCATTATATAACATGGTGTGTTGGACAATTTGCTGTCTTGGTATTGGTGATTGCGTCGAACATTATTTGGAAATCGGAGAAATGTTTATTTTTATAAAATGAATCAAATAAATTCAAATAATTATTGGTTAGTATGTTGTGCCAGTGAAAGGGAATTGGAAATGGAAAAATGACCGTGATATGTTACGCATTAAAAACGTATTAAACATTATTTTGCAAACGCCATTTTTTGAATTTTTATTGACATTTTTTGTACATGTGACGTATTGACGCAAAACATAATACGTCATAAATAGCACAGAAAGTAGTGCAATTCGCACTACTTTCGCGCTATTTACGACTAAAATATCATTGGTGCTACATTCGCTATTTAGCGATAAAAAGTAGTGAAATTTAGCACCGCTACATTAGCAACAGCGCCACCACAGTAGCGGTAGCGCAACAGCGCTTTTTGGCCCAACCCTGTTCCCGTGCATCAAAATATCAAAGCATCATCTGGTTTAACGTGCGTAGCATTCAACCCCACTTACGATAAGTTATTGTATGTAGGCCTGTGCAATATTTTTCAAATCCAATACGATATATCACAGTCCCGCAATATCGTTCGCAATATCGATTGAAATGGTATCACGATATATGACAATTGTGTGATATTTGATAGATGCATTTACCGTCCAATATGTGATTTAACTGCACTTGGTTTAATTTTCAAATGATTTTCATTTGAAAGTGAAACCAAGTAGAAAGTCTTCGTCTCTTGCGAATTGTTTCGTTTGTACAGTCTTCCTTTGTATTGTACAAATTATTCTGGTTTTCCCCGTTTCCGTTGTTGTAATTCGAATTTCTGTGGTTCCCTCTGTTATTGGAGTTGTAACCGTTTCCACCAAACTCCCTTCGATTGTCGCGACTATTGCCCTTAAAAATTTGGCGACCATACGCATTAGTATTGTAGGAAAACGTCGACTTATTACAGATTTTGTCAAAAGTGCCAAATTCGTCTGACTTGTTTTTCTATAAAACAAAAGTAAAACAGGAAATCAATTTATAAACTCGCCCAAAGTTTTTATTCCGAACCTACTTATGAGCTCGGTAAAGCAATTTTTAAACAAAAACTCATGTTTGCTATCGCAAAACGTTTTGGAAACGTTTTTGAGCCTAATGATTTCTTCACGTTCATCCTTCTCTCGTGATTAATCTTATTAAAGGAACCCTGCCCCTGCAGCAGGATTGCTTGCGTTGCCATAAGGATTTTTTTTTGGGAAAGGAGATTGTTCAGAAAGGCAAGATCAATTGTAGTTCCCGCGATACCACCGATTTTCATGGTGAAACGAGCCAAATCTTTCATGTTGTTTTCCTTCGCGTTAGAAAAACCAGTGAGACAAAAAGCTATATAAGAGTTTATGCCCTAATCGAAATTTTTGAATTTTAATGCTGAAACCTGCCGAGTAGAGAGAAGAGAAATTTTGTTTAGTTTTGTTAGAAGAGCTTTGCTTGGGCAAAGAGTCAGCTGCTTCTGAATTTTTTCCGCTAAATCTGGGTTCAAAAAGAGTTCTTCGATTTCCTCATCTCATTCTCAGCTTCCCGTAAGAGATGCGTCCTCGTTACAGGGTGTTCGATCATTTGTACAAAAGTACGTTGTCCGAAAGCCAAAATAAACGTACGGGTACGTTTGTCCGAAAGGTTTTTGAACAAATGTGCTTTCGTACAAATGGCGTCGGACAACGTCAGACAAACGTTGTCCGATGATAATATAATTAATAAATTATTTAATATTTTAATAAAATTAATAAAAACTTTAAAAAAAATTCTGCTGTACATGTTCAAAGTAAACCCATTTTCAAGAAAAGAGAAAGATAAAATTTTCCATTGACTTTACTAAGTCTTGAAGGTGAACAAAATACGTGGGTGGCGCGATGCATATAAAGTTTTGACATTAGATTGAAACCAAAATGGAAGATATTTTCGATCAAAAATTTGTGAAAGCAGTGAAAGCAGTGAAAGCAGTGAAAGCAGTGAAAGCAGCGAAAGCAGTGAAAGCAGTGAAAGCGTGGATAGTGAAAGCAATTAGTTTGTTGTCTCTGTAATAATAAATAATTAATTGATCCGAACGGAGTAAGAATACGAAATGTCAAGAGGTTTTAAAATTGTCAGGCAGTTTTAAAATTCTGGTTAAAAAAATTCGGACAATTGACCATTTGCTTGGTCAAATCATGCGCCGTTTGTCCGAAAGCCGTTTGTCCGTTTGGTCATTTGTCTGAAAACTTTCAGACAAACGATTGTCAGAAAACTTGTCAGAAAAGAACGGTTATCATTGTGTTGAACCTGTCAAAAATCGTCAGTTTCTTCGTGATTGTCGTCGTCACGGAAATGCGCCGAGTCCCTAGAGCATGCGGGAGATGCCAGTGGTTGTCATCACTGAAGATACAGCCAGAAGATTCGGGATGCGGTCCTTCGTCCCTATCGCTCCAAGCATGGTCGTCCTCGTTGCTAACATGTCCAGTATTTCAGATTCCGAGACCTCATCCAAAATTACCGTTGGTTCTTTCTTTTTTTCATCACGCAGACTTTATTAGGGTGCGGCGATCTTCTTCATCGAATTCGTCTGCTTTTTGGCCCTCTGTTCTGCGATTAATTCTTTTGTACAAGATTTAATCTTATCTTTAATAGAAATGTATTTTTGGACTATTTTTTTAACAAATAACGAAAAACGACCAAAAAATTTTTGCAGTTTGAAAAAGCATGTGTACTGACCTGGTCAGTAAAAAATTGGACTGAGGTTAAGTCTGCGCATAGCCCACACGTAGAGTGCGCCACCTAACATTTTTCTTTAAAATACTGAAATTAACACTTTATTTAGACAAAGCCTTAAGTTAACATCATTTATTTGTTAATGTAATTATTCATCAAATACAAAATCCCAACAATGAATACGATTTTGTTCCATACCAATATGAGTCTATAGGATCATGGCAAACGCATTGGTTACATTATACCTGTGCAGAAATTCTATTGGAATTTGAACTTAATACTTGGAAACATTTAAGTGACTTAAAATCACAAAACAAACAATTCCAATAAAATTTCCAATAAAATAAAGGAAAACTCAGAAAAAATATCTTTTTGTGCCAACTAATTTTTCTATTTTTTTCAAAATAGTTCCTATTAACATACTGTTCTTTTAATAATTTTTTTACTAAACAAATAATTCTCTATAACGTTCTAATTGGAAATTTTTGTGCTAAACCTAATGGTTTAAATGTTAGAAATCCAAAAATTATGCAAATGACCTTTGAAGTGACAGGTCGTGTATAACCAATGTGTTCGCCATGATCATCCATAATTTTTAATTATTTTTGATAAATCTCTCTAACTGAAACACCCTGTATATTCCAGGTTGGATTTATGAGAAATGGAAGAATATTAATCGAAGACAGCCCAGATGTTCTTCTAAGACGATACAACTTGCCAACTCTGGAGAATGTTTATCATAAGCTTTGTGAACAAGATAACCTTGTAACATTTTATAACAAATTACTTTCTATTGCAGTTTAAAGTAATCTCATTTTTGATACAGAAAGAAAACGAAATACAATCCAATGATCTAAAATCCATTCTTTCTATACAAAATTCAAGTTATGCACAAGTCAATGAGCAAATCAGAGATGCCAATGAGCTAGTTACAGCTGTCAATGACCCAGTCACAGCTGTCAATGACCCAGTCACAGCTGTCACAAAACAAATACAAAAAACCGGCTTACCTCAAAGTATAGGAAGAATTTTCGGTTTAGTCATTAAAAACGTGCACCAAATTAGAAGAAATCCAATGTAAATGTATTTCTTTTAATATTATTCACCAATGGTATTCTCATTCAAAAGAAAAATTTTAAATTATCTGATGGAGACTAAAAATTGAAAAAATAAGTTTTGGGTGTAAAAGGATATGCACCCCTTTGTGCGCCACATGTATGGCTATCCCCTTTGCAGTTGACGGAGTAAGTAAACATGAGTAAACTTTCCCACAACATGAAGTGACACACTTAATTACCATATGTAAACCCAAAATGTGCCAAAATGACAGATCTGTACGTTTTAACATCCAATCTAAATTGTGCTGACATGGGGAATACCTTACAATAATCCCAAAATATCAATAATAATTCGCCAAAATTTTCACTTTCTTGTCATTGCTTACGAGTGGGTTTCTCAAAATGTGGTAGTGTAAATACATACTGAGCATTACTCAGTGACCTTTGCCCATTTCTACCCTTCTGACTCCTTTAGCCTCTTTTCCCCTTCGTGCCCAAAACTGATTCTCCCTATAAACAAACTCATGACAAATATAAATCACCAGAGCGGTCATTAGGTTTTCAGAAACATAAGCCCCTTGCCAGACCGACGGCCTGGAAAACCAAACCATTCGTGCATCTAAAAATTGCATTGTGGTCTTTGATGAGTTTTTGAATCCAGTTTCTGTTGCCAGCATTAAAAAATTACAAGCATTGATAAATGATAAGCTCACTAACAGTCATGCCATATTACTGTTGAATTTTATTTTTCAGTTTACTCTTTCTGCAGTTTGTAATTCCAACTGTTCAAGTAATAGCAATTTTTTTGGCAATTGGTTCAAATCCACGCAATGTACCAATAGCCGTGTTCAATGAAGACACTTATATGGGTCTCCAATACTTGAAACACGTCAATAATCAGACAATTACTCAAGTATAATAGAAATTAAAATAAATAAATCATCTTTCAAATATCTTTTTTAATGTTCATTTTCCTCAATTTTAAGGTGACTGTTGATTCTGTTGAAAGTGGTACAGATTTAGTTATTAATGGCAAAGCATTTGCTGTAATTCACATATGGAAAAATTTTACTGACGCATTAATGGACAGGTAAATGTAATTACTGTACTTGTATATCAGAAGTACATATAGGCTTTGATCAAATTTGAGCTGTGCAAATCCATAGTACCGTATATAAGTCCGTGCCAATAAAATAAAATATAGCGAAATATGATGTGTGCCTTGTATTTAAATCACAAATTTAAAAAAGAAATTTTTATGTCTGTGAAAGTTGTGCTTTTAGAGCTTTTTTTTAGAATGATTAAGCTTCAAAATGATAAAAAATTTGCACCAACATCTTATTTTGTTAAAGTTTAAACAATTAAACTGCGGACAAAAAAATGGAATATGTCAAATGCTGTGACACAAAAATGGAATATTCCAAGTAAATGACCAAAATAATTTTTATTTTGATAATAACATAATAAAATCTTAATATTTGGTTGGCCAACCCTTTGCTCGAGTAGCTGCTTGAATTCTGAGAGGAATAGAATGTGACCGTAGGTCACTGCCACACTCGGCACCAGATGTCCCCACTGTTGAATCGACCAATCGGTCAAGGGCCAATCACGGTTGACCTGCGACCAGCGTCCATCAGGGGGATAAAGGTATATAACAGGCTGAGGAGCCAGTGGCCAGACAGTAGCTTGACAGCCAGCAAGCTGAACACACCTTGTTCAGCCCTGGGTCACTCTGCCCACTGACCCATCCAATGAAGCCTCATTGAAGGGAAACATGACTGGCTGTAGGTAAAGCCTACAGCATGGTTAATGGAGATTCGACCTCACTGCCCAGGGCCCTCGCCCTGGTCAGTGGGTCGGTCGTTGATAGGCGTAATTGGTGGCACCGTGACAGGGAATGCAGGGAAGCGACGCCGACCCCTAGACAACAATAAAAGGCCAAAACCTAATATTACGGTGTCGTCTCTGTCTTCCCACCCATGGAAGCCAGCATTTTTGAGGCTATCATCTGGGGTTGACATGATTACAGCCTGAAAAAATTATAGATTATGTATTTTTTAATCCAAGGTTTATTGCACGTGGAAATGTAACCCAAAACCTTATTCGAGCAAGCAGTGTGCACTTACGACAAGACACAACCAATCAACTGGTTATGCTTTTTATAAATCATGCCTTAATGCAAGCATATGTCGACTTTAGTAAACAAGAGCTTGGAAATGTCAAAAAATATCCACAACTAGTACATTTTTTATTAGAGGTATACAGTATAATCTAGTGCAATTAAGTAATATATATATATATATATATATACAGAATGTCCCATAAATTACTCACCACGTCAAAAATTTCCCAAACAAATAAAGATATCAAAATTCTGCTAATACAGTTCAATAGAATTGTTTGATTTGCTTTTCAATGGTGATATCAAAACAATCATCAAATGACTGCAACAATGACTTTCACACTGTATCTTTAAAACCGTTAAGATTAGAGAAAAATTTCCAATTAGAAAGTTATATAGAGAATCATTTGTTTATTACAATATCATTAAAAACAGTACAGAAGTATACACTGTGCGGTCCGGATACAGGACGGGTCCAAAAAAAATGTCCGCTGCGCAGAACGTCAGGCCCACAAAAGTATCATTAACATGGATTTGACCTACGTCCGGACCGGGGACAGCGCACAGAAATTGTCTGGACTACCCAGCTGTCCAGATGGCACTATATGTCCCGACCACACAGCGTATACTGTATGTTAATACGAACTTATTTTGAGAAAAATAAGAAATTAATTGCCACAATTAACAGTTTTTTTCTGTGGGTTTTCCTCAATTTTTAAAAATTTTTATTCAAACTTAAAATTAAAATGAATACTTGAAAACATTTAGGTGAATTAAAATCAACAAAAAATAATTCTTAAATTAATTCTTTAAAATTTAGCACCACAAACTTTTAAACATCTCAGACCATAAAACAAATGTAAAACTAAGAATTTACAAATAAAGTTTTTTCGGAAATTTTTCACCTGGTGGGTAATTCATCAGACACCCTGTATATTACTGCTGAATATATATTGTATTTCTGAATTTATTCCTACACGTAAAGGCCGGTGATCCAATTTACAGCAATGCCAAAGATAAACTCAATGGTAGAGATTTCATAGGTTCTACCCTACTTTTGGCCATTCTTTACATCAATGCAATTGGTATAGCTTCACTTCCACTCATTGTTGAAAAAAAAGACGGATTGCATGACAGAAATGTGATATCAGGTATAAAACTTCCTATTTCGCTCACTTCAAGCCATTGACAATAATACAATAAATTCTTAAATACTGTTATAGGTGTAACATCACTCGAGATTATATGCAGTTACATTCTCACACAATTTGGCTTTGCAGTCATACAAGCTAGTATCGTTCTAATATTTGCATATGAATTATTCCATATGAGTAAAAGTGGCAGTGTTATATTGGTAGTAATTCTTCTTCTTCTGCAAGGAATGTGCGGAATGAGCCTAGGTAAAAATTCTAAGTTTTAGTTTAAAGGGTTTACAACATCAAAAATTGTAAGGCTGAATAATTTTCAACAGTCCTTAAAATACCGTAACCTAAATAATTTTTTATTTATTTTTTTAAAGTTTTCAGAACATCTTTGGTTTACGTCCCAGCTGATAACATAACCCGTTAATATTTTTTTAAATCACCTGAAAAATTATCTAAAGATTTTAAAACATGCTTATTCAATAAATTACTAAAACATTTGATGTCGTAAACCATTTAAAAGAAAAAATTAACAATTTTTTTTACCAGGTTTTTTAATATCGACTATTTGCGATGGAGCGAGCACAGCCATAATGTTATCAACATTACTGATCTTTCCTGGTATTGCCATGAGTGGTTAGTATAAACTCAAATTTCCCAGGCATATAAATACGATCTAACTAGGTACTTAGACTTTTGGCAGTAATTAGATTCAAAGAGTTATGGGGACCCATAAATAAATAACCTGCCTAAACACAACCCTGTGTTCAAGTGCCCTAAATTATGCACACTTCACACAAATTTTAATGCCTGTTTCATTTGCAGGTATCCTCTGGACAATATTGGGAATGCCAGATTTTCTAAAAAACATTAGTGTTGGTTTTCCTCATACGCTAGCTGTTGAATCTATGAGATGGATAACTTTACGTGGAAGAGATATGTTATGGATTAATGTGTGGCCAGGATTCGCAGCCACTATTGTCTTGACTTTAGCATTCATAATTGTATCAGTAATTGTATTGCAATTGAGACAACCGTAATACCAAAATAATAAATAAACGCACATTCTTGTCTTCTCAATTTATCTTTTCTTCGTCTGACACTTTACATATACTTTAGAGACTACAAAACTTAAACTTTCAGGACTACACCTCTAGTTAATTTTAGTTAGCTAATGTCCTTTCTCAGGTAAGTGGTAGAAAGTTAGGAAATCTGAGAGTTGTTTTGACTCAAGCAGGGTTAGAAGGAGTGTGGTACATTTGTCCGACGCCGTTTGTCCGCCGCCGTTTGTCCGAATAGTCGTTTGTCCAAAAAATTTAAGACAAACGACCATTCGGACAAACGGTTTTCGGACAAATGGCGACAAAAAATTAATGAAATTAATGAAAATTCTAAAAGTGACTGATTCTTTCGAATAGTGTCCTTATAAGTTTTATAACCATTATTAACGGTGGGATATGTGACATAGTAAACATTAAAACTTACATTCAAGACTAGAACAGAATTTCAGAGTCTAAAATCCATTTAGAACTGACAATCTATTAACTTTAACATGTCACTTTTCAAAATTTCTAAAACTATTAATTAAGTTTTTTTAGTACCTATTCACTCCTATTGGCAAAATTGGAAAGAAACTATAATTTCATAAATCAATGTAAGAATCACGGACTTCTATTACTATTTGATCATTGACTCCTTTGTGGATCAATTCGATGAGATTTGTTCGTAAACGAGTCCCAATGTCGTTATCCAAAATGATTGTTTTCCAGTTTTCATGCATGAAAACGTTTTTCGGACAAAAAACCGTTTTACGTGAAAAACATGTTCCGTTTGTCCGATTGGTTGATTATCAAAAAACGTTTGTCCGACGGTACGTTTGTCAGAAATCATTCGGACAAACGTACCGGTCAGCTTTTTTCGTTTTTCGGACAATCGACCATTCGGACAAGTGATCGATACCCGTAAGAAGATAGTTATTTCATTTATATTTTGTTTAGTGTTATACAGAAGAGTACTTAACCTAAGACATCAGATGTTTTATTTTCGTCATCCCTTAAAAAGTTTTAACTAAACTGTCATTTAGACCCTAAATAACACTACAATACACAAAGTGGCAAAAAATACCATCAGAAATAGTTTTTAGTATCTGAAGTTCAGGTTTGCTAACGTAAAAAACGCGAGAAAATCAATCAGAAATGGCGCGAAATGACGTGATGGCACCAACTACATCATGCATTACAGTATATATAATATAATACTGCGCTAAAAGCGACCATGCATGACGTAGCTGGTGCCATCACGCCATTTCGCAGAATTTCTGATTGTTTTTCTCGCGTTTTTTACATTAGCAAACCTAAACTTCAGATACTAAAAACTTTTTGTTTTTAAGGGTTGGCGAAAATTATTCAGCTATAAAATATCTGAATATCGTAATGTCGTAAACCCTTTAAAGGGTTTACGACATCACTGCTTTTATTGTTCCATTAGATCAAGCATCCTTTAAAACCCCTAAAAGTAATCTACAAAAAAGTAATCATGTTCGGCCCTGGCTCATTGTGCCCACTGTTTCGACCAATGAAGCCTCATTGAAAGGAGCATGATTGGCTGTAGGTAAAACTACAGCATGATTTTGAATAAGGATTCGACCTCGCTGCCCAGGACCATTGTCCTGGACCATTGTCCTGGCCAGCGGGTCGGTCTTGAGTTAACCCTCAAAGCCCCATCCTATGGCACAATTGTGCCCATCTACAGTTGTGAATGCAACATTTTTTTTAAAATTTTTTTTAAAAATCTGAAATTTTCAGTAGCTGTTAAGAATATGAATTTACATTTTCTGAAATAATTTGATAAAAAACAGACAGAAAATAAAAAAGTTCAAAAGAAAAAATCGTCCCCTTAAATTCCCAGCTTAAGTTTTTTGTTGTTTTCACTGCAAATTTTACTCTATTGACAGCGCTTTTAAAATATTGTGCGATCGAAGCCACCGGTGTGTGGGGGCTTTACTGCAACTGCAGGCGGTCAAACAAGGACCACAAGAGTCGATTGACCTTTACATCGACAGGGTTGAGCGTTTGGTGGCCGAGGCGAGACGAGCCGGCCAGGACCTGGAAGATTACGAAGTAATTCTATACATAGTCGCCGGACTTTTGGACAAGTTTTCGACTATGCGTGACTTATTTTTCGCATCGCCGGGGATGTCGTTGGTAGGCGCACGTAGTGCGCTGCGGCATTTGGAACAGGCCGGTCAGGCTATCCGGCCAAGACCGAAGACGAGTCAAGACGAGGTTCCAGATGTGGCCCACGTTGTTTCGCATGGCAGAAGGACCAGGTCGAACTGGACCTGCTACAACTGTGGCAAGCGAGGGCACAAGGCAGCGGATTGCCGGGCCCCAAAGAAGTCGGAAGCAAAGCAGAGCAGCGGCGGCGGTGGCAGTTCCAAGCCTAGGGATGCTGCGCGCGTTGCTATGGTTTCTAGCTTTCAGGATTGCGCGTTTTCTGCGGAGGAAGTGTATACGGTCGAACCGGTTGATCCAGTGGACAATACCTGGATTTTGGATTCGAGCGCAACAAGTCATATGTGTCCGCGACGCGAGTGGTTTCAGGACTGGTCGGATGAGTCTCGTTCAGTGGGGCTGGCTGGTAAAGAGCAGTACCTTCGAGCCATTGGGCGAGGTACCGTGCGCTTTAATGTCACCAGTCCAGATGGCACGATCAAACACGTTGGAGTTTATGACGTCTTATGCGTGCCTGGTTTGAAGCATAACTTGTTATCTGTGGCCCGATTAGTTAGCCGGATTAAGTGTTATTTTTGATGAGACAGGTGCGCGCATTATTGATCGCTCTGATAAGGTGTTGTGCAGTGCCGAGCTGCGCTTAGGTTCTTTTTGCTTGCGTACCGCAATGCCGGATTATTGCGAGGTTCCTCCAGCTGCGGGTTTTACTGCTGTGGTCAGTAGCCGCAAGGATGATCTTTCTCGTTTGTGGCATCGTCGTTTGGGTCACATGGGCGGCTGCGTACCATGACCAGGTCAAGTCACGGGTTGATGGCCTTGGTGCAGGACCTGATATCGGGCATGTCTGTCCTGAGTGTCTAGTTGGACGACAGGCTGCTAAGCCTTATGGTCGAACTCAGGGTTCATCCAGCACAGCTCCGCTAGAGCTGTTGCACGTTGACCTCATCGGTGCACTGCCGGTTGAGTCACTGGGGGGCAGTCGTTTTGTGCTCACCATAGTGGATGATTTTCGCGAAAGGTATTTGTTTTCTTTTTGCGGTCAAAGGCCGATGCAAGTCAGCGCTTGATTGACTTTGTGCGTTACCATGAGCAGCAGACGTCTTACACGGTGAAGCGTGTGCGTACTGACAGGGGTACTGAGTTTTTGGGCCAATTCCTGCGTACTTTTATGGTTCAGCGGGGTATTTGGCATCAGCTTACGGTTGCTGGTTCTCCGGCGAGCAATGGAGTTGCCGAGAGAGCAAACCGTACGCTTATGGATACCGCGCGTACTTTATTGGCCGATTCACTCTTGCCGGGTCCGTTCGGGGAGAAGCGGTGAGTGTGGCCGCTTATTTGTCTGGTTTGCGGCCTGCCCGTCGTGCTCGGTGCAAGACGGTGCAAGAAGTTTGGAACGGTCGCCGGCCCGATGTGAGCCATCTGCGAGTGTTTGGTTGCGCATGCTATGTTAAGTATGGCAAAGCACTGCGCGGCAAGTTAGATGCGCGGAGTGAACCAGCGATATTTGTCAGATATGCGCCTGATAAGCAGTCGTATAGGGTTTTTAATCCGCGAGCGCGTCGTGTTACGATTGAGCGCAATGTAGTCTTTGACGAGGGCCAACGGGGCGCGTCGTTATTGGATAGTGGAGCAGCACCGTCGCCGCCTGCTAATGCTTCGCCACCAGACGTTTACTTTTACCTGCCGTTGGGCGGAGCAACTTTGACTGCACGAGCGCCGCCACCACCGCCTCCGTTACCTCCTGCACCAGATCCTCCAGCAGCAGCAGTAGATCCTCAAGTTGCTGACCAGGGTCAACGAGATTTGCAAGTGGCACCGGTTATCGTACCTGATGTCGAACCGGTTGCGGGACTTCCGATGCCTGCAAGACAAACGCGTGCAGATCGCGAGGCTGCGCATAGGAGGCAGTTGGCCACACGGGAAGCCGAGTTGCAAGCCATGGGTGTACGACGGTCGGAGCGACTTCGCGAGCAAGCGAATGTTGCGCAAGATTCCCTGATTACTCCGAGGACCTTTGATGAGGCGATGTCAAGCAAGCAGTCCGAGCAATGGAAGCTTGCAATGGACGACGAGCTGTCATAAATGAAGCAGCACGAGGTGTGGGAAGTTGTTAATATGCCACCTGGTGCTCGGCCGATCAAGTCAAAGTGGGTTTTTCGGATTAAGCGGAACAAAGATAGCACCGTGTCGAAGTTCAAGGCTCGCTTAGTAGCGGTCGG